>CM062294.1:332338744-332686163 GCA_031216915.1 Pictodentalium vernedei
AGCAGAAACAACAATGAGGGTGACATTCCAAGTGTACGACTTCGAAAGCTTCCACCCTTATATGCTCCAGACATTTGGAATGTCAACAGTGCTACGCTTAATGATGGTGCCAGAACAAACAACTTATGTGAAAGCTGGAATAATGGTTTTCAGCATTTGCTAGGACACGACCACCCTTCCATATGGAAGGTTATTATGGCCATGCAACAAGACAATGCCATAGTGCGAGATTTGCTACATGCAAACCTCATTGGTGAGAAACTACCAAAAAGAATTCGAAAAAACACGAAAATGTTGAATGATAGATTGAAAAGACTTTGTGTGGAATACAAAGATGGAAATAAGAATTTACATGACTTTTTGAAAGGTGTTGGTTTTAATATCAGATTGTAGGTCTACATGTAAACATGTGTTTACCCTTTACCGGCAAAAAACAACCAGAAGTTTTCAATAAAACCATGGAAATATGGATGCCATTGTAACCGGCTCATGGAGCCAGTTCCAATGTTATCCATATCTCCATGGCTTTATTGAAAAATATGAATACAATCGTCCTTAAATTATGAAATTCTCAAAAACAGTTAAATTAGTTACAGTTAGTTAAATTAGGTAAAGGGTTAACACCAGTGTCCAGATCCTCCATTTTTTTTCTTGTATAGTATAAGATTTTTGTGCTATTTGTTGAAACTCATTTTCACCTGTTCTCAGTCTTTTGTGTATACTTATCTTGTTTGTTTTATCTTTTTGTGCAATTTGTTGTGCTATTATAGTATTTATTACTTATGCATCACTTATTTCATACATTGTGTTATTGGGTTACTGCAGTGGAAAGGGTTACATGGAATAAATTGATCAGATTCATTGAAAATTCATTGTTTTAATTATCTATCCAAAAAGGTAGGGGTTTTTTCCTACCCCCGTTATTTTTGGTACGGGTTTTTTCCAGTAGGGGTTTTTTCCTGAGGGCTTTTTTCTGGTAGGGTTTTTTTCCGGTAGGGGTTTTTTCCGGGATTCAACTTTCCCAGTGAGAAAGTTAACCCTGATGATGAAGCCAATTCTGACAATGAAGAGGACTTACTCCCTGTGACATATATGGAAGTCAGATCAAGTCTGAGAGCTCTCAGAAAATACTTTGAAGAAAATGAAAGTGGTAACTGTGATACATGTAGTTTTGATCATATTTATGAGCTGGAGAAAGCCTTTAATGAAATCATCTGAAAAAATAGCAGACAATCCAAAATAACAGAATATATAAACTGGATTCCATGAACTGTAACTTCTGTTGATTTTGTGTGATCCTCAGAGAATTGCCAGTAGCCTGTGGGCACTCTCCCATAAAGTGTAACAAGGCAAACTCTTACAGACTAAATATCATCACTTCACACATAATACAAAGCACATCCACTGAATATGAGCCTTCAAGTAGTGGTACCTGCACTTTAGAATAAAGCCCAAATATGGGCTTCCAGCACTCTACCAGTTAATAATGGCTTTTGTTGGACCAGGAAATTTCTGGTTTAACACTAATAGTTCCTCCCACTTCATTGCACTTGTTCTCGCAATTCCAAGTACTGCAGTAATTTTGTGATACCGCGTGATAAAACTGACTGCTTTCATTTGTGGAAAAGTGTGCACTCCTAGCCCTCTAGTGACGTACTGCTTAACCATTACATGGCAAACGCCCTCTAGTGGTGATCTACTCACATGTACACGACAAAACGCAGGTTGAGCGTTTTTGTTTTGTAAAGCGATGGATCAAATAGTATATATTTATTTGAAATTATCGACTCAAAATAAATGATATTTGTTGTGCCATCATGAAGTTTATTTCCAAATATTTATACAAGAATGAATTAAGACAAGTTACTAGGCTTATTATTTCAATGCTTTTAAAACGTAATTATTTGACTTTGAATGTCAAAAAAATACTGGGACAATTTGGGTGAGAATCTTACATGTTTTGAACTTGACGATATACCGGTATATCGCGGTATTTTTTTAAATATCGTTACCGGTATTGAAATCCGAATATCATGCAGCCCAAGTTCAAACAAGAAAATGTTGTCTCATTTTCTCTTCGCCATTATAAATCTTTGGCCCTTTAACTTAAAATGAGAGCAAAATTTACTTATTTTACACTATTCTTATTATTCTACACTTTATTTCGACGGGTAGGGCCCTCTGTATCCCATTTTTCTTCCAGGCACTGAATACAAATACGAACAGGTAACATTATCCACTGATGTCTTCCACGCCCCCTCCCCCATCAAAACTATGAAGCCTTCCAAAGGATGAATATGAAGATTGGAAAAACCCCATTACTCACTGATATTGTGCACACAACACCCCCCCCCCCCCCCCCCCCCCACCGCCAGTCCCCCATCCCTCATCGAAAGTAGACTTCCCATCAAAATAATTGTAGTTTATAACAACACAATTTTGTCTCATTTTCACTTCCCCATAAATCTATGGCCCTATATCTTGACATGAGAGCAAAATGCACTTCTTATATTCTCCACTTTATTTCGATATTTAGGGTTTTCTTTATCTCAAATTAGAATGAGAGCAAAATTTACTTTTATTTTACCTGTCCACTTTATTTCAACTGGTGCTGTAGCAAACTTTTTGAAACTGAAGGGAATTTTATTGTATGTTGCCTTTTTGTGTATATATTCATGCAGTTTTATTTAATAAATGATAAAGAGTTTGAAATCAATGTTTGTTTTTGACTTTGACTTCCCTCGAAACAACGCAAATGGCTGCAATTAATTTCGCATGGTTTCATTTCCATGCACATGATCTCACACTCATATTTGCCTCCAAATAACCACGGCTGTATTTTCAACATGTGTTTAGAATGTCAATCACATCCAATTCCACTTCATCGGCAAGGTGTGTCTCTTGCGAACATTTAACAAGCTCAGCCAATAGAGCAAATGTCAACATTGAGCACATGTGCCTCTGAATTCATGCACTAACCGAATGGTGGAATAATACCATCTTTTTGAAGAGTTTTGAGTTTTGAAAAACTATCAACAAATTATTCTATGGGCAATAAATTTTAGGTAAAATTTTACGATCGATGAAAATGACTCTTCGTCAGTTTCAAGACAAATTTTTACTAATATTACCACTAATTGGCCACAGATCAAGCGTCCACACTGTTTCCATGTTGTCGATGAAGCCTGTTTCTCTTATTATAGTAATCGGTTATAATAATAAAATTTGTGTGCAGAGTATTATATTAACCGGAGCCTACTGTAATGTAAACAAATCATGACCAAGCACTCGGTTGCATTATGCAGGAGCACGATACAGATTTTGTATCAGAGTCCCCTGATACACATTGTATTCGGGTACACTGGAACCCTGTTAATTGAATAGCCACTTTGCCAATGAAAAATTATTCAATTAACAGGAGTATTCAATTAGCAGGGATTGTGTCACTTTCCTGTATTCTAGAGATAAACTCAGCATTCATTCTATTATATCTTGTTTGAAAGTGCTCCATGAGCTCTGTCA
The DNA here is from genome assembly GCA_031216915.1 of Pictodentalium vernedei. Classification (NCBI taxonomy): domain Eukaryota; kingdom Metazoa; phylum Mollusca; class Scaphopoda; order Dentaliida; family Dentaliidae; genus Pictodentalium; species Pictodentalium vernedei. The sequence continues at coordinate 332,342,267 of CM062294.1, forward strand.
AACAAGATATAATAAATTAAATGCCAGTATTGGATGTCCTGAGGCCAAATAGATCTATAAACAAAGAAAAACTGGGGAGAGTCAATTTCTCAACAGGTTGCAAGATGTTTTATTCAATTAACAGGAATTTACTCTATAACATATATTCAATTAACAGGTTAAATTTGTACTGAAGGTATGGTAAATAGTTTTGTGCTGGGAACTTATGTTCAATTAACAGGGTTATTCAGTTAATAGATATCCAATGAAGTGGGCTCTACTGTACTTATTTATTTATTCAATGCATACTTATTGTAAGATAAAGTACTGGAAGCTCATAAATGATAGCTCCAATCCAACTGCAACATAATGACAATTCCTTTCAATTCACTGGTTTGATATTTACATTTCTAAACTAAACTTTTTGTTCATGTTAATCAATTTACCAGTCCAAGAAGGCAATTTAAAAAAAAACAGGTAAAAAAAAAATTATTTATGAACAGAATAAGATCTTGTAGGAAGTCCACTATTTCTGTGTATATGTGATAAACAGAAAAATATGCATGTTACAAATGATACTCAGATGGATTTTGCATTGATAATTCTCATGGCGTCAGTTTTCCCAATAATTTAAGACAGTCCACTGGTATTATCCACCCAAAAGAAGTGTGTAAATCAATAATCTGACTGCTGAAGATTCTATTTCGTCTTTTGACTTCCACAATGTGCAACCCATTTTGTAAAATGATAAATAATGATATATGTGTGTTTTGAGCCTTAACCCTTTACCCAACGTAATAGAAAAAAACGGCCAGCTCTATTTGTAAAAATCACCATTCAATTTTCCGTATTTTTTTCATTTTTTGTCTCAAAAACACAGCTTATGAGCATGTTCCAATGAGGGGTCATAAGCTATACTATTGACACAAAAAATGAAAAAAATAAGTTATTCAAGAATTTTAATTGCAAGTGTCATCTGCCTTTCATGTTTGGTAAAGGGTGAACATAATTACTATCACAGTCTGTGGAGATTTTGTACAAATGCATTTTTCACATCCATGCTTGTTTTCTTCCAATACCATGGTCCTGAAAGGAAAACAAAAATATTGCATAAAATCTATGATCTCTTGAGAAAACAAATTTATTTTTATCATTAAAATAAAACAAAACTCAGAGCACTTTTTCCCCTTTCAAGCATACTACTCTTTCCAACAGGGACGTCACTTATTCCAGATTAGTATGTGTAGAAAAACTTTCTAAAGAGGCTTCCGTTTTTTTAATCCAGCCATCTTGTTTAAACCTTGAGGGCTAAAGACAATTTTCGACCAGACCACACCTAACTTTTTCTTTAATCCCCATAGGCATCACAGTTATTTCTATACCATTCTAGTCTCCCTATATACACAGCCCAAACTTGACTAGAAAACATGGCCCAAGTAATTTGAATACTGCCTAAAAAAAATGCCTGTACCCTGTCTTATGGGTACTACTCATTCCAGGGCCACAAATTGAAAGTCGAAATTTGGCTCCTAAGGATTAACCATTTAACTGAAGTTTATCCAGATTGTTTTCACCTGCTCTAAAAAGATACACCATTTTATACTAACAATATGGATAACTAGACTTTATGATTCTGGAGAATCATGGCTTTTCCCGATTAGATTCCATTTTTTTTCATGACCCCACAGTGTCTGATGAATTGTTTTTAACTGTCTCACTGAAGTTCCCTCATTGATGTTATGAGAAAGGTGAGAATAGTAGTCTCAAATGACTCAGTTTGGGTTTGATAAAAAAAATGTTTAGGTAAAACCCATCATTAATGGTAGAATGGGTTAATATCAAGATCAATGTTTCCCTATCAGTTTTGCGTCCGGTAAAAGAAGTTACGTTTCTCTGTGGCATTTCCATTTGTTGGTGTCCAAAAACAGACTATTTCTTCATTTTTTTACATTTAGCAGCCCATGGAGGGTTAACAAATGCCTACCAGAATAATTTATCCATGCAACTGGTCATATGACACCAAGACCTATCAACGGCCATTTTCTCTTGGAAACCCCACAAAATGTTTGTGAAGACATCCAGGGAAAACGATTTTTTAAGCTATCGATGGGTATCCGTGTTAACCTTCCCAACAGGGGTTAACGCTTGGTTTTTTTAATACCCTTATTACTTACAAAGATGGTCCTCTGTGAATTCCACTTCCAACAAAGGAGATTATGTTTATCTCTCATGTCTACATTGGGTGCTGTGCGTGTCTGAAAACAGCCCCATGTTAACAAAATTACGATGCTTGGCAGCTTGTAGATGGTTAATAAACGCTCACCGGAGTATTTTGTCCATGCAACTTGTAATGTCACATAAAGACCTACGAATAGTCAATTTGTCTTGAAACTCTACAAGTTACCGTTAGGGAATTTCACAGAAAATGGGAATTTAAAGCTTTCAAGGGATATCTCGCTTTAGCCTGCCCAAAATGGGTTAAGACGTCGACTTTTGAATACCCTTACTGCTTACAAAAATGTTTCCGTATAAATTGTGCGCTCGATAAAAGGAGGCACTTTTCTTTGTGGTGTACCCTTTGGGTGCTGTTGGTGTCCAAAAACAGCCCATTTTATCACAATTTTGACCTTCAACAGCCCGGGGAGGGTTAACTAATGCTGACCGGAATATTTTGTTCATGCAACTTGTAATGTCACACCAAGACCTGCAAATAGCCAAATTTTTTCTTGAAAACCTACAAAATGTTGATAGAGAAATCTACAGAAAACGGGGATTTTAAGATTTTAATGGGTATCTCTATTTAACCAGCCCAAAATGGGTTAAGACGTCAAATTTTGAATACCCTTACCACTTTCAAAAATATTTTCCGATCAATTTTGCGTCCGATAAATGAAGGTCCCTTTCTCTCTGGAATACCGTTTGGGTGCTGTTGGCGTCTAAAAACAGCCCATTTTATCACAATTTTTATGTTTAGCAGCTCGGGGAGGGTTAACTAATGCTGACCGGAATATTTTATCCATGCAACTTGTAATGTCACACCAAGACCTGAGAGTGACCAATTTTTCTTGAAAATCTACAAGACTCGTTTAGAGAAATCCACGGAAAACACAAACTTTTGAGCATTATGGGGGTATTGCTGTTTAACCAGCTCAAAATGGGTTAACGCTTGGTTTTCTGAACACCCTTATTACTGACAAAAATGATCCACGGTGAATTCCACTCCCAATAAAGGAAGTTATGTTTATCTCTCGTGTATTGTTTGGGTGCAGTGGGGGCTTGAAACCGGCCTATTTTATCAAAATTTTGATGTTTGGCAGCCTGTGGAGGGTTACCATATGCATCGCCTGATATGTCGTGTGTACCAAAGAGTGTGTCACAGACAGGTCTAGCAATGACGAATGTATAAAAAAAATCTACAAGACATGTTTCGAGAAAGTGCCGATAAACCCCAATTTTGGCAGTTTTTTGCCAATTCTGACGAAATAAGGGTTAAATCGAAAATTCCGCTTCGGTACATTTTTAGATTTTGTGCCCCTCTATGCGTGTGCAAAATTTCGTGAAAATCGGTTCGAAAATGGCTTCTGAATCGTACGGACAAAATGTGTGGAAAAAAACCCCCAACCCCCCCCCCCCCCCCCCCCCCAAAAAAAAAAAAAAAAAAAACCCCAAAAAAATAATAATCCGTAGAAAAACAATAGTCTTTTCCAGAGGGAAAAGCCTAACTATGTCTCATGAAGTCAAAACACTGTTAAATTGTATGAAATATTACAGCTTGTTTTCTGAGGGCAATATCTGTCATAGTAGTCATCACTACTCGTGGGCAAAGAATGATAGTGAATATAATCTTGTGAGCTCAAATTTCCTTTTTGCACTATCTACCAGAGCATTCTTCAATTAATAATAATAACACTTCGGCCGGCCGCTGATTTGTCGCGGTTCTCGTATGAGACGGCCTTGGTTACCCATGTTCTACCAACTGCCTCCCCCTATTCCCGCGCTTCTTCTCTCCTCCCAACACTCGGAGACGAACTGCTTGATGACATCCCTTGCCCCATTCTTCCCAAGCTTTCCGATTAGTATATTAACCCTCTCCTTTGAGTCGCCCACTAACCACATGTCCTTCATTCTCCCAACCCACTTCTCCATTATACTCCCTGTGAATCTAGTTCTTTTAGACTGGTATTTTGGGCATTCTATAGTAGGACACTGTTCAAAAGACAAACTCTGTTAACTGTCTACCTTATATAATGGCTATCTCCATCCAGTGCTATTTACAAAAACTGTCACAAAATTTTTTTCACTCAAATTTTTACCTCCCTATGACCCCTCAATGAGCTCATTCCATGAGGCTCAGGCCAGGTTATGGATGCAAAAAGTGAAAATTTTCAGTTATTTTGGAAATGTTTTGCAACTGTTTTCTACTAGTCATGTCGGGTAAAGGGCTGATAAATTGCATAATTTTTTCAGCACCAATTCCATTTAGTAAAAAGAAATTTTGACTTTTTATATACATGTAGTAGAAGATTGGTTACAGAGTCTATGGAGCTACAGGATTAAATTAAAACACATAATACCAAGATCAAATAAAACAAGAGACCCTAGGGAGCTTGAGGCACTTACCAGACAAAGCTGTTTAAAGAAGGATTTAATTGTTATCTATTGCTAGTTAATACGACAAAGGAATGAAGTCATGTAATTATTTACAACTCTGTTGTCCATGTCAGATGATTTTTTCTAGTATTGAAATTTTACTACAGAATTAATGCTTAGACTTTCAGTAAAAAACAAGAGCGCATGTATCGCTGAAGCAATACAATGTCCCCTACCAGACTAATGAGCATTATAATTATACAAATGTTATAACCTAGATGTGATCAGCATGAATTCCGTTGAAGCGTTTGAAAAAAATTTCCGGAAAACTGATATTTTGGCACTTTTCCATATTTCCAAGGGCCATAACTCACTCCAGAATAATGCAATCAGCATGAAACTCAAACTTGATCTGTAAGTCATTGTTCTATAGTAGGTTACCAAGAATGAAAGCATTTCCAAAAAAAGACTGGAAAACTAAAGTATGACTGACAAACAGACTGACGGATGGACAGAGTGTAAATGAAACTTGATCTGTAAGTCATCGTTCTATAGTAGGTTACCAAAAATGAAATCATTCCGTTGAAGCGTTTCCAAAAAAAGTCCGGAAAACTGATATTGTGGCGCATTTCCATATTTCCAACGTCCATAACTCACACAAGAATAAAGCAATCAGCATGAAACTCAAACTTGATCTGTAAGTCATCGTTCTATAGTAGGTTACCAAAAATGAAATCATTATGTTGAAGCGTTTCCAAAAAATGTCCGGAAAACTGATATTTTGGCACTTTTCCATATTTCCAAGGGCCATAACTATTTATTTATTATTCCCCCGAAAAAAATTCGGGGGAATCTAGCCGTGACGTCGTCCGTCTGTCTGTCTGTCCGTCTGCCTGTCCGGGCATAGATGGAATTCCTGACTGCTCCATAACTTCTTACAGCCTTCAAGGATATTGATGATACTTGGTATTATTATTGCCCACAACCAGAGGGTGTGTCGCGAATAAGGTTGGAATGGCTATCAAGGCTTTTTCCGGGGGAATCAGCCACCCTTTGGTGGCCATCCTCTAGTTTATTGATGTTTTAAGGTCACATATTTATGCACAATGGCTAATCATGACCGGGACAGTTTTACAGGTGGAGGAAGCCGGCGTACCCGGAGAGAACCACCAAGCAACGACGAGCAGCTGCCAGTTCCCCAACATCGTAACTCCGCACTGCAGCACAGGCAGGGTTAGATTGGTTGAAGACATGCGTACCATCGACGTGCAGTACGCCTTAGTACACGGCGTCACCGTGCACCCACGCGGGCAGTGAAGATGAAGTGTCTTGCCCAAGGACACAACGCGGTTGCCGCAGGTGGGATTCGAACCGAGGACCTCTTGGCTTGCAGCCTGCATCTCTACCAACTGAGCCACCGCGCTCCCGGCCATAACTCACTCAAGAATAATGCAATCAGCATGAGTCATCGTTCTATAGTAGGTTACCAAGAATGAAACCATTCGGTTGAAGCGTTTTCAAAAAAACTCTGGAAAACTAAAGTGTGACTGACAGACTGACGGATGGACAGAATGCAAACCTATAGTCCCCTCCGGCGATGCCATTAGGGGACTAAAAATAGGGAGCCCAAATATCAATCTAGTGACATTCCTTGAACAAACTTGAATCTAACGCCCCCAACGCTCTTCCCAGGATGCCATATACCATATACCAATAGATTCTGAAAGGTAGATCTGAAGAAGATTTTTTTTAGATAGTTTGCCATATTACACTAAGTTAAAATGAATCTAGGGACTTGGTTTGAAGACACTTGCATATGAACCAGCTTGGGCGTTGTATACCAAATATCAAAACATTCTGAATGGTTGTTCTTAAGAAACTTTTAACGAATATTCCTTTTTTGCACCAAGTTAACATTTTGGCTCCCATATGGAGCTCAAATATTAATCCAAGGATTTTATTTGGACAAACTGTATACAAATATCAAAAGATTCGAACTGGTAGCTCTGGAGAAGAATATTTTTTGAGAATATTACTAAATTTGGCACAAACTTAAAATTTAGATTCCCACAGAACAGACACATAAACAGGACCTATTTTTCGATAAATATCAGAAAAGTTAAAAAATTTATAGTAATTTATATATTTTTTATACTTACCAATGACCCAGACTTAGCTGGTGCTAACTCTAACAAAACCAGGGCCAAACACAAATTTTGCCCCCCAATCCCCAAAATTTGCATCCAAAACAAAAAGAAATCATGTCCTAAAGGACCTCCATACTACGCCTCTACTGCGCATGCGCAGTGACGCAGACGTCCCGAAATTGGCGCCAATTATCATTCTCTGTTTGGCCCTTCATCAGTCAACATCTCACTGATCTTTGTGCTTGTAAATCTCAGTTTAAAGGATGCCAGACACGTAATTTTTGGAGAAAATGTGATTCTAAGGAGGATAGAAGGAGGAGAGGAAAAAGAAGTGACAAAAAATAATCAGGGCTGTACTTAAAATTTTTTGATGAAATTATGTTAAGTTGCCTATTTTCGAGGCATGGGCCTCTTGTTGTCATTCTTGCTAATTGTTGCACTGCTTATTCAGTGTTTCCTCTCCCCTAGCCTTCTAAAGTCCCCCCTTGCAATTCTCCCATGCTTTTGGCATATTTTTGAGAAATTTCATTTCTAAAATTTCCTGGGAGAGTGCTTGGTTACAGAATGTTTTCTGTTATTTTCCCCATAGTTACGTTTTCACCCATGGGTGTATAACGTTTGTGTTCTGCATCTTCCATCTGATGTTCTGCAGATTCTCCCCTGGGAGTCTCTGTTTTGCATCAGATAGAGTGTAATTGATGACTGATTCCGGGCCAGTTTTTTCAGTGCCTGGAGTCATGTTTTCTGGTGTTTTTACACTGTTTGTTTTCATTGGCAACAGCCTTTTTTGAGGGGGGCTGTTTGCCTTTGCTGTAGTTTATCTCACTATAAGATACATTTATATTATCCGTAAGTGTCTCATTAATTATTTAATATAAATTTAAAATTTTTACCACACTTTGCCATCGGATCCATTGGGCACATTCACACATTCTACATTCATTTAACAGAGAAAAGTTCTCAGTTTATAATCTTGGTATAAACTTCAGAAAAACGAAGAATGGAGGTGGGGGAAGGGGTGATGAAAGTCACGAGAGTGTGGAAATTTCTTATTTATTTTGGGGGTTTGTTTGTCTTGGTTTTTTTTGTTTTGTTTTTTTGTTTGAGGGGGGGGGGAGGGTCCACGTCACTGGTTGTGGCGACTAATTCTTAACATTTCCGGATAAAATCTTTGGTGCCACCCACAACCATTGAAAGACGGCTAGTCCTTTTGCTAATCTATTAAACTTATAATTGTTGCCCCCCCCCCCCCCCCCCCCACACACACACACAGTGATTTAGTGGCAATAAAAATAAAATGCACGTGATGAGCAACGAGTTGAAATTAAGTTAAAACAATTGCCGTATTCAACAATATTATGGCGAATTAATAATTAAATATAATTGCTGGTGGTCTTTCTTTTGGGAGGGAGGGGGTGGGAGGGGGTGTTATCGTTTAAAAATGTAAATATTTGATTCCAGTAAATGAAAGCGAACAGGGTGTCAATATTTCACAAGCACAGATCCACAAAAATTATAATGAGGGGTCCAAAACCTAGGTGATTAAATTCAATTTCTAAATTTGTTGATTCTCCGGCAAGTAATAGATCGCTTTGGGGAAATAGGTAGTGTTTAAGATGGTATTAAAGGTAGGTGGGATAGACCTAATTTTTGGGGGTGGGGGTGTTGGATGTTGCCAACAGCCAGTAAATAATAGAGATATGTCCAACCTGTTTATTCTTGGACCTTCTCCGGTCATAATGTGTACCAGCAACCGGCCTCATCTTTTCGTTTTTAAGAGTACAAGTATTCTCGTATTTATTTGTGTGAATGTGTCATTTACGACGTTTATCACATTTTCACCTGGTAGGCTTAAATTGTAATGAGTGTTGCCGACCCCTCAAAAAGTTTACCGTTCGTACGACCATATTTTTCCACAGGTTTAATAAAAACAGAAGCGCGAATGAATTTAAATGAATGGCATTGAACACAAACACAACCAATTAATGGTTTTAAAGATATACATTTGTGCTGCGAATGCAAACCACCGTGAATCCGCGCCGAGATGTTCTGCAAATTTTTTTTCCTTACAGTATGCAGTGAGCATTGGTGGGATATCACACATATTTGTGTCGGTGCCTCATTGGTTGGTAATCATTAATGGGCAGGATTACGGTCATTTCAGTGTGTCAAAAACAGAATAGCACTCCGCAGATTAAAATGTTGTATTATTGACACTTTTTCGACACGTAGGCCTGTCAAATTAATAATTTTCTTGTGGTTATGCATTTTCGAACAAAATAGTCTTCTTTTGATTGTTTCAAATCTTGCCTGTTCGACATTTAATTCGTGAGGTGTGATTTTTTTGTCGGGCCGCACTGATAGTGTGGTTAATTGGTTACACTTGGTATTTTCCCAGTGCTATAGATAGTAATGCAAACCGGGTTTGTCACCCCTAGTTTAGCACTAGAAATCAGGTGTGATGGAAACCAGGTCTTTAATGGACTGTACACGTAATGCATGATAGACCACCTGTCTTGAGAGACCACAAAACCGTGGTAAAAACTAAGTTTTTCACCTGTTTTGAGAGACCGGAAAATTGATTTTTGCAATTTCAGAGTATTAAAATCAATTAAAATCAATGCAATGTGTACAGAAATCAATAGTTCAAAAATTTAACCAGGACATCTGCCCAATGGTAAAATTGTCAGTACAACTGTCCCCTGAAACCTTAATATCTGAAATCAAAATATCTTTCACTGCAGATTGCCTGAAAACTCTATTAATTGGCTTTCAATTACATTGTTACTCAGTTGTACAACACTTCAAATCTGAGAAATGTTTACCAAGATCCCTCTGAAAATATAAAGATTATTGTTAAATGAAAGTGTCAATGACACTGTAGCTCAACTTGACAAACTTGAACTTGTTAAGTTATAAATGAAATGGCAAAATTGAAGATCATTGGTACCAATGTTATTTGATGAAATTTCAACATAACAGCATTGTGTGTGCACAACGTCAGAGTATTCCATGCATTTTTAAATGTAAACTGTAAGACTGGCTAAAGGAAGAATGCTGATACACAAAAGCGGTATAATGTTCAGAGGTTACTGTAATTGGCAATCTTTTTTCACAGAAATGAATGCTAATCAATAGCTCTTATCTAAAGGTCTTGCCTAATGGGCACACCAAGTTCAAAAACAATCCTATGATAAATGTGACTTGCAGGCCATGTCAAAGAATGTTGATGCACAAATGCAATAAATTCAAAGATTGTTGCTAACAGCAACAGTTTTTGATGGAAATGAAAAGAAAATCAATAGCTCCTATCTTTGTCACCCTGCATAAGCTTACAAAGTTTCAAAACAACCTGATAATGAATGTGCCCTCGGAGGCATGCCAAAGGAAGATGTTTATGCACAAATGCACTAAGTAGAAGGTTATTGCTTGTGGCAATGGTTTTTTTTATGGAAATTCATAAATATTCCCTGCAGAGAGTGCAAAAGGGATAAGTTGATGCACAAATGCAGTAAGTTCAAAGGCTGGTGATAACGACAATAATTTTTTATGGAAATGAAAAAAGAGCAATAGCTCACATACAGAGGTCACCCCGAACACACATACCAAGTTTCAAAGTGATCCGATCATAAATGTGCCCTAAAGGGTGTGTTAAAGGGAAATATTGAGGTCTGACTAAACTAAGTTCAAAGGTCAGCAGCAACATTTTTTGACAGAAATGGGAGAAAATCGACAGCTCCCATATAGATGTCACCCCACACAAGCACACCAAGTCTGCAAGCGATCCAATCATAAATGTGCCCTGCAGGATGTGTCAAAGGGAAATATTGATGCTTAACTGCACTAAGTTTTTACCAAGTTCATCGAAGGTCATTGCCAGTGGCAACATTTTTTGACGAAAATCGATAGCTCCCATCTAGAGGTAACCCCAAACAAGCATACAAAGTTTCGAACCAATCTGATCATAAATGTGCCCTTTATGGCATGCCAAAGGAATATATTGATGCCTGACTAAACTAAGTTCAAAGATCGTTGCCAGCGGCAACATATTTTGACGGACGGAAATGGAAGAAAATCGATAGCTCCCATCTAGAGGTCACCCCAAAAAAGCATACCAGGTTTCAAAGCAATCCAATCATGAATGTGCCCTGTAGGGTTTGCCAAAGAGAAATATTGTGGTCTGACTAAACTAAGTTCTAAGAACGTTGGCGGTGGCAACATTTTTTGACGGAAATTGACGAAAATCGATAGCTCCCATCTAGAAGTCACCCTAAACAAGCATGCCAGGTTTCAAAGCAATCCGATCATAAATGTGTCCTGTAGGGTGTGCCAAAGGGAAATATTGAGGTCTTCTGACTAAACTAAGTTCTAAGAACATTGGCCGCGACAACATTTTTTGACAGAAATTGAATATAATCGATAGCTCCCATCTAGAGGTCACCCCAAACAAGCATACCAAGTTTCAAAGCGATCCAATCATAAATGTGCCCTGTAGGGTGTGCCAAAGGGAAATATTGAGGTTTGACTAAACTAAGTTCTAAGAACGTTGGCCGCGGCAACATTTTTTGACGGAAATTGAAGAAAATCGATAGCTCCCATCTAGAGGTCACCCCAAACAAGCGTAACAAGTTTCAAAGCGATCCAGTCATAAATGTGCCCTGTAGGGTGTGCCAAAGGGAAATATTGAGGTTTGACTAAACTAAGTTCTAAGAACGTTGGCCGCGGCAACATTTTTTGACCGAAATTGAAGAAAATCGATAGCTCCCATCTAGAGGTCACCCCAAACAAGCATACCAAGTTTCAAAGCGATCCAATCATAAATGTGCCCTGTAGGGTGTGCCAAAGGGAAATATTGAGGTTTGACTAAACTAAGTTCTAAGAATGTTGGCCGCGGCAACATTTTTTGACCGAAATTGAAGAAAATCGATAGCTCCCATCTAGAGGTCACCCCAAACAAGCATACCAAGTTTCAAAGCGATCTGATCATAAATGCGACCTGTGAGGTGTGCCAAAGGAAATTGTGGACGTACGTACTAACGTACTAACATACTAATGTACGTACGTACGTACGTACGCCGACGGACGAGAAGTGATGGCAACAGCTCAGCTTGACTTTGTCAAGTTAAGCTAAAAAACAAACTTAGTTTATGTCCATTATTTGCTCAAGTGTGACAAAATCAAAGAGGATTAAACAAACTAAAACACCCTGATAAGCTTATTTTTACTTAAAGTGTGACTGAAATTATTTTCTATTTTTTTCAGTAGATGCCAGTACTCTTTTTTCAGTAGACGTCAGTACAAGTTAGTAGACAAGTCACACCTCCGAGAAAGTGATTTTCATCATATTTCGGTTATAAAGAGTTAAACTAAAACACTATACGCTTGTCTATAAAACTAGTACCTTGCGTCAAAAAATGTCTCAGAATTATAAGCATCAGGCCACGGCCACAGCAGCTACCATCAAGGATAAAAAGAGGGAAGAAAAGAAGGACGACAGAAAATCCAGAAGAGAAAGAGAAAGAGCAGCTAGGAGAGCCTCTACGGGAAAGGTTAGTGGATTTACTAATAAAGAATCTAGGGAGCGACCCAGCCTGGTAGCAGAGCTTGCCACTCTAACCCAAACTGTTAACACATTAAGAGCACAGCTAGAAGGTCTCAGGAAGGATATCAAGGCCAAAGATGCGGAAATAGCTAGGCTCAGTTTAGTCGTAGCAAATGCAACCAGGCTTGATGTTCCGAGCAGTATGCCTGATACTGCCTCGGAAGTAGTTCCTCTCACCCCTGGCTCTCCTCCAAGGGAGATTCAGGTGGTGGTGGATGTACACCCACCCCACTCCCCACGCTCAGACAGTGGTAATAACTCCTTAGCCATAAAAACAAATGACAGTAACAGTACAACTGATAAATCCAGCAACTCAGCAACTCCAGCAATCTCCGCATCGGTGGAGGGCATAAGCCCGAGATCGTATGCGGAGGTTGCTGGGGCTGCTGGGAAAAAGGCAATCAACAGGAGCCTCTCCCCTAAGGATCCGAAGGACCCTCTAAATGCCAAAAGCTTCAATCCTGACAAGCCACTGTCGGAAATGTTCAGTAACAGCCTGGATGACCTAAATGAGATTAGCCTACCTAATAGGAGACCCTCCTCCAACAATGATACTGAAAGTAGAGTCAACACCCACAGTAAAACTCCCCAAAAAAGGAAATTAAACAGGGACAATGCAGACTCAGATACAGAGCTGCAGGAGATCACGAACGAGGAGGGCTTCAACACCATGATTGAACGGAAAATCAAGAGGTGTAGGAGCTTAATTCCTCGCCTGTGCTCTTCCGGTTCTGGCTCTGCCCCAGTTCCGGACCATTCCAATATTGGTACTGAAACAAATAAAGCAACTGATACCAATAGTGTCTTCAGCCTCTCTAACACATCACCTGAAGTACCTACGGCACAAGGCCAGCCAACTCAGTCAAAGCCCAGAAAAGCGCCACTGCCAACCCCACTCATGGAAATGATCTTCTCCGCGATGGTCAAAAAGAATGCTGATGGCCTAGGACAAATAAGAGACGCTAGGAAGAAAGTTGGTAACCCCGCTCCTAACAAAACCAACAGCACCAGGGAGGGCAGGGGGAACAACCTGCCTAACCTCAGTGCGGTTATAACTAGGGTCCATCCCGACACTCCCAGAGAAGCCGTTAACCTTAGCATAAATAACTGCAAATGGGAGAGATTCCACTCCAAAGCCACGGGCAAGGTCACATGGAAAATTAAAGTTACCTGCCCCGACAAGGAAACTAAGGTAAAAATAATCAGAGATGGAATCCACATCAATGGCAGGTGGCACGCTGGGGAGGAATACAATACCTCCCCAGCGCCCATACAGTGCCACAAATGTCAAAAGTTCGGGCATATGGCCAACAAATGCAGAGGGAATCTAACCTGCATGAATTGCGGAGAATCACACCTCACCAAATCATGCAGGCTAAAGTCCCCCTCCTGCCCCAACTGTAAAGGAAGCCATCCTAGCAGCTACCGGGGGTGTCCTCATTTTAAAAAAGTAAAAACCGCCATCCAGCTGAAAAACCTAAATCTCATCAAGCCTGACAATGCGTCATCTCCTCATACTGTCAGCTCCCTTATCGCCGGATCCCTTTACTCAGTACTAAGTCAACACGTCAAAACCAATCTGTCTGACATCTGCCAAGATGTCAGCCGATCGGCGTCCAGACTTTTCAAGACGCATATTTCGGAATCACTAATCAAAGCCGCTATCAGCTCAGACTAAAGCACCTGTCTAACCAATATCTAAAGCACCGCTACTAATTCCCGACCCCCGTCATGAATAAGCGACAAATAGCCATGTGGAACGCTAGAAGCGTTAATAACAAAAAACTCCAAATGGGACAATACTTCACAGATACAGACATTATCTGCATCTGCGAAAGTTGGCTTCAACCCAGCAAAAACTTCGCAGTAAGTGGGTTCAGCACTATTAGAAGAGACCGACTAATCACTACAGGTGGCGGCGTCGCTCTTCTAATAAAGCAGAACATCAAAACCAAAACCATAAAAACGATGCAGAGGTGATTTCTACTGAAATCACTGTTGACAATAAAAACATCGCGATTGTTTATTATAACGACCCAAGCAAAATTCTTTCTGACACTGTCTTTGAATTCTTTACGAGGAAATACAAACACTGCATTTTCCTCGGCGACTTCAATGCCAAACACCTGTACTTTGGCTGTAACAAAACCACCCCTAACGGTGAAGCCCTCCTTGAAATCACAAAAAAGCATAACCTTCATGTGGTTATGAACGACAGCTCTGCAACTTATATCAGTAATAACCCATTATTCTCATCTGTGATCCTCGATCTAATTATCGCCAGTGACTCCCTGATTAATCACATCGATGACCACTGGGTTGGCGATGACGACTTAGGCAGCGATCACCTCCCGGTCCATGCCTCACTGCAGCTAGGAAATGGCCCACTCAGGTACCCCCCCCCCACCCCCCACTCTCCGCAGAAATTTTCGAAAAATTAATTGGAACCTCTATCGTGACATCATCGATGTCCAACTCACAAACACCCCCCCATCCAATGCAGCAGAACTCGATACCCAATGCGAGGGCATAGAAAAAATCATTAACTCAACCCTAAACGAAATATGCCCAAAAGAAGAAGTACGCCCCTGGAGAAATACTATCTTGGGCGACACACTCTCACTAATCAAAACTAAACGGAAAGCTCTTCGCGCTCTTAAAACCGAAACTGACCCCGGTAAGAAAGCTGACCTCAAAAAAACATACAACCGCCTTCATGGCGAGGTCAAAAAAGCCCTCCAAGCCGAAAAACAAGCCAACTGGGAAAAGGCAACAGCCGATCTAAACGGAGTCCAGGATGCGAAAAAATTCTGGGACTCTTTCAAAACCCTAACTGGGCAAAAAAACAAAAGCCGCAAAGCCGTAGGAAAACCTCTTAAGAAGGAAGATGGTTCCTTCACGTGCACTGACAAAGACAAGGCCGACACCTTTGCCGACCTCCTAAGAAAAACCCATCACCCGCATCAAGGTGCGGGCAACGATGACACTGCCATAAATGCCATTGATGACTTCATCAATGCACACCCTGATATCTACCGTGACCCCAAATTCGATAACAAGCCAGAAGACGGGGATGACGATGACCTCGTCATCCCCATCACTAATGACTCATCAATGTCATAAAAAAATGCAAAAATTCTTCCTCACCCGGCGAAGACGAAGTAAGCTACAAAATTCTAAAACAAAGCCCATACTCCCTAATCGAAAAACTAAAAAAACTGTTCAACGCATGCCTCACCCATGGCTATTTTCCAAAATGTTGGAAAAAAGCCATCGGTGTCATGATACCAAAACCGGACAAGGACCCCTCCGATCCAGCCAGCTACCACCCAATCAGCCTACTCAGCTGCATTGGTAAGACATTCGAACGAATCCTTACCAATCGGCTCAGGGGGCACCTTGAAGACGATTTTTTTAATAAATGGCAAAGAGCCTATAGAAACCGCAAAGAAGGCATCGAACATGTCTACCGACTAGTTACCCAAATGAAGGCTGCTATCAACAATCAGCAAATAGGCGCGGCAGTCCTGTTAGACGTCGAAAAAGCATTTGACTCCGTCTCGCACAATGGAATGCGCTACAAATTATCAGAAATGAAACTCCCCAAGAAACTGCTCAGATTACTATCCTCCTTCTTAAATGATCGCGAAATTAAAGTCAGAGTGAACAATGAAATGTCTGACAGTGTCCCCCTTGAAGCAGGCACCCCCCAAGGATCCGTCCTGAGCCCCCTCCTTTACATCTTCTATGTAAATGACCTTAACTTCTCCGAGGATCGTGTTCAAGTCTCCCAATTCGCAGATGACAAGGGCCTCTGGGACTCTAACAATACGGCCAATCTGCTCCAAAAACCCCTGCAACACGCTCTCGATGACCTAGAACAATGGTGTGCCAAATGGAGAATTAAGCTAAACGCCAATAAAACCCAACGAATCACCTTTACTTGCAAGAAAAATAAACGAGATTTTGACCTTAAACTTATGGATAACACCCTCCCAGAATGCAAAGAGGTGAAATTCCTTGGCATCACAATTGATCAAAAATTGTCCTTTAACAAGCACACCGACGACATAGCGAAAAAAGCCTCCAAACACATTAACTTACTGAAAATGCTTAATGGAACTTCATGGGAGGCCAATCAGTCCACCTTACTCAAACTATACAAATCCTTTGTGCGCCCAGTACTCGAATACAGTGCAATCATACTAACTGACCTCAACCAAACTAATATGGGTAAACTCCAGAGGGTCCAAAATCACGCGCTTAGAGTTGCCCTCCGCGCCCCATGGGACACACCCATCAAAACACTCCATGACAGGGCCGATATCCCCACCATTAAAGACCGCCTAGCCACCCTGGCCGCGAAAAATCATGACCGGTTAGCCGACAGCGAACTAATCTCCGAACTTGGAACCATTTGTGAAAGCCGACAAAAGCCCAAAAATTGCAATCAAAACTAAGAACGCTCGAAAAACAGTCATCGCGCATAAACAACATGGGGAACAAAGGGGAAGGGTAGGTAGGCTAAGCCACTGTCAGTAAATCTACTGCGACCCCACAGTACGACATGTCCTGCTCCAGGCATGCTACAATGCGCGGAACCAAACTACCCTGCCCCCACAAGCTCAGCAAATCTACATAGGGAAAGGGTAGGTAGGCCAAGCCACTGTCAAGCAAACCTACTGCGACCCCACAGTACGACATGTCCTGCTCCAGGCATGCTACAGGGCGCAGAACCAAACTACCCTGCCCAAACTCGTGACCCTAAATAAACCCAATTTAATCTGAATATGGTCGAAACCAGCGAAGGGCATAACAGAAACACCCTCGGGTGTGGTTTAGTGTCTAAACCTGTTACCCTCCCGCTACGAACTCACTATCACCCTATGAAGGTGATCTAACAGGCTGATCAACAGCTTAACGGTGATCTTAATTAAAACATAATGTGCTACTTTTAACTCTTATTCTAATAAAAACTAATTCTGCCTTCTTCTTTTAAGCAGGTACACAGAAGATGCTTTTTGACCAGCACCCCAAAAAACGCTACAGACAGTCTAACCGTTATGGAAACAGTCACCCCCACGGTTCCTGAACATCCTCCGCTCCCTCCCTAAAAGTAGTCGACCACTTTAAGGGAGGCGAGCGTTGGTCCTGCGTCCCGCCTCTGCCCCTTTTTGTAAGTGCAATGCGCATCTCTTTGTCCCAACCCAATAGGATTACAATGCAGGCCAGCCCCCGAACCAGGGAAGTTCGGGTCTTCTTCTTGGTGGTCCCCGAAAGGGGTCGTTGTTGTTTCCTTCAAAGACATCCTATCAAACAGAGACAGCCTGAGGCAGATTATACTTGCCAGTGATGGCCATCACTTAAAATCATCTCCGAAGTGGCAGACTATACTTGCCCGAAAATCCAGATTGACTGCACCCTCGGGGAGAGGTAGTACCTTTGTGAGAGGACCCAACCTCTCACACTGGTCCTCACCCGAGGGTTCAACCAACATCAGTCAAACAGACCATCACGCCGCAACCGGTGACACCTGCCGAGTACCTGAACCTGTTCCTCCTTCAACACGCGTAGACATGTGGAAATTAGTCATTTACAGTCAATGAGGGTCGAAAGGGGCTTGTTCCCCATACCGTCCCTGCGCCCCTTCGGCGCGTTAAACCATTCAATTCAGCGTCTTGTGTTTAACTCATTTTCTATTAAAACAAAACCTGATAGTCACAAAAAACAGACTTTTCAAGGTATAAATGTAAATTATTATAAAAATAAGTCATTTCAAATCTCAGTTCGTCATCGTGTCATAGTAGAAGCAGACATCGATTTAGGAAATTAAGAAAAGTGATTTTCATCATATTCTTAATTATAAAAGAGTTAAAACTTAATACGCACTGTCTGTTTTACTGATTAAATTGATCTCAATTCATCCAAGAGAAAATATAATATAATGGCAACTTTTATGAAGAAAACAACCTTCAGTATTCAGGAGAAGAAGCGGGAGGAGAACAAAAAAAGAAAACAAGATAGGAGGGATAGAGATAATGCTGCTAGGAGGGTTTCATCACAGGAAAGCAAGGCAAGTGCAAATTATGACTCTATCAATAACTCAAGTTCGGAGGGGGACAATATGACTAATTCTATCAGTTCAGGGTGTGAGGGTTACTCTCCTACCCAGTTCATGGAGGAACTCATGAGGACTCAAGGATCAGATTGCACACCTTACAAAAAAAATAGAAGAAAAGGAGGCCAAAATCGAGGAAAAAGATGCCTTCATTAGGGATTTGATTAAAGGGAGTTTTACTCCACCAACACCTGTCTCACCTGTCAGGGAGATTCAGGTAGTGGCGGAGGTCCACAAAATCCCTGAGACTCAAATTTCAACCACACCTGTTAAGCAACAAGAGGCCCCAGGGGGCCTGAGGGCGCTCACCTGACATGGTAGTCTAAATATCAAACCAGGGACTTGACTTGAATAAGCTGCATACGCCCCTCCTATGAAAAGGTACCATCCCATAAGTTACACATCCCATTTGTCACACAGTCTAAATGACTATATAAACACCACCCTTGCACACCTATTATTAGTGTTAATGGTCTGTCCTGAATTAATTTCATTCAGTGACCATTTTCATCATCAGGGGATTTAAAAAAAAAACAACAAATTAAATGGGTTTTGATGTTTATTGCTAATAAATATGCAACATGGCAGATAAATAAATGAAGAAAATAATAATGAAATGGAATCTTTCAAATACACAAGATAATAAATAGTGATTGACAAAGCAGATAAATAAATAGAGATAATATATAACAAATTAACCTGATAGAATATTTGGATTACACATAATAATACACAATGATACACAAAAAGCAAATAAATAAATAGAGAAAATATACAATGGATTAATCAATAAAATTAATTTAATTATAAAATGAACCCCCCCCCCCCCCCCCCCCCAAAAAAAAAAACAAAAAAACAAAACAGATAAATAAATAGCGACAATATATAATGAAATAAATAGCTACAGTCTAATGGAATGAAATATTTCGATATATATTTTATTTTACATATTAGCCAAGTTTCAACAAATGGCCGACACAATCGAGAAAGTCCATATCATTTTTCTCATGCCTCAACAGCTGTTCTTTCAGTCTTATAAATCTGTTGTCCGTCTCTTTATACACG
This sequence comes from Pictodentalium vernedei, assembly GCA_031216915.1. NCBI lineage: Eukaryota > Metazoa > Mollusca > Scaphopoda > Dentaliida > Dentaliidae > Pictodentalium > Pictodentalium vernedei. Next base: position 332,361,768 of record CM062294.1, read on the forward strand.
TGTTTCCTTTGAGGAGGGGCTGCACCCATTTGCAATTGTAAAATTGTTGCTCTTTTAGCTACTTCTATTTTCTTTATTGTTTCAACAAATCTACAGATATTGGGATGATGATGAGGTACAGACCTGTTTATTCTGTGGTGAAAGCCTTCTAAAGTATTGTTTGTCCGTGGCCCAGTTGTTGTAAAATGATTCCACATTGGAATAGGGAATATGGCATCATCATCCACCCATGTTGTTACCATGTAATCTTTGAACTGGGCTGTATTGTGGCCTTCAGGTGTCAGTTCCATGACTTCCAACCATGCATCCTGTACTTTTTCAATGAGTAAAAGGGGAAGAGCTGCTGCTCGCCTTATCCAGTCTTGTGTTTCTTGGTCTTCTCTATAGGCTGTAGACAGACCCAGACTCTGAATTTTTCTCCAGACGGCTTGAGTATAATGAAAAAAGCACCCCTTCACTTCAGCGTGTGGAAACTCTCTCTCTGTGGCTTGTATTGCAGCTATCTCAAAGTCAGTCTGCACCATTGAAGGTTGGCGTTGACAGTTTAGTTTATCTTCAACGGCAGCCTTTAAACCTCTAAATAATCTACTATAGGTGTTGGCTTGTCGATCTGGAAGTAGTGCATATACTAGAGGGAATGTTGTAGATCCCTTTCTAACATGTAATATATACAGATGGTTCCAAAGAGATGGACATGCTGAAAAGGTTCCATCCATATAAATTGTACTAACAGCCTGAAGGGCACGAAGCTGTTCCTCTGTTGAGAATGCTAAAATTTTTATCTGCGTCACCATCATTAAGAAGAAGAAATGGACGACCGTCAATAGTGTTGATCCAGGGTTCTTCCAGGTTCACCTCTGAAAGACTTGATGGTAGATTTGGAATTGTTGTTTTTCTGTGACGATAAAGAGCGCTTCTCATACTTGGGCAGCTTGGTATCACGCCTTCCTGACCCGATTGACTCAACTGTCCAATTTCATCATTGTAAATCATTGACAGGGGAGCTATTTCTTTTTTTGCTCTTTTTTTCATATTGCTGACAAATTTAGTAATTGTTCTATTTTCTGGTGGGTGGTTGTGTTCTGTGGTGTTTCTGATGAATTCATCAACAGTTGTGCAATGACCTTTGCATGATTTTACAGCACATGTCCAGTGCTGACAAAACTTCCTAGTGACATGCTTGTTGTAGATGTAACCTTCAAATAAAACTTGTTGTGTGCTACGTTGTGACAAAATGTATTCTACTTTCTGATGAGCTGCCATGTTTATTGTGAAGAACGGTAAGTGAGGAAAATTCACTGTGGAGAATCCAAAATTGACTCCTTAAATAGGGAATATGCATTATGTTTATTCAACATAGGAGCCACTTCAAAAAAAAATGTTTAGGCTAAAAACAAAAAAACAACAACTTCAAATGTTTATTAATAATCTAAAAAAAACCATAACATTTGTTTTATGTAATCAAATCAAATCAAATCAAAAAGCCATTCAGGTGATAGTGTTTGTACAGAGTGAACAAGGTATGAGTTTTGAATACTTGAAAAAAAAATAAAACTAATAAAACTAATTGATGATTACAGTAAAGCAAACTTCAATTGATTGCTTCTCACGTAATAACACAGCATTATCTGTCAAGGGGTAACAGGTTGTTAACACTCTTTTATTAACTTCAAAACTGTGTGACTAATGACACATTTGGGTTGTGTGACAAATGGGATGTGTAACTTATGGGACCAAACCTATGAAAAGCATATACCAACTAGATGAAGCGATTGTGCCCACACAATACACTGGATTTTCCTTCTATTTTCAGTTCCTGCACTTTTACGTCCCAAAATTGAGATAAACGCATAAAAAACATTTTTTTTATTTTTGTTTGGAAATTTTCGAAGTCCTAAACAAAATATTTTCACCCTAAAATTTTTTTTTCTTCTTAAAATTTACCAAAACGCATAAAAAAACAAAAAACTAATTTCCAGATTTTGGTCCAAAATTTTCTAAGTCCAACCTGGCCCCCAAATTTTAAGGGTAAAAAAAAAAAAAATTTTTGTCTTAAAATTGACCGAAACGCATAAAAAACACAAAAGAAATTTCCGGATTTTGGTCCAAAATTTTGCAAGTCCCACCCGGACCCCAAATTTTCAGTGTAAAAAAAAAAAAAAAATTTGTCTTAAATTAGACCAAAAGCTAAAGCCAAAATTTTTTTTTCTTCCTAAAATTTACCAAAACGCATAAAAAACCAAAAAAATAATTTCCATATTTTGGTCCAAAATTTTTCAAGTCCCACCCGGACGGGACTTAGAAAATTTTGGACCAAAATCTGGAAATTAGTTTCTGTAGTAAATTTTCAGTGTAAAAAAAAAAAAAAAAAAATTTCTGGATTTTGGTCCAAAATTTCTAAGTCTGGAACGGGACCCCAAATTTTCAGCCTAAATATGAACCCAGGGACTTGGCTTGAACAAACTTGAATCTCACCCCCCCCCCCCCCCACCCCCCACCCCTAAGGATGCTGCATACCAAATATCAAAAGATTCTTATTGGTAGATCTGAAGAAGATTTTTAAAGAATATTCCTCATACTGCACTAATTTAAACATTTGGGCTCCCATAGAGCCCAAATATGGACCCAGGGAACTGATTTCAATAAACATGTGAAACAATCTTCCAAAGATGTTATATGTGAAATTTGAAAGCTTTTGGAGCAGCGGTTTGGGAGAAAAGTAGGCTTACATGTTTTTCCCATTACCCACGGTGTTAAAAAATGTTGACTCAGGACTTTTTCAAAGTCCCCCAAAAAGTACCCCATGATGGTTCATGAGAAGATTTTTTAAGATTTATACACACTTTTTGGGCGTGGCCTTACCAAGGGGCGAGGCAACTTGATTTGAACAAAATCAAATTGCGATAAACCCCCCCACCCCCACCAGTGCTACCAGTCAAGACAAGGGTAAAAATAACAACAAAGGCAACAATACCCCTGGATTTATAGTGGTAATCACCAGGGTTCACAAATGTAGAGGGACGCCAACCTGTATGAAGTGTGGAGGCAATCACCTCACCAAATTATTGCAGAAACATGTCAATACCAATTTGGGTGACATCTGTCAAGATGTAAGCCGATCTGCATCCCGGTTATTTAAAACTCAAATCTTGGAATCACTAGTCAAAGCCGCAATCAATATTAACTAAAGCCATTGCCATCAACCAAAACCTATCCTTCAATAAACACACCAACGATATCGCCAGCAAAGTGACCAAACGTATTAATTTACTAAAAATGCTAAAGGGTACATCTTGGGGAGCCAACCAGACTATTCTACTTAAACTATACAAAGCCTTTGTGCACCCTGTACTCGAGTATGGGGCTATCATCCTAACAGACCTAAATCAAACAAATATGGGGAAACTCCAGAAGGTCCAAAATCATGCACTCAGGGTCGCCCTCCGTGCTCCCTGGGATACACCTATCAAAACTCTCCACTGCAGAGCCGAAATCCCAACCATAAAGGACTGCCTGTCCTCCCTAGCTGCAAAAAATCACGACCGGTTAGCCAACAGCTAATATCCGAACTACCGGTAATTTGCGAAAGCCGACAAAAACACCAAAATTTAAGATAACAACCATATAAGTAGGAACCAGGTCGCGGAGGTTAGGGCAGGAAACACCCCCGGTGTGGCAAATTTTGTTAAGGCCTGCCCCCTCCCCCCTATTTCAACTGGAAGATACCTAAGAGAAGGCGAGTAAACAGGCAGTAAAAACAGGTCAGCCGTGAACTTCTATCTGGAAGAGCTGTTTTCGTCGACTCAACTAAAATCACTAAAATTTAATGTCTAATAATTAACAAATACTGGGAAAGAGAAGGTGAACATACAGGCAGTAATAATGATTCAGCCGTGATCTTCTACCAGGAAGAGCTGTCTTCACCGACTCAACTAAATCACTAAAATTCAATCTCTAAAAATAAACAAATACTGGGAAAGTGAAGGTGAACATACTGGCAGTAATAACGGCTCAGCCGTGATCTTCTACCTGGAAGAGCTGTCTTCACCGACTCAACCAAATCACAAAAAATTAATCTCTATAAATAAACAAATACTGGGAATAAAAAGGCGAACATACGGGCAGTAATAACGGCCCAGCCCTGATCTTCTACCAGGAAGAGCTGTCTTCGCCGACTCAACTAAATCAGGAGGAGGTAAAGGCAGGAAACACCCCCGGGTGTGATACTTTGGTAAAGGCTTGCCCCCTCTCCAATTCTTAGCTGAAAAAATAATCCGAGAAATCATAAACTGAACAAAAGAATTGTACTAGCTGCTCCCAGTGATCGACAATCATCCAAAAAATGCAATCACATATTTTTGTCTATCTTAAAAATCAACTAATCCTTTTTCTTTTAGCAGGTACACCAAGAGCTTTCTTTTTGATTGCCAGCACCCAAATAACCGCTATGGAAACTATAACTGATATGGAACACAGTAACCGCTATGGACTCTGAACATCCTCCGCTCCATCCCTAGAACTGGTCACCCACCTCCAGGGAGGCAAACGTTGGTCCTGTGCCCTGCTTCTACCCCATTTTTTAAGCGTCTGTAATCCGCATTTTTGACCCAGCCAAATAGGTTCCAATGCAGGCCTGCCCCTGAACCAGGGAAGTTCGGGTCTTTCTCTGGGTGGTCCCCAAAAGGGTCTGTTGTTGTCGTCTATCCAAACACACATCCAACTGTATAGCCGGAAAATTGATTAAAACAGCCTGAGGCAGATTATACTTGCCAATGATGGCCCACCATCGCTCCATGAATTATCTCCGAAAGTGGCAGACTTTACTTGCCCGAAAAAAACACCACAGCACCCTCGGGGAGAGGTAGCACCTTTGTGAGAGGACCCCTCTCGCTCTGGTCCTCACCCGAGGGTTCAGTCAACGACCAACACAAAGACAACTCAACACTCTTCCTGATCATCTTGTTGAGAGTCCATTCTGACGGCAACATGCGACCTTTCCGAGAAAGGGAGTCTGCTAGAACGTTCAGACGACCCGGAATATGACAGACCGATAGGAGAACTTGATGCTCTACGACAAACAGAAGGATCCTTTCCGTTAAATTGAACAACGGAATGGAATGAGTGCCTCCCTGGTTCCGAATATACACTACTACTGTCGAATTGTCAGACAGAATTTGAACATGCGAATTCTGAAGAATGTTCATACACTGACGTAGCGCGTGTGAAGACTCATTCGTTTCGAGCGAATGAGTCTTCACACTCCAATTCTGAGTAAAAAAAATCTGGAGTGGACAAGTGTGTAGCCGCCCCATCGGAATAAGATCTGCGGTGGCTCCGCACAAACCTGTCAGTCTCATGAATTCTCTCACTGTTACTACATCAGAGTGAAGACAAAAGCGAGCGTAACAACTGACTAATTTCGCTCTGGTTAACGGCAGATGAACAAGATTGTTGTGCGTCTTGAAGCTCAATCCCAGGTGGGAGAATGACTTGGACGGCACTAGATCTGACATCTTTTCGTTGACTATGAAACCGAGATGTTGGAGCAGTTGAAGCAGACTCTGAACCTCGTTCTGAAGTGTTAACTTGTTGCCGTACCTCTGAAGAATGTCGTCCAAGTAGGCCGATGTTACTACAGACGAATGAGCTCGGAAATGAGTCATTACCGAGTTCATTATTCGAGTGAATGCCCAGGGCGCTAGATTCAGACCAAAGCACATTGCTCGGAACTGATAAACGACTCCTAGGACACCGAAGCGAAGATACTTTCTGAATGCCGGATGTACGACGTGAAAGTACGCATCTTTGAGATCAATGCTCGCAGCATAATCATTCACTCGAATGCTCGCTCTGACCGATCGGATGGTCTCCATATAAAATTTTGGAGCCACGATCAGCTTGTTTATCCAGCTCAGATCTATGACTGGATGAAACGAGCCATTGAACTTCTGATAGAAGCGATTCTCTCTTCTGAACATTTGACGGAATCTGAGTCCAACGTGGACTTCGAGTTAACGGAGGTTTTTCCTTGAAGGACAGTTTTAGACCTTCAGAAATCACCCCTTGCACCCATGGGTCGTCCGTAATTGACAACCAATTGGTTAAGAATCTCGACAGCCTTCCACCGACTGGAACGCAATAGAGGTTTAGACCATCACCTCCTGGTTCTGCGAGGCTTGCAGAGGAGACCACGTCCTCCACGACCTGCACCTCGTCCAGTTGACCTAGGGGCATCTGACTGGTTATCTCGGCCAGCATAACGGCCCCACCTGAGTCGCTACTTTGACGGTCTCTGGAGTAAGACGTAGAGGCTTTCTTAGATCCTCTATAGGAACTTCCCTTGGAGGCAATCGCCCCCAAAGTGCCTGCCTTACTCCTCTCTGCTGAGTCCGACTTTTTTGAAGCAGATTTAAAAAGCAGAGAATCTGAAGCTTTCTCAGTGATCTGATCATATATTATAGAAAGCTTTCCGTCGAAGAGAAGCTCTCCGGAGACGGGAGAGACTCGATGAGAGAGTTTTTCACCTTACTATCCACTCTAGTGGATACAGCCAGGGCAGCATCATGTCTAACTCCAGATTTGCCACTGAAAGGGCGGAGTTATACGTAGAATATGCTATAGCCCTCGATAGAACTCTTAAGGAAGTTTGAACATCCTGGAATTTTTTCCCTTCGAGATGTAATGATAATGCTCTGGTAAGGGGATCTGCGTAAGATAATGTGTCTAAATTAATTCTATTAGACGAGATTGTCGTCTCCAGTATACTGGAGTTAATAGACATGGACGCCGGCAATGACAACTCCAAGTCTTCTGCCGGGTTGTCCAAACGCAGAGGAAGTCTCGGCATGCCCTGTCCTGCCATTTCAAATCTATTTCTAATATTGATGAAAGGCAGCTGTATAGCGTTAGGCGATAAGAAACCGGATTTGCCAGTCTTAGAGGCTAGCTTGAATATAGCGTCATTCAAAAGTTCAAATGTCCATGTGACATTACTGGACTGGGTCGGAAACTCAGTGACAATGTCCCTATTCCGGCCGAAAAAGTCTGTGTCCAGTGACGCTATCAGTCTCTTATCTGGTAATGCAGCATTTTGGTCCGGAGGAACAACTTCTGGAAGGTGCTGCCAGATGAAATCTACGGCCACCTTATGTTGTTCGGAAAGGGAAAATTCCAGCTCCGCTGATTCCCTTTCGCCATCTGACTGGACCACATGAGATTCTCGGTCGTCCCTTTCTGACTCTGCAGGGGAGCGAAGCGACCCAGCATCCTCAGACAGTTCCTATTCTGGAAAAGTTTCTGATGGCTGCTGGAATGCTGCAATGAGTTGAGCTATCTATGATAGCAAGTCCGTCACGGAGGCCTGTGGAGCCGCGGTCTTACGTGATTTAGCCGCTGGGAGCTCCTGGAACATTAGTTCCTGCATACTTCTTTTATGCAACCGTCCTGACTGGTAAGGCCTCGTTGTTAGCATTAATAGACTGTGTAAAGACACTTTCTGGGGACATAACTGTACCTGTTGTGAGAGACTTGGATAGAAAATCAAGGGAAGTAATTGAAACAAGTGTGTACTTCCTGTGTGGATTTGGTGGAAGCTTGTCTGTTTATGTGGTGAAGTGATTTATGAAATGAATGATTATCCTGATGTCTGTGGACAGAAATAAGCCACCAAGTAATTCTACCAATGTTAACAAATGGTAGCAGAGCGAGGTTCCTGAAAAATTTCAAGGATTTGAAACTGGATGGCAACAGATTTTATTGGACTTAGAAAATATTTTTGTGAAGAAATAAAAAATGGCAACCAGTAAACAAACATTCATGCCTCCAACATTTGGAGATAATGTAGACTTTGATGTGTGGTTACGTGAAGCTGAACTGTGGCAATGCGTAACTTCACTGAGTAAAGAAAAACAGGCACCAGCAGTTTATCTGAATTTAGCTGAGAAGGTTCGACTTGCATGTGCTGATGTTTCTGTTGCTGAATTGAACAATGATGATGGTATGAATAATTTAAAAGCTAAACTAAAGTCTCTTTATGGTAAAGAAGAAGATCAATCTGCTTTCTTGGCCTATGAGAAATTTGAAACTTTTCAACGGCCTGAACAAATGAACATTGTTGATTATATAAATGACTTCGAGAGGCTGTACAACAAAATAAAACTTTTCAAAATGGATCTTCCCGATGGTGTATTAGCTTACCGGCTCTTGAAGAGTTCTAATATTTCTGTTGAAAAACAACAATTGGCTCGAGCCACTCTTACTTCACTGACATATGAAAACATGAAAAAACAATTGAAGGCAATATTTGTGTCAACAGTTACTATTACCACACAGAGTTTAGAATCAGAGGTGAAAGTAGAGCCAGTACTCGAGAGTGAAATTGAAGAACCGGTGTATTATGGCAGATATCAGAGTAGTTCAAGAAGGAATTTTCGCTATCGATCTGGATATGGTCGTGGTTCAGCTATGAGAGGGAATTTTTCGGGCCGCTATTCTCACAATAAACAAGGTGTGCATCACAGAAATCCACTAGATTCAGATGGTAATGTCACACGTTGCAACATTTGTGATTCAACATATCATTACAGAAATGCTTGTCCCCATCGATATGAATCTGCAAATGAGGAACATGTAAAGGTAACTTTATTCAGTTCCGATATACATAGCTGTTACATAGAGAAACTTGTCGGTGAGACACTCAGTTCGGCTGTACTAGACAGTGGTTGCACAAAAACTGTTTGTGGTAAATCGTGGTTGAAGTGTTACAAAGAATCATTCTCCACTGAAGATATTAATCGCATAGTGAGTAAACCTAGTGATACATTGTTTAAGTTTGGTGATGGACAAGTGATAAAATCATCTGAACGTATGTCTCTTCCTGCAAAAATTGCAAATCAAGAGGTTTTCATTGAAACTGATTGTCGATTGTGAGTTACCTCTTCTTTTGAGCAAGCATTCAATGACAAAAGCTCAAATGTCAATAGACTTCGTAAAAGATAAAGCTACAATATTTGGAACTGATGTAAATCTTCAGTATACTACCAGTGGGCACTACACGATTCCTATTTCTGATAATACTACTGTAAATGAAAATGAGTTGAAACAAAGTGAATCTCACAAGATCCTTCTCTCACTAACAAATATATCACAGATGTCATTGAAAGATAAAGAAACTGTTGCTAATAAACTTCACAAACAATTTGCACATGGTAGCGGTGAGAAATTACAAAAATTAATTAAGCAATCTGGTATCGATGATAAAAATCTTCTGTCGGTCACTGGTAACATTGATAAGAACTGTTCAACCTGTTTAAGATATAAACAACCAAGCCCTAGACCTATTGTTGGATTATCCTTAGCTGATAAGTTTAATGACTGTGTGTCTATAGACTTGAAAATGGTAGAAGGATTACAATTTCTTCACACATGATTGATCATGCTACAAGATTTAGTTCAGCTGCAGTGATACCTGACAAAAAGGCTGAGACAATTATAGATAATATCTTTAGATTTTGGATCGCATTATTTGGAAGCCCACGGAAAATATTAAGTGATAATGGTGCAGAATTCTGTAATGAGCTGTTCAGGAACATGTGTAGAAATCTAAATATAACTGTCATGACAACTGTGGCAGAATCACCATGGTCTAATGGAATAACAGAGAAGCATAATGCGATTCTTGGGAATATGATTAGTAAGGTAATGAATGACTCGAATTGTTCAGTGGCAATGGCTCTTTCTTGGGCTTTAAGTGCTAAAAATGCTCTCCATAATGTTTATGGTTAGAGTCCAAACCAACTTGTTTTTGGTGAGAATCCTAATCTACCTTCTGTATTGACTGATCATTTTCCAGCGTTAGAAGGATGTACAGCAAGCCAACTAATAGCAAATCATTTGAATGCTATGCATTCAGCAAGAGAAGCGTTCATCAAAAACGAATCTTCAAATAAACAACGTAGAGCACTTCGTCACAATATAAGACCTGCTACCACATTGATTTTTCAACTAGGTGATTCTGTTTATTATAAACATTTGAAATCTGCTATTTGGTGTGGACCTGGGCTTGTTATAGGAAAAGATTCTCATCAGGTTTTTGTGAAGGATGGTGAAACATTCTATCGAGTTAATCCTTGCCATCTGAGGCATGTATCTGACAAGACACAAGCAGAATCAGCAAAGGAATATCAGTCTGATAAAGTGAATGAAGGAAATTCTACACAAGAAGATAGTACTAGCACATTAAGTGACAATATTGTCACAGCATCTGATGATGAATTATCTATTGACCAGGATGATCGGCAGGATATTAATACACTGGATGAGTCGCTAACCTTGGACAGTAATGAACTTTGTGGTAATATTACTAATCCAACTAGAGTGTCTGGTCAATTACCTGATAAAAACAGTATCATTTCTTACAAACATCATTTTTCCCCCTGGAGGGAAGCTGTGGTTATTGGTAGAGGAGGCAAGGCTTCTGGAAAATATAAACATTGGATGAACATTAGAAATACTGATGATGATAATTTTGAGTGCATTGATTTTGATGAACTAGATGCTTGGCACAATAAGGTCGAGGAAGTGCTAATTGATTTGGATCAGTTTGAAAATATTTAGATAACAAAGGCTAAAGAGATAGAGTTAACAAACTGGAAGGAGAATGGTGAATACACAGAAGTACCCAATAATGGACAGAAATGCATTTCAGTTAGGTGGGTTTTTACGGAAAAGAAAAAGGATGGGAAAAGTTATGTTAAAGCTAGGCTTGTGGCCAGAGGATTTGAGGAAAATACATCCAACTTAAAAACAGATTCTCCCACCTGTTCAAAAGAAATTCTTCGTATCATGATGAGCATTATACCTGCGAGAAAATGGAAAATAAATACTCTCGACTTTAAAGCTGCATTTCTACAAGGGAAACATTTTGATCGTGATGTGTATCTAATACCTCCAAAAGAAGCACAAATTGATTCATTGTGGAAGCTTCAGACCGCTGTGTACGGACTTGGTGATGCTCCTCGTATGTGGTACCTAACACTACGAGATGAACTGGTTAGATTAGGTGTAACCATGAGTAAATATGACCCTGCTGTATTTTCTTGGAAAGTAAACAGTGAACTTCATGGGATCATTGCTTGTCATGTGGATGATACCTTTTGGTGTGGCTCACATTTCTTCAAACAGAAAGTTATATGTCCTGTGAAGGAAAAATTTCAAATAAGTAAAGAAGGGTCTGACACATTTAAGTATTTAGGACTTGACATAAAGCAAAATTTGGATGAGATAACTATAAATCAAAAACAATATATTGATGCAGTTGAAATGATTCCATTGCAAACTGGTTATCGTGATAAATGCGAAAGTCTTTCTGATGAGGAAGTAAGAAAACTGAGAAGGATAGTAGGACAACTAAATTGGACAAGTCAGAGTAGACTGGATATGTCATATAATGCCTGTGAACTGAGTGTGTGTTTGAAAAATAGCACAGTTGCTGATATACTGCTTGCCAATAAAATCATAAAGAAACTAAAAATGGATACAGTAATTTTGAAATTTCCAAATTTAGGAAATATAAATGACATTGAGATTGTATCTTACAGTGACGCATCATTTGAGAACCTGCGGAATGGCGGATCACAAGGTGGTTACATCGTATTCTTGAAAGGGAATGATAAAGTTGCACCTATAGGCTGGAAATCCACCAAGATTAAACGACGAGTTAAGAGTACTCTAGCTGCTGAAACTCTTTCACTTCTTGAAGCTGCAGAAGCAAGTTTCCTGTACAGAACAATCATATGTGAATTCTTAGGAATAGATAGTAATGCAGCCAGTTCAGTGGAAAACAAATTGTTGTCCATTATTTGTATTACAGACAATAAATCCTTGTATGATTCTGTCCATTCTACATGTACTCTGCAAGATAAACGTCTTAGAATTGATATTGGAATACTCAGAGAAATGCTACAGCGGAAAGAAATATCTAGCATTAGATGGGTTGATAAACAGAAGCAAGTTGCCGATTGTTTGACAAAAGCTAATGCATCAAGAGATAAGCTTCTTGATGTGTTAGAGAATTCTACACTACCTTTCTAAATGAAACTACAGATTTGTACATAGTATATATAGTGCACATATTATACCACGATTAAACAAAAAAAAAAAAAAACAAAAAAAACAAAACATAAACTGGGAAACTGTTAGCATTAATAGACTGTGTAAAGACACTTTCTGGGGACATAACTGTACCTGTTGTGAGAGACTTGGATAGAAAATCAAGGGAAGTTATTGAAACAAGTGTGTACTTCCTGTGTGGATTTGGTGGAAGCTTGTCTGTTTATGTGGTGAAGTGATTTATGAAATGAATGATTATCCTGATGTCTGTGGACAGATATAAGCCACCAAGTAAGTCTACCAATGTTAACACTCGTGTCCTTGGCTACCGGATGGCGTGACCTGATCGGCGTGGCATCCCTGGTCGGTGAAGCAGGCTGGATATCAGAAGTCACGTAGCCAAGATGTGGTCATGTGTGCTGCCGTGAGGATGAGGAAGCCAATAGACTAGTCGCGCCAGACTGTCTACACGACAGAGCGTACCGAGGAGTGGACGTATGCTCCGACTGACGAAAGTTACATCAGAGAGAGGGGCCTCTCTCGCTCGCGGTCCGGGCAGACCTGGACGAGCTAGGTACCGGACTGATTGGCTTCCTCCATTCCATCCTCGGATCAGTCATCGTCGGGTGTGCACGATCCATGTTTATAGTGCTCGCAACACCCGATCTCCTTTCCTGGACCACAACGGAAGAACCCGGCGTCACAACCATTTCGTGAATGACTGCTTCACCGGGCGAGCTAGCGGGCGACAATGCCGTCGATCCTACGTGGGACCTCTTAGGCATTTGCCAAATTTCATCAAGCACTTTAGCCGCTAGCTCTTCATTTGTCTGCGACGACGGAAGCACACTTTGTGAAGACATCACAGAAACATCACCGTTCTTGTTCCTCTGAAAAAGAGACTGAAAAACTAGAGTTACCCTGTGGTGAGAGGACCAGCATGGACCTCTCACCACTAACAATATACCGTGACACACATCTCCAACATTTGTCATTCCAATTGGCACACACAGAGCAAGAATTAGTGTGAGTACACTGACTACAAGAAATACACTGAGCATGAGAATCAGACGAAGACTTCCTCGAATTACAATTTGAACAAACTTCTTTCATTTTGAAAAAAGTCATCGTACTCGCACTAACCCTTGAAAACAAGATACATGATAATAATATAATCCATTACAAACATTTCGAAAAATAATTCAAAAGAAAAAATTTTTTCGAAAAAATTTTCAAGATGAGCCCAAGTTCCCAATGGGAATGATGAGCCCAATGGATCCCAAAAAAGCCTAAGTGTGGACAAAAATTTTAAAACATGTCTAAAAATTAATGTTACACTTACGGACAATATAATGTATCTGGCTATGAGTAGAACTAAATAGAAGACAAGGAATCACTGTCAGAAGTAACCGTTGTCAATGTAAACAAAAGTGAATAAAACTGGAAACAAGACTCCAGACACTGAAAATATGGCCAGAAATCAGTAACCAATTTTAACACTATCCGATGTAAAAGAGAGGCTTCCTGAGAAGAAACTGCAGTACATTGGCTGGTAGATGCATGACTGAAACACCTAACCACCCTTGGGTGAGGATGTAACCATGGGGAAAAACAGAATAAACATTCTGTTACCAAGCCAAAACTCCCAAGAAATTTCAGTAAAAATAATTACAAAAATTATGCCAAAAGCATGGGAGAATAGCAAGGGGGTATTAAGGAAAGGGAGAGAGGAAACACTGAATAAACAATGGAAATTTCATAGCAAGAATGAAAATATCAGGCCCATGCCCCGAAATTAGGGAACATGAAATAATTTTGCATAAAAGTTAAAAAATTTATAGTAATTTATATATTTTTTATACTTACCAATGACCCAGACTTAGCTGGTGCTAAACTCTTTAATTCAGGGCCAAACACAAATTTTGTCCCCTTAATCCCCCAAATTTGCATCAAAAACCGAAAATTACATGTCCTATATGGTCCTCCATACATTTACTCCTCTGCGCATGCGCAGTGTCAAGGAGGTCTCAAAATTGGCGCCAATTATCATTCTTACAATCAAAATATATAAATTACTATAAATTTTTTAACATACCAATGACCCAGACTTAGCTGAATAGTAAATAGGCTGGGGGGCCTAGGACATAAAGGAAAATCCAGTAAGCTCAATTATCTATAACAGAATATCCCCTCCAGGAGAAAAGGAGAGATAGGCTTTACATGTATCTTTCTTATTTATATTAAAGAAGAAAGACAATACCGATTAGTAATTGAGCATAATAATAATCCATGATCTCTATTATCATCCAGTATAACCCTTTATACTAATATTTTTAAAGGCAAGCCAATAAATAAAGGAAGTCCAGAGAAATGAGACTCTTTATATTCATTAAAAATGTCCGAGGATTGTATATTAACGCTCGTTTGACACATGACATATACAAATGCTTCACACCAAGCTACACTTTAAAAATATTACATGGATGAGTAAACATTAGCTTTACACTTTAAAACCATCCCGGTACCGACTCGGAATTACTGACTCTAGGGGAGGTATTCCCTTGCTTTTCACTATAAAGCAGGTGACCAATGGGAACACCCGCCCCCCCCCCTCCCCCCTTTCCCTTGCCCTGGGTCAAATACCCCAGAGCGAAGAGGGTAGCAGGACAGAGTCAATGCCAGAACAGAAAGCCTACATAACTATAGTTGCAACTGTTTAGTGGGCGATATTCTGAGCAACTGATAATGGACCTAAACAATGGAGGTCTCCAGAAATGGACTCAATATTTCTGAGATAGAATTTAGTGAAAATGGAAGGTTGAGACCAATATGCAGCCTTCATTAAATCAGTAATTGCAATACAATTAGCATAGGCCCAAGAAGTAGAAAGAGCTCTTACTTCATGAGCTGAGATCTTGAGTGACGACTGCTGAGAAGATAATTTTTCATAAGCAGTACGAATAGTTAACTGAATCCATCTAGCAATAGAATGAACCATAATATCCTTTCTATTAGGCATCAAAGACAGAAAGAAACGCTTACGTCCCTTTCTGATGAACTCAGATCTATGTTTGTAAATATGTATTGCTCTAACAGGACAAAGTAAAGGCCTACGCCCAGGAGATGATGGAAGGGCCTTAATAACAATACGTTCAGGATACTTTTTAGGAACCTGATTCTTAAAAATCCAACATTGGTGGTAAAGGTAATAGTATTACCAACACTACGGTAGTGAGAATCATCCACAGATAGTGCATGAAGCTCACTAACTCTTCTAGCAGAAGAGAAGGCTAAGAGAAAAGCTGTCTTATATGTTAAGAATTTGAAGTCCACTGTTTCAAGAGGCTCAAAAGGCACTTCTTTTAGCTTAAAAAGAACCCAAGCCAAATTCCACTTGGGAATTAACCTAAGGGTTCTAGGTCTATTTATCGAAAAATTTCTAACTAATTTAGATAAAGAGACATTAGTTCCAATCACTAAGCTATCATGATGTGGATAGGTATCGGATAGCATAGACCTATAACCCTTAATGGTGATAGGCTGCAGTTCAATCTCATCAAACGAGTATACTAGAAAGTTTGCAATGTCTGGAATGGAAGGATCATAAATATCTATGGAATGATCCCCACACCACTGATGAAAGACCTTCCACTTAGCAGCATAGTTTAGCGAAGAGGAGGTCCTCCTACAGTTAGAAATCGTGTCCACTGCTTTTCCTGTAAATGTTTTCCGTGCAAGAAGGACCGCACAACGGAAATACGTGAAGGTTTAGACCTTGCGGATTGTGATGGAGGATGCGCGATTTCCCCTGCGAAAGATCTTCCCGTTGAGGAAGCTTCCTCGGTATGTCCAACAACAGACACCTGAGTAGATTTATCCACTGTCTCTGTGGAGACAGAGATGCTACCAACAGAATCTTGCATTGTGATTGTTTTATCTTGAGCAATATCTGCTGAATCAACAGCGTTGGAGGATACGCATATCCTATCATTCCGTCCCAAGAGAACGAGAGAGAGTCTACTGCAAACGCTCGAGGATCCGGACAAGGTGACACATACGTCTGCAACTGATTGTTGAGATGTGTCGCAAATAAATCTATCATTGGCCGTTCCCATTGGTAGCAAATCTGATTGAATACTTGCTTGTTGAGAGTCCATTCTGACGGCAACAGGCGACCCCTCCGTGAAAGGGAGTCTGCTAAGACGTTCAGACGACCCGGAATATGACGGACCGAGAGAAGAATCTGATGTTCTAGTACAAACAGAAGAATTCTTTCCGTTAGATTGAGCAATGGAATGGAATGAGTGCCTCCTTGGTTCCGAATATACGCAACTACTGTTGTATTGTCGGACAGAATTTGCACATGTGCATTCTGAATAACGTCTATCCATTGACGTAGAGCAAGCCAAATCGACATCATCTCTTTGATGTTGATGTGCTTGCTCAAAAACTGCGGATCCCAAAGACCCTGGCACTTCAAATCCGATGGGCTCAGTGTTCCGCCCCAACCTGTTTGACTGGCATCCGTCATAATCGTAAAACTCGGATCTGGCAATTGCAGTGGAACTCCCTGAGTTAACCACTGTATGTCTGACCAAGTCTGAATCTCTTGTTTCACTTGGCTTGACAAGAGGATGTCCGTCTTGAGCGAATGAATCTTCACTCTCCAATTCTGAGTCAGACAGACCTGGAGAGGATGAGAGCGTAGCCGCCCCATTGGAATGAGATCCGCGGCAGCTCCGCACAGACCTATTAGTCTCATGAATTCTCTCGCTGTAACTTTGTCTGCGTGAAGACAATAGTGAGCGTAACAACTGACTAATTTCGCTCTGGTTAACGGCAAACAAACGAGATTGTTGTGCGTCTCGAAGCTCATCCCCAGGTGGGTGAATGACTTGGACGGCACCAGAACCGACTTCTCTTCATTTACTATGAAACCGAGACGTCGGAGCAATAGGAACAGATTCTGCATATCGTTCTGAAGCGTTAACTCGTTGCCGTACCTCTGAAGAATATCGTCCAGGTAAATCGACGTTACCGCAGACGAATGAGCTCGGAAATAAGTCATTACCGAGTTCATTACTCAAGTGAAAGAGCAGGGCGCTAGATTCAGACCAAAGCACATCGCTCGGAACTGATAAACAACACCTAGGACAGCGAAGCAAAGATACTTTCTGAACGCCGGATGTACCATGACGTGAAAGTACGCATCCTTGAGGTCTATGTTTGCAGCATAGTCGTTCACTCGAATGCTCGCTCTGACCGATCAAATGGTCTCCATATAAAACTTTGGAGCCACGATCAGCTTGTTTATCCAGCTTAAATCGATCACTGGACGGAACGAGCCGTCTGGTTTCGGAACCAGAAAGAGATGGCTGTAGAAACCTGGAGATTCCTGGTTTTCTACGACCTCTATCGCGTTCTTCTTTAAAAGAGACTGGACTTCTGATAGAAGTGCCGTTCTTTTCAGAAAATTTGCCGGAAGCTGAGTCCATCTTGGACTTCGAGTTAAGGGGGGTTTGCCTCTGAAGGACAGTTTTAGTCCTTCCGAAATAACCCCTCGAACCCAAGGGTCCTCCGTAATTGATTCCCAATTGCTTGAGAAACTTGGCAGTCTTCCGGCCACCGGAACGTGACAGAGGTCTGAACCCTCACCTCCTGGATCTGCGAGGCTTGCGGGAGGAGAAACTACGTCCTTCGCGAACCGCACCTCGCCCCGTCGACCTAGGGGTGTCTGACCGGTAATTTCGGCCAGCGTTACGGCCCCTACTCAAAGTTGCTACTCTGACGGTCTCTAGAGTAAGACCTAGAGGACGTATAGGAACCTCTATAGGAACTCCCTTGGACGAACTCGTCCCAGAAGTCCCTGGCCTACTCCTCTCTGCTGGTTCCGACTTCTTGGAAGCAGACTTGAAAAGCAGAGAGTCAGAAGCTTTCTTAGTTAATTTATCATATACTGCAGAAAGCTTGCCGCTGAAGAGAAACTCTCCGGAGACCGGAGCGATTCTAAGAGAGTTTTTCACCTTACTGTCCACGTGTGTGGAAGTAGCTAGGGCCGCATCACGTCTAGCTAACTCCAGATTTGCCACTGAAAGGGCGGAGTTATACGTGGAAAAAGCTATGGCCCTGGACAGAACTCTTAAGGACGTCTGTACCGCTTGGAATTCTGGTCCTTCAAAGCGTAATGACAATGCTCTAGTAAGGTGATCTGCATATGAAAGAGCGTCTAAACTGGCTCTGTTATACGAAATTGTCGTTTCCATCGTCGATGAAGGAAGTGACATAGACGATGGCATGGATATTTCAAGGTCTTCAGTCTGGTCGTCTAAACGCAGAGGAACTCTCTGGATGCCCTGACCTGCCGTATCAAATTTATTCTTTTGATTGATGAAAGGCAGCTGCAGAGCAGATGCCAGTAGGAAGGCTGACCATCTTGTTGGCAAGTTTGTCAATAGCGTCATCTAATAATTCAAATATCCGAGAGACATTCGTGGACTGTGACGGAAATTCCGGGACAACGTCCCTAAACCAATTAAAAAAGTCGGTGTCCAGTGGCGCTATGACCCTCCTATCCAGCTGCGCAGCATTTTGGGCTGGCGGAACAACTTCTGGAAGGAAATGCCAGATGAACTGTACGGCTATTTTGTGTTGTTCCGAAAGGGAAATATCTAACTCATCGGAATCCCTTTCGCCCATCCTGCCGGACCTCTTGCAAATCTCGGTCGTCCGCACCTGATCCAGCGGCGGAACAAACCGACCCAGCTTTGTCCGAAACTTCATGTTCCGACAGAGGCTCTGCCGGTTGCTGGGATGCTGCAATGATCTTTGCTATCTGTGCTAGCACGTCTGTTGCCGCAGTCTTACTGGATTTAGCCGCCGGAAGCTCCCGGGATGTTGCATCCTGCATACATCTTTTATGCGAATGTCCAGATGTAGAAGGCCTCGTATCCCTGGCTATCAGATGGCGTGACCTGGTTGCCGTGGAATCCCTGGTCGGTGAAGCCGACTGTATTTCACTGGTCACATAGCCAAGGTACGGTCTTGTGTGCTGCCATGAGGATGAGGAAGCCTTATAGGTAGCCTCGCCGGACTGCCTATATACCGGAGCGTCCCGAGCGGCGGACGTATGCTCCGACTGCGTAACGCTACGAACTACAACATCTGGTCCCAGATGCTGCTGTATGAGAGAGGGACCCCTCTCGCTTGCAGCTCGTGCCGAGCAGGACAAGCTAAAGACTGGACTATCAGGCTTCCTCTGATCCATCCTCCTTTCCGCCATCACTGGGTGTGCACGTGGAAGTTTTATAGTGCTCACAACACCCGACTCTCTCTCTCCTGGACTGCAACGGACGAACCCGGGTGCTGACCCATTCAGTAAATGGACGCGACACCGGGCGAGCTAGCGGACATCAACCCCTTCGAATACCTCTCGGGTAAATGACGGATCTCCATGAGCACTTTTGTCGCTAGCTCTTCATTTGCATGTGAAAACAGAGGCACACTTCTGGACGATATCACGGAAATATCACACTGTTCTTGTTCCTCTGAAAAAGAGAGTGAAAGACTAGAGTGACCCTGCAGAGAGAGAACCGGTATGACCCTCTCTCTGGTAACAACATACCGTGACACACGTTTCCAACGTTTGCCATCCCATTTGTAACATACAGAACAAAGATCAGTGCGAGTACATAGAGTACAATTAATACAGAGATCTGAGAATCACAGGAAGATTTCCTCCTATTACAATTTGAACAATAATCATTCATTGTGAAAAAAGGTAAACAATCATCGTACTCGCACTAATCCTTGAAAATAAAGATACATAATAAAACAATCCATTATAATCATTACGAAATAATGATTCGAAAAGAAAAAAATTTTTTTTTTTTTTTTCAAAAAAAAACAATTTTTTCAGAAGAAACCTAGTTCCTAATGGGAACCCTGAGCCCAGTGGATCCCAAAAAAGCCTAAGTGTGGACAGAAATTTAAATTCATTTTGAAAAAATTAATGAGACACTTACGTACAATATTAATGTATCTTGCTATGAAATAAGTGATGCAGAAGACAGGAAATCACTATCAGCAGTAACTGTTGTCAATCTAAGCAAATCAGTTACCAATTAAAACACTATCTGATGCAAAACAGAGGCTTCCAGAGAAGAAACTGCAGAACATCAGATGGTAGATGCAGACCAAAATGCCTAAACACCCCTAGGGTGAGGACGTAAACATGGGGAAAAAACAGAAAAAATTCTGTTACCAAGCCAAAACTCCCAAGAAATTTTAGTAATAAACATTACAAAATATAAGCCAAAACATGGGAGAATAGTAGGGGGAATAAAGGAAAGGGAGAGAGGAAACACTGACCAAACAATGGTACATTCATAGCAAGAATGACAACAACAGGGCTATGCCTTGAAAAAAGGTAACATGAAATAATTTCGTATAATAATTATAAGTTACAGCCCTGAACATTTTCTTGCCCTATTTTTTCCTCTCTTCCTTATATTTCCTCTTTATTTCCACCATTTCTCTCATCAAAATGTGTCTGGCATCATGGAAACTGAGATTTGGAAGCATAAATAACAGAGAAGTGTAACTGTTTTGAGGGCCAAACAAAGAATGATAATTGGCGCCAATTTCGAGACCTCCTTGACACTGCGCATGTGCAGAGGAGTAAATGTATGGAGGACCATATAGGACATGTAATTTTCGGTTTTTGATGCAAATTTTGGGGATTGGGGGGGGGGGGGACAAAATTTGTGTTTGGCCCTGAATTAAAGAGTTTAGCACCAGCTAAGTGTGGGTCATTGGTACAGTATAAAAATATTATAAGTTACAGCCCTAAACACATCCTTCCAGTGTTCCTTCTTCTCATCCTCATATCCACCATTTCTCTCATGATTATGTGTCTGGCATCATTTAAACTGAGATTTTAAGCACAGATATCAGTGTGATGTTACTGATTGAAGGGCCAAACCAAGAATGAGGATTTGGCTCCAATTTCGGACTTCCTTGACACTGCGCATGCGCAGTGGATAAAAGTATGGAGGACCACATAGGACATCTAATTTTTGGATTTTGATGCAAATTTTGGGGATGGGGGGAGGGGGGGGGGGGGGTAAAATTTGTGTTTGGCCCTAGAATACAAGAGTTAGCACCAGCTAAGTCTGGGTCATTGGTACAGTATAAAAATATTAAATTGTTATACTGAAATTTATTTTTTAAACACTTACCAAAGTAATACAAATTGCATAATATTCCTCTCACCTCTCAGATGAAAAAGACTGCAGAATTTAGAGTTCTTAAGAAAATACCCCTTAGGAGACAATAAAATTGTCAAAAAGCAAAAAAGAAAACTGGACAGGTTCTGCCAGGTGCCGATTTGTATAGGTACACAAAAACCCGGTGAACTGTACCCTATTGTCCAGTTCCCGCCAGTATTGCGCAATAATATCAATTTCCAATTTTAAGTTAAATTCAATATACATGTATACATGTGTGTGGGGAGGCAAGCAAATATAATAGTAGTTATACTGCCAGGAGGGCAATCATTTTGTATTACTTAGTTAAGTATTTAGAAAATAAATTTTTGTATAAAAATTTCATTTTTTCTCAACTAACCTAAGTAATACAAATTGCCGACTGAACAATAGGATGGAGGGAGTATAATGTATATTGAGTCATAATAATAGAATATAATAAGGCCAAAAGAGCTTACTACGGGAACATAAAGCCTCTATGACCAAAATAAAGATTTCAGCATGTCCTGGGGAAAGAGTTGACCCTAAAGAGATGATGAAAAAAATACAAACAATCCAGCTATAACTCAGAATATGTTCAATAAGAGGTGTAACAAAAATACCAAAAGATACACATAAATATATATATATATATATATATATATATATATATATATATATATAAATATATATATAAACTGAAATATATATATATATATAAAAACTGAACTGAGATATATGGTTCCCACTGAAGAAGGCCATTAAAGCCGAAACGTTTGGGACAGTTGTTGCTCATGACAGTTTTTATATTTATATATATATAAATATAGAGAAATACATGCCCTTAATACAAGGCATTACTCCCAAGCAATAAAGTATGGAGGGATTCAAAGAAACTGATAATCCAGCCAGATAGAAAAGGGAACAAGCTGGAAACTAACCCCTGAAAAGCTAAACTGTTCTAGAAATGCAAGGGCATTCAAAATTCAAACATTTGATTCCTTACTGAGAGACAAAATAAATGAAAGTGTCAATAACACTGTAGCTCAACTTGTTAAGACATGTACATGTATAGTATGTGACACAGCAATGACAAGCATCAAGGTAATGACCTGATAACAAAGGTACATATAAAGTATTTTAACGGTCTGTACATAAATACTGACCGTAGCCTGTAACAAATGTATAGGCAAAGTATTGTAAAGGTGGGTGAGTCTGATGCTAAACTAGAAAAGAAATCTTTGAGTCCCAGAGTGGGTCTGACTGAACCCCAAAATATTTGTTCTCATAGCACAGTGATAAAAAAGGCACCCCAAAACACACTTGTTCCTGACCAAAGGTGAAAACAAAGGTACCAAAGAAGTTTCGTGAAGATCAGTTCATAAATACAAGCTGTATAGAAGTGGTGACAAAAAACTGATTGGACCTAATTTCGGTACAAAATGGCCACGGGCAGCTATCTTCATTTTTGGACCACACCCAGAAACATTCGTTTTCGTCCCAAGGTGATAACAAAGGTACCCAAGAAGTTTTGTGAAGATCGGTTGATAAATACAGCCTCTAGCCCAAGCCGTATTGACATGTGCACTTACAGTGTATAAGTAGCACTGAATAAATCAAAGTTCATCTAATTTGCATAATTTCTGCACGAGAAAAAAACCTGTACTATATGTGATGTATTCCATGTTACTAAACATTCATACAAAAATTTATTCAAATCAGAACTTTCATACAGAAGTTCTGTACAAAAGATTGATTGCACTAATTTTGGTACAAAATGGGTGGGGCGCGGTGTCTCAGTAGGTAGAGGTGCAGGCTGCGAGCGGGGAGGTCCAAGGTTCGAATCCCTCCTGCGGCAACCGCGTTGTGTCCTTGGGCAAGACACTTCACCCCCATTGCCCGCGTGGGGGCACGGTGACGCTGTGTACTAAGGTGTACTGCACGTCGATGGTGCACCTGTCTTCAACCAATGCTAACACTGCTTGTGTGGAGTTGGTATGTTGGGGAGCTGCCAGTTGCTCGCCGTTGCTCGGTGGTTCTCTCCGGGTACTCCGGCTTCCTCCACTCGTAAAACTGTCATGGTCATGGTTAGCCATTGTGTAGAAATATGTGACCTTAAACACCAATAAATAAATAACTAAATAAATAACAAAATGGGTGCTGGTGGCCATCTTGAATTTCGGACCACACCCAAAAACGCTTGTTCTCATCCCACGGTGATAACAAAGGTACCCAAGACAAAAAGTTTCGTAAAAATCGGTTCATAAATACAGGCTCTAGCCTGAGCCGTATAGAAGTTGTGTACAAAAAACTGATTAGACCTAATTTTGGTACAAAATGGCGACTGGCAGCCATCTTGAATTTTGGACCGCATCCAGAAACACTCCTTCCCGTCCCAAGGTGATAACAAAGGTACCCAAAACGTTTCGTGAAGATCGGTTCATAAATACAGACTCTAGCCCGAGCCGTATTGACATGTGTACTAACTGTGTGTAAGTAGCACTGAAAAAATCAAAGTTCATCTAATTTGCATAATTTCTGCACGAGAAAAAACCCTGTATTATATGTGATGTATCCCATGGTACTAAACATTCACACAAAAAATTATTCAAATCAGCGCTTTCATATGGAAGTTCTGTGCAAAAATCTGATTGCACCTAATTTTGTACAAAAAGGCTGCCATCGGCCACCTTGAATTTCGGACCGGACCCCAAAACACTCGTTCTCGTCCCACGGTGATACCAAAGGTACCCAAGAAGTTTCGTAAAGATCGGTTTATAAATACGGCCTCTAGCCCGAGCCGTATTGGCATTTGCACTTACAGTGCTGAAAGTAACACCAAAAAACATCAAAATTAGTCTAATTTGCACAATTTACGCACGAGAAAAAAACCTGTATTATATGTGATGTATCCCATGGTACTAAACATTCATACAAAAAATTATTCAAATCAGAGCTTTCATATGGAAGTTCTGTACAAAAAACAGATTTCTGCATCGTCGGTACAAAATGGCGGCTGGCAGCCAATAGGCACTCTCCCCTAAATTATAACAATACAAAGCCTTACAGACTAAATAATTTCACTTTTAAAGACAATATGATACATATCCACAGAATATGAAGCCTTAAGTCATGGTACCTGCACTTCTGAACAAAGCCCAAATATGGGCTTCCAGCACTCTACCAGTTAATAAAGCTGGAATTTTTAACTTAAAATTTATGGTTTAAATTTTAAGACTGTACTTCAAATTTGAAGTACACCTGTGTTTTCTTGTTGAAAAAAAGTAATAGCAAATTTAAAGAGAATTGTATAATTAGAACTGGATTTATCTCTTGAATAAAATAGGGAGGAGGGAGGGGTGGAATTGATTCTACCCATCTCCCCTGAAGTTTTGGAGACAATATCAAAGTCCCTCACTCCCATTTCCTTCCCATCCATATTGCTTTTTGTAAAACAACAGAAGTATGCTGCAGAAGGCATTTCATTACATTTAAAATAGTGAAGCTCAGGTATTGAAAAAACAAGAGGCCCTGAAGCACTCACGTTGAACAGAAGAACACGACATAAACAGAGTCCAAGAATGAGTCTACATTAAGCAATCCACCTCCACAGGATACATTGTCAATCCTCGAGCCCCTCAGGAGTGACAAAAATGGTCTGAGCATCATGCCTTTTCTTCAGTTCATCATAATGTAAAATGTAGAGCTCCCCTATGAAGCTACTTGATACAACCTGTGTGGATTAATCTTGGCTACACACCTCTGGAGTGTACTGAATACATAATTTCTAATTCTTCAGCTACATGGCAAATCTGGCTCCCATAGGGAGCCCAATTATTAACCCAGGCTCTCAATTTGAACAAAGTTGAATCTGACCTCCCTGGAGATGTTGTATATCAAATATGAAAGCATTCTGACTGTTGGATCCGAAGAAAAATGATTTTAAAGAAATTTCTCCATATTGCACTAAGTTAAAATTTAGGTTGCCATAGCGAGCCCAAATATTAACCTACGGACCCGATTTGAACAAACTTGAATCTGACCCCCCTAGAGATGTTGTATGCCAATATGAAAGCATTCTAACTAGTGGATCTGAAGAAGATTTTTAAAGAAATTTCCTCATATGGCCCCAAGTTAAAATTCAGGCTACCATAGGGAGCCCAAATATTAATTCAGGGAACCAATTTGAACAAACTTGAATCTGACTCCCTTAGAGATGTTGTAAACCAAATATGAAAGGATTCTGACAGGTGAATCTGAAGAAAATTTTTGAAGAAATTCCCTCATATTGTACTAAGTTAAATTTCAGGTTCCCATATGGAGCCCAAATATTAATCCAGGCACTCGAATTGAACAAACTTGAATAATTTTTGCAATATGCTGACTCAGCATTTTCCGATGCCCTCTACAGAACACCCAAACACAACTGATGGCAATTTTGTTTACCATTCAATTCTAATGGTCCTAAGGATGCTTCATACCAAATAACAGCTCTTTGTTCCGTGTGGTTTGGGAAATATGGGCGTTTGGAAATATTCCTATTTTAGCTTCTGCTGTTGCAATGGGGATGCAGGAATTATTTTTTTTGCACAAGTCAAGTACTTATGATGCAATAATACCACATACCAAATTTGGTTCAAATCGGACCATCGGTTCAGAAAATAGAAATTTTGGGCGGGGCCAAAAATCTTACCCCTCCCATTACAAAGCCAAATATTGCTTCACAAACTTTGTTTGAACAAACTTGATTCTACATCTCAAAAGGAAGCTCCATAACAAATATCAAGTCATTGCACCCACTGGTTCATGAGAAGATTTTAAAAATATTTTGGAGCATTTTCCCCCACCACCTCCCTATGGGGCTGGACATGGTGAGTTGAACAAAAATGCAATGCCCCTTCAGGACCATCGCTCACACAAACTTTCACTTGAATTGGCCCAGTGGTTTTGGAGAAGACCAAAACATGGTCTTGATGGACGACCGACAGAGAGCGATGAGATTAGCTCAGCTTGACTTTGTCAAGGGGAGTTAAAAAGCTGCATAAAAGTAAGCGAAATCATGTCTGTAAATGCAATTATTAAGGTTGTATTGATCAGGCAAGAACAACAAGAGGTCTCCAATGCCAAGCGCTGCTAATCCCCCAGCACCCCACAATTAGGGAAGGAGAGCATAGGTGGGTTTTTCCCCACATAAAATCACTCTAAATCCAAACCCATCTTGGAGAATTTTTCTGTTTTTTTAAGGCTTGATCGGACAGGGGTGTGAGGGTGGAGACAGGATAGGAGTCAATTTTTTTTTCTGCATGTAATCACGCTAAATCTTTCAAAATGCATTTTTGAGCAAAGAAAAAAACACGCTAATTGACCCAAGGGGGGGGGGGGGGGGGGGAATGATAGGAGTAAATTTTTTTTTTTTACACACGTACACTCTCTAAATCATTCAAAATGCATTTTAGACAAATGCCTAATTGGCACACTGGGGCAGGGGGGGGGGGGGGGTGTTATAGAGGTCAATTTTTTGTGCATGTAGTCACTCTAAATCCTTCAAAATGCAATCTGGAGCAAAGAAAAAAAAATCGCCTAATAGGCACCGAGGGGTGGGGGGGGGGGGGTGCATTAAGGGGGGGGGGGGGGGGGTTCAGGTCAATAACTCTGACAATTTTCACTGGATAATGGTGGTCATCGAACTTGAGGTAGACATTGTTCCCAAAGTTATTTATAACCAAAAAATTGATATTTGGTTACTTAACGTAGACATTGTTGCTACAGAGACATATACCAAAAAGAATTGAAACGGACGGGACAGACAGACAGACAGACAGACAGACTGACGATGGATGGAGCTTTACACCATATCTCTCCCTTGTGGGGGGGGGGGGGGGGGGGTTGGGGGGATAAAAAGTAACAAAGTATGTGGTAGAAGCCTAATTTCAAATTTAAAGAAACTAAGTTCAAAAATCGTTTTGAACAGGGTTAAATTAATGCCAATTTTATTTGAAACCACTGTGTACAGGTTCAGTAGACTGCCCCAAATGAAAAAAACATAGATATTGTAACAGTGTTTGAAGAATTAAAAGTGTGAAAAGTAAAACTATAATCCGAAACTTTGGGCTAGGAATAGTAAGTAAAATTGACTGTAAAAAAAGGGTTAAATATTTCCTAAAACTGATAAAAGAATCATTGATGTAAATGCAATCATTAAGTTGTATTGAACATGCAAGAATTAAAGTAACAAAGTATGTGGTAAAAGCCTAAGTTCAAATACAAAAAACTTAGTCTGAAAACATGTTTAAAAGAGGTTAAAATCATGCCAATATGAATTAAAATCACCGTAAAAAGCTTCAGTAGACAGTAGACATTGTCCCAAATGATAAACAATGACATTCCAAAAAACTGTTTGAAGATTTAAAGAGGTAACTTTGTAAACAAAAAAACTTCAACCAAAAACTTTAACCTGGAAGTTGTAAGTTAAATTGCAATTTAAAAAAGTTTTAAATATTTCCCAAAATAACATGAAACATAATGAGAAAGATACAATCAATAGTAATTAATATTAATTTAAAAGTCAAAAAACTGTAACCTTCATTAAAAACCTTTAACCAAAACTCTAAATGTTAACAGACGGACAGACAAAAATCATGACTATTGCCCTCACTGTAAACAGTCCGACTAAAAAGAAAAAAAAACTTTAACCTTCAGAAAAAAACTTTAACCACAAACTTTAACCCAAACTCTACATGTTAACAGATGGATGGATGGATGGATGGATGGATGGATGGATGAAAGTCATGACTATAGCCCTCACTGTAAACAGTCAGGCTAAAAATGGACAGAAAATATTATTTGCAGTCCCAAAAGTTCTTTGTTGTTTTTACGATTCTATCGATTTTTTGGGGTGAAGCGAACATTTTCTTCACAGTTTACTGAATAGATTAAGTGATTTTTTAAACATCTAAAAGTGCTTTGTTAACCCTTTTCAGGTGGTGATAGCAAATGTATGATTGAGTATTCCAGATATGCATGTAGTGATATGTTTTAATTTGTAAACAAATAGTGCACTTTGAATAGTGACAATTGTTTACTGTCACCATGGATACGTATTGGTGCCAGTTACTGTTGATGATTCTATGCAGTGCAGTCAATAGCGGTTTCTAAAAAATAAATGTCCAGTCATTCTTAGTTTCTTGTGAAAATTCATTAATTCCCTCACCTCACCTGATTTGAACTCTCATCACCTTGTATGGAAATGTATCAGCCATCTACACGCCATGTAGCTTACAGTATGAATACAACTCTGGTGCAAAAAAGAATAGATGCTTGTCATAGGGCTGTGAGAACATATTTATGAACATATTTATGAACAGAACTCGATATAAACAAAAGGCCAAGAATGAATCAACATTAAGCAATCAATCTCCATAGGATCGTCAATCCTTAAGGCCCTCAGGAGTGACTAAAATAGTCCAAGCATCATGTCCTTTCTTCAAGCCTCTTGATCATTATGACATCATTATTTTCAGTCCTTGCAAGGTCCTCACAGGGTCACATGGAAATTTTTTTCACATAATTTAAATTACCTTCTTATGTTACAAACTGAATTCCATTCAAATCGGCCAAGAGGTTCTGATTTTATAAAATTTGGGTGGGTTCCCACAAACCTGCCCTTCCCAGAATGACTACAAATATTGCCCTACAAACTTTGTTTGAACAATCTTACAACCAGGCATCAAAAGGAAGCTGTATTAAAACCAGAGGCTCAAGTGAGCCTAAAATGCTCACCTGGCTCAAGTTGTCAAAAGAGATGAGTGTATTAGTAAGTGATCAGGAGCAAGAGCAATTTTTTGATTTGCTATGACACAACCAAAGGCAACATTTTTGGCCATTCATTTCTGCTGGTCCTATGAAAGCATCCTAGCAAGCTCTGTTCTTTGAAATATTAAAAAACAGCAAGCGAACAAAATTTTTGTTTTGTTTTCAACTACTGTGGTTCTCTCTACCCCCCTCTCCCCCCCCAAAAAAAATTCTGAAATAAATGAAATACTTATGACCCAGTTATATACTACATGACAAATTTGGTTCACATCTACCCACTGGATCTGAAAATAGCGAGTGTAGCCCAAATGTGGGAGCCCAAATTTTGACTTACTAGTTGCTTTGAAAAAAAGTGAATCTGCATAACCAAAGTAAGTTCCAAACAAGAAATCTAAGCATTATTGCAAGTGGCTTAGAAAGAGAGGATTTTTAAAGCATTTTAGGCTTAAGGAGCATTAACACCCCCCCCCCCCCCCCCCCACACACACAAACACACTGCAAGGGATATAGTAATTTTTTTTGGTGGCGGTGGGGGGGAAATCAGAAGAGTAAATTCCAACAGCTTGAAGATGGCAGCAGTTTCATTTGAACAAAGGTGAAAAGGTTTTCTCCAAAGATGTTCTGTGCCATAAATGGATAAATTTGGCACAGTGGTTTTAAAGAATAAGAAAAATTTCAAACTAGAAAAACAGAATTTTACTGCCACAAGTTGATTCAAGTCTGTGTGAAACTGGTTAAAGCATCAAAAATAAACAAAACAGAAATAGAATGTATGGTGGCTTATTTTTGGGGGTAAAATATTTTTAAACCAGAAAAAACGTGTGCACAGCATTAAAAAGGTTTGATCAACTCATCAATAAAATCTTTGAAACCCACACTGAAGTCTTTGCGGGTTATATTAAAGACATTCATACACGTATCAGATAAATGTTTCCAAGGAACCAGAACAAACATATGTGCACAGCACTGAAAGAGTTCAACATGAAATAAAATCTTTGGAAAAACACACTAGAGTCTTGAGAGGGTTAAATTAAAGACATTCATGCAGGAATCAGATAAATGTTTCCAAGAAACCAGAAAAAAAACACATGTGCACAGAATTGAAGGGGTTCAACATGAAATAAAATCTTTGGAAAACACATTGAAGTCAGTAGAGGGTTAAATTAAAGACATTCATACAGGAATCAGATAAATGTTTCCAAGAAACCAGAAAAAACATGTGCACAGCATTGAAAGGGTTTGAACAAGAAATTAAATCTTTGGAAAACACAACGAAGTCTTGAGAGGATAAAATTAAAGACATTCATACAGGAATCAAATGTTTCCAAGAAAGCAGAAAAAACATATGTGTTCAGCACTGAAAGGGTTCAACATGAAATAAAATCTTTGAAAAACACAATGAAGTCTTGAGGGGGTTAAATTAAAGATATTCATACAGGAATCAGATCAATTTTCTTCCCTCTGCCACTTATGGAAGTTTTGAGAGGGTTAAAGAGAAAAAAGGATTATTTTCATTCCCCATAGCTAAAGTAAGCAAAACAACATGTGTGTTTGACAAGTTGATATTGACAAAATTTGATAGAAGAGTTAATACTGGAAACTCTAACAATTTGTATAGGGAAATATTACTGCAAAAATGCTGACTCATCATCATTTTTTCAATACCCTCTACCTGGCACCCTGAAAGAACCAGTGGCAATTTTGTTTAGCAAATCCATTCTACTGGTCCTAAGGATGCTTTATACCAAATAACAGTTCTCTGTTCCATGTGGTTTGGGAAATATGGGCTTTTGAATTTTTTTCTGTTTTTATCCCCTGGGGTTGCCACGGGTCTGTGAAAAAAACATTCCGGGCATCAATCAATTACTTGGGACCCACTTATACTACCTGTCAAATTTAGTTGAAATTGACCTACCGGTTCTTGAAATACAAATTTTGGGTGGAGCCCAAGAGGGAGATGCCCCCACAGAGAGCCAAAATATTGGCCAACCAACAAACCCTTGAACAGACTTTAATCTTCAACACCAAAGGATGTTCCATACCAAATATCAAGGCATTACCTCTGGTGGTTTGTAAGAAGATTTTTAAGCTTTTAGGCATTAACCAGCGCCCAAATAAGGCAGCTTCTTCATTTGAACAAAACTGAAAGGCTGTACTCCATAGATCGTCTGTGCAATATATGTTTGAATTTGGCATAGTGGTTGTGGAGAAGAAGTCAAGTTTGCAAAAGTTAATGGATGATGGAGGTGGGAGGCCAAGTGATGGCAATAGCTCCCACTGACTTGCAGTCAGGTGAGCTAAAAAATGGAACCACTACGTCAACTGGTTCAAAAAAAGATTTTATAAATTTTAGGGTATTTTTCCTGCAACCCCATTCCCACTGGTGACAATACACTTCACCTGAGCAAAAGTGAAAAATGCCGCTCAGGATCACAGATCCAATGTCGAGTTGTGACCTTGACCTTTGACCTGGCGAGTCCAAGGTCAATAGGGTTCTTCCTCGCACCAAGGCCAACACACCTATGAAGTTTCATGACTCTAGGTTGAACCACTATCAAGTTCTCATCCGGAAACCAATTGTTGCGATATACTATGTTCAAGGTCACTGTGACCTTGACCTTTGACCTGGTGAGTCCAAGATCAATAGGGTTCTTCCTCGCACCAAGGTCAACACGCCTGTAAAGTTTCATGGCTCTAGGTTGAACCACTATCAAGTTATCATCCGGAAACCAATTGTTGCGATATACTATGTTAAAGGTCACTGTGACCTTGACCTTTGACGTAGCGAGTCCAAAATCAATAGGGTTCTTCCCCTCACCAAGGCCAATCTACCTATGAAGTTTCATGAATGTGAGTTGAACCATTATCAAGTTATCATCCGGAAACCAATTGTTTAAGATTTACTATGTTCAAGGTCACTGTGACCTTGACCTTCGACGTAGCATGTCCAAAATCAATAGGGTTCTTCCTCCCACCAAGACCAACCTACGTATGAAGTTTAATGAATGTGAGTTGAACCACTATCAAGTTATCATCCGGAAACCAATTGTTTACGACCGCCCCGCCCGACCGCCCACCCGCCCGCCCCCGCCCGCCATTCACCAAACTATAAGTCGAGTTTGACTTCGTCACAACTCGACTAAAAATGGTCACCCAATGAAATTGTGCATACAATTTGTCTGTCTGAAATAAACGAAGTAGTGTTTGAATAATAAGATTCGAATTGTCCTATTATAAACAGCAGTAATGTCATTATGATGTTATTGTTTTTTTTTATTTCTAGTCCTTACAGAGCCCTCATGGGGTCAAGAGCAAACTTTTTCACATAATTGATATACATATTACCTACTTATGTTACAAACTGAATTCCATTCAAATCGGCCCAGGAGTTCTGATTTTTGAAAATTTAGGCAGGGGCCACAAAACTTGCCCCTCCCAGGATGATTACAAATATTGCCTCACAAACTTTGTATGAATAAACTTAGATCTAGACCTCAAAAGAAAACCATATAACAAGAAGCCCCAAGGGGCCTTAATCGTTACCGGCCAAAGTGGTTCAAATAAGTATTTAGGGGCACATTCAGTTAGACATGGTTCATCAACACTACAAAGGAATGAAGTCATGACAGGCAAATTTTATGGAAAAACACTAAGGAATGGATTTGAACAAACCTGAATGTAACATCCCCCCACCCCACCCCTGCCAAGGACTCAAACTGAACAAACTTGAATCTGATACCCAAATAGGAAAGAATTCTGACTGGTGGATATGAAGAAGGTTTTTAAAGAAATCGCCTCACATTGCACTAAGTTAAACTTTGGGCTCAAATAGGGAGCCAAAATATTAACCCAGGGTCCCAATTTGAACAAACTTGAATCTTACCCACCTAGAGATGTTGTATACAAAATATGAAAGGATTCTGATTGGTGGATCTGAAGAAGATTTTAAAAGAAATTCCCTCATATTGCACTTAGTTAAAATTCAAGTTCCCATAGGTAGGCCAAATTAATTACCCCGGGACCAGGTTTGAACAAACTTGAGTCTTACCCTCCAAGAGATGTTGTATACCAAATATGAAAGGATTCTGACTGGTGGATCTGAAGAAGATTTTCAAAGAAATTTTCTTATATTGTACCAAGTTAAAATTTCGGCTCCCATAGAGAGCCCAAATATCAACCGATGGACTAGGATTGAACAAACTTGAATCTAACCCTCCTAGAGATGTTGTATACCAAATATGAAAGCATTCTGGCTACATGGTCTGAAGAAGATTTTAAAAACAAGTCGGAACAGGACCCAAAATTTTCAGGCTATAAATTTTTTTTTCCACCTCAAAATTGAACAAAACGCATAAAAATCCCCCCCAAAATGTCTGAATTTTGGTCCAAAATTTCGGAGTCCAAACCTGACCCCAAATTTTTTTTTTCATCTCAAAATTGAACAAAACGCATAAAAAACAATTTTTTTTCTCTCCAAATTTCCAAGTCTGAATCTGTGTAACACGGTATCTTCCCCCCTCCTGGGGGGGGGGGGGGGGGGGGGGGGGGGGGAAGATGCACTAGGTTATCTTCCCCCCTCCCACCCTGTGTATCTCCCCCCCCCCCCCTACCCCCACCCCCATCCACACACAACACAGACCAACTTTACATTTTTTTAAGCTGAAAAGCATTATTCATAAGAGAAAAAGTCAAATAGTAACTACTTGTTATAAGCAGGGAGCTCTGAATGGAAGAAAGAAAATAAAAATGAATATTAAGTTAACCTCTCCTCTCTACCCAAGATTATTATTTTTTCAAACCTAGACATTAGTATCAGAAAGCAGGGGTAACACTAGAACTCTTTAATGAGTGTAAATAAGATGAGAGTATTGTTATCTTGCCACTACTGATTCAGATTATTGGTTTCAGTGATATGGAATGACAATATTAATCCAGGGTTTTCCAGTTATTAATTACTGAAAATACAAGTACTGTTATTCCCTAATAATTAATATCTCTGCATTCAAGATTATGGATGACAAAATTAATGCAGAGTTTTCACTGAATGTCAAATCTAGGAATTCCCCTCAGCGCCCTATATCAACACATGCCTGATGTTATCCATGTTGAAAAAAGATTAGAGGGGGTAAGATAGCCATGGTGGGAGGGAGGGGGAAGATACATGGGGGGGGGGGGGGGGGGGGATATACCATTGTAACAGGGTATCTTTCCCCTGGGTATCTTCTATCCTGGGGGGGGTGCACTAGGGTATCTTCCCCCCACTCTGTATCTTCCACTGAATGTCATAAATAATAAATGTGGTTATGGTACTCAAATCTAGGAATTCCCCCCTCAGCACCCTATATTAACACTAGGGTATCTTCCCCCAACTATGTGTATCTTCCACAGAATGTCATAAAATAATAAATGTGGTTAGGGTACTCAAATCCATGTTGAAAAAAAAATTAGAGGGGGGGAGGGAAAGATACCCAGGGTGAGGGGAAGATACACCAGTGTATCATCTTCCCCTGTGGCTGGGGGGGGGGGGGGGGGAGATGCACTAGTGTATCTTCCCCAGTGGGGGAGATACACAGGGGGGGGGGGGGGGGAGATAACATGCGACACCGGACTCAAAATTTTCAGACTCAAATTTTTTTTTTTTTCGTTCCAAAATTGAACAAAAACGCATAAATTTTTTTGAAAAAAATTCCGAATTTTGGTCCAAAATTTCAGAGTCGGAACCGGATCCAAAATTTTCAGGCTAAAAATTTGGGGTTTTTTTTCATCTCAAAATGAATAAAAAATCCAAAACAAATTTTTTTCTCCCCAAATTTTGGTCAAAAATTTCTAAGTCCGAACCAGACTCAAAATTTTCAACCCAGGGACCCAATTTGAACAAACTTGAATCTGACCCTTCCGAGAGATGATGCATACCAAATGTTAAAGGATTCTGACTGGTGGATCTGAAGAAAAAGTTTTTTAAAGAAATTTTCTCATATTGCACTAAGTTAAAATTCAGTCTCCATAGGGAACACAAATATTAATGGAGAAACTCGATTTGAACAAATTTGAATCTGGCCCCCCTAGAGATGATGTATACCAAATATGAGAGGATTCTGACTGGTGAATCTGAAGAAGATTTTTAAAGAATATTCCACGCAATGCACAAAATTAAACTTTGGGCTCCAATAGAGAGCCCAAATACTACCTCAGGGGACCTGATTTGAACAAACTTGAATAGAACCCCCCTAGAGATGTTGTATACCAAATATCAAAGAATTCTGACTGGTGAATCTGAAGAAGAAGATTTTTAAAGAAATTTCCTCATATTTCAGTAAGTTAAAATTTGGGCTCCCAATTATTAACCCAGGGACTGGATTTGAACAAACTTGAATCTGACCCCCCCCCCCCCCCCCCACCCCCCACCCCACCCTATAGATGCTGTATACCAAACATGAAAGAATTCTGACTGGTGGATCTGAAGAAGAAGATTTTTAAAGAAATTTCCTCAAATTGCACCAAGTTAAACTTTGGGCTCCAATAGAGAGCCCAAATCTTAAACCAGGGACTTGATTTGAACAAACTTAAATCTGACCACCCTAGAGATGTTGCAACACAAATATGAAAACAATCTGACTGGTGGATCTGAAAAAGATTTTTTTGAATTTTTGAAAAAATTTATGTGTGCTATCAGAATTATGCCCCTTCTGGTGCACCCTGTGGGTGCGGCAAGTTTATTTGTGTAAACTTGAATTGACATATGATAAGGAACATGCACACACAATTTGGTTCAATTTGGTCAAGTAGTTTGAGAGGAGAAGTCGATAATGTAAAGTTCACGACGGACGGCAAGTGATAAGTTAAGCTCCCTTCGGTGAGCTAAAAATGGAATCACAACATCCATTCACTCAGAAGATTTTTTTAAAATTTGGGGGTACTTCTCTTCCACCCCTTCCCCATTGGTGATGTGACATTTTTAATTGAACAAAATCGAAAGGCTTTCACCCACTAATATTGTGTAAACAATTTGTCAGAATTAAACTGACTAGTTTTTGAATAATGAGAATCCAACTTCCCCATGATACACAGTATTAAAAATGCTGACTCCCCAAAAACAAGTCAGGCCCATAATTGCTCCATAACTGATTGCAATTTGTTTTACCTGCTTGGTTATACCCCTCCTGAGCATACTGTACTGCTTGGTTCAGGAGAAAATGCTGCCATAATGTTTTTTTCCTATTTTTAGACCTTGTGGAGCCCAATGGGGCCATGGGCAAATTTTGCCACACAAACTTTGTTTGAACAAACTCTTGAATCTAGCCCTATAGATAAAGCCACAAGAGAAGTTTCAAATTATTGCAGCTGCTGGTTCAAGAAAAGTTTTTTTATTCTTTGGGGTTCCCACTGGGAACAGTGGGAGGAGCAACTTCATTTTAACAAACCGGAATTGCCCATGGGGCAATAAGCATTTACCCGAAATATCAAATAAATTGGTCCAGTGGTTTTGGAGAAGTCCAAAACATGTTAACAGATAATTTTCTGACAACAGGCAACGGAGAGCAATTAGATAAGCTCAGCTTGACAATGTCAATGTGAGCTAAAATTTCCCTCATATTGCATGAAGTTAAAATTCGGGCTAAGATAGGGAGCCTACATATTAACCTAGGGACCCAATTTGAACAAACTTGAACCTAGAGATGTTGTATAGCAAATATGAAAGGATTCTGACCCGTGAATCTGAAGAAGATTTTTGAAGAAATTCCCTCATATTGCACTAAGTTAAAATTCGGTCTCCCACAGGGAGCCCAAACATTAACGCAGACACTCAATTTGAATCTCTCCCCCTAGAGATGTTGTATACCAAATATGAAAGAATTTCGACTGGTGGATCTGAAGAAGATTTTTAAAGAAATTTACGCATATTGCACTAAATTAAAAACTTTGGGCTCCAATAGGGAGCAAAAATAATAACACAGGTACACCCCCCCCCCCCCCCCACCCCTGAAATGTTGTATACCAAATATGAAACCCAAATATTAACCCAGGGACTCAATTTGAACAAACTTGAATCTGCCCCCCCCCCCCCCACCCTAGAGATGTTGTATACCAAATATGAAAGGATGAAGTTAACATTCAGGCTCCCCAAGAGAGTCCAAGTATTAACCCAGGCACTCGATTTGAACAAATTCAAATCTGATCCACCTAGAGATGTTGTGTACCAAATATGAAAGCATTCTGATTGGTGGATCTGAAGAAGATTTTTAAAGAAATTTCCTCATATTGCAATAAGTCAAAATTCAGGCTACCATAGGGAGCCCAAATATTAACGCAGGGACTCGATCTCAACCAACTTGAATCTGACCTCCCTAGAGATGTTGTATACCAAATATGAAATGATTCTGACTGGTGCATCTGCAGAAGAAGATTTTTAAAGAAATTTCCTCATATTGCACTAAGTTAAATTTCGGGCTCCCATAGGGAGCCCAAATATTAATCCAGAGACTTGATTTGAACATACTTGAATCTGACCCTGCTAGAGAAGTTATATACCAAATATCAAAAGATTCTAATTGATGGTTCTGGAGAAGATTTTTTTATTTTTTAATTTTGGAAAACAATTTATGGGTGTTATCAAAATAACGCCCCTTGTGGTGCCCACTGTGGGCATGGCAACTTTATTTGAACAAACTTGAACTGACATATGATACAGAACATGCATATCAAATTTGGTTCAATTCGGTCCAGTGGTTAATGAGAATTCGGTAAAGTTCACACCAGACGGACGATGGATGGAAGATGGCGGACAGAAAGTGTTACTTAAGCTTCCCTGACTTTCAGTCAGGTGAGCTAAAAATACATTGTAATATATCGAGAAATTACCCTGACAATCACCAAATTATCAAATTGTCCACCAAATCCAGTCATGGCTGTTTCACAGCAGTATCACTGGGGTTTTTGAAAAAATTAAAGAAATTAGAGACCCCAAGTGGTCTTAATTGCTCACCTGCCAAAGTGGTTCGAAGAAGTATTTGGGGTCACATTCAGTTAGACATGGTTCATCAACACTACAAAGGAATGAAGTCATGAAAGGCAAATTTTATGGAAAAACACAGAGGAATCGATTTGAACAAACCTGAACCTAACATGCACCCCCCTGCCACCCCCTCACCCCACCCATAGAAAGCCCCAATATTAAGCCAGGGACTCAAATTGAACAAACTTGAATCTCACCCCCTTACGGATGCTGCATACCAAATATCAAAACCTTCTGATTGGTGGATTGGAAAAAGAAGATTTTTAAAGAATATTCCTCATATTGCACTAATCTGAATATTTGGGCTCCCATATATGGAATTGATTTCAACAAACATGTGAATGAATCTTCCAAAGATGTTATATGTGAAATATAAAAGCCTTTGGAGCAGTGGTATGGGAGAAGAAGATTCTTTAATGTTATCCCCCATCACCCAGTGTTAAAAAATGCTGACTCAGCACTTTTTCAAAGTCCCGAAAAAGTACCCTATGATAAAACCGATAGAATTTTTTTTTTACCATTCCATTCTGTTGGTCCTAAGAAAGCTTCACACGAAATAAAAATTCTCTGTGCAGTGCAGTTTTGGAGATATGGGCGTTTTAGATTTTTTTCTTTTTTTAGCTCCTGCGGTTCCCATGGGGTTATGGGAAAATTTTTTTTGGCATAAATTAACTACTTATGCCCCAATAAAACCTCACATCAAATTTGGTTCAAATCAGTCTCTCAGTTTGGAAAATAGAAATTTTGGGTGGGGCAAAAATTCTTGCCCCTCCCATAACGATGGTAAATACAGCCCCTAAAACTTCTTTTGAACAAATCTGAGTCTACACCTCAAAAGGAAGCTGCACACCTAATATCAAGTCTCTGCTACTGCTGGTTCATGAGAAGATTTTTTAAGATTTAGGCTCACTTTTTGGGCGTGGCCCTACCAAGGGGCGAGTCAACTTGATTTGAACAAACTTGAATTGACATATGATAGGGAACATGCACACCAGATTTGGTTCAATTTGGTTGAGTAGTTTGTGAGAAGAAGTTGATAAGGTAAAGTTAACGCCAGACAACGGACGAAAAGTGATCAGTAAAGCTCCCCTTGAGCTTCGCTCAGGTGAGCTAAAAACTCAGCAGGCTGGAAGTTAAACAATGACAGAAAGCTATTCAGATACATACTTTAGGTTGATAACCCTGCAATCTCATTCTTTCGGTTTCTTGTCTGAGTAACTCTTCATATTCAGCTTCCTTCCTTTCCTCTTCCATTAGCTCTTCCTCCATCACCTGCTGAGCACTCACCTCTCTCTCTCTTCTTGCTGTTGCCTGAGGAAAACAAAAGTATTGCTACAGCCATAAATATTTTTTATCAACCACGCTAATTTATATAAAAAAGTATTTAAGTTAACCCTTTCAAACAAGTATGCATAAAATGTTAAAGCTGGCAGTACTTGAGTAGATGAAACAATTTACACCTCACAGGGATGGATGATCAGTAATAATTTAAACCTAAGCTCTATGGGACTGTAATATTAAATTATTAGAGCCTCTCCACAAACACAAAATAGATTTGCCTATTCCACTGTTAACAGTTGCATATGAGACGATACCTTGTGGTCATTGAGAACTGAAAGGGCTATACTTCAAAAACTTCAGGGCATACAAGAGTTTACATCTCTTTAACTTGCTGCATATCTTTTAAATTTTTCAGCAAATCTATTCATGGCTGCTGAGAAGGTTCAAAGCAACCATGACAAGATTTGATAACAATTCATGAAAAGTTAAAAAAAAATTCTGTTTGAAAAGTTGATTCTGTTTTCAGTGGAAGTATGATGCGCTGACTGAATCCTCTTTTTTATTAGGGTTTAACAACACTTTCAACAGCCAGGGTCACTGTTGTAGGAGAGTTTTACGGGTGGAGAAAGCCAGAGTATTCAGAAAGAACCAGCGAGCAACTGTCAGACTCTCCAATGTACTAACTCCACACAAGCACGGTCAGCATTGGTTGAAGGCAGGTGCACCATCGATGTGCAGTAAGCTTTAATACATAGCACCCCACAGAGGCAATTAGGATTAAGTGCCTTGCTCAAGGACACAGTCCAGTCCAATGATGTAAACCACTGAGCCACCGTGCACCCAAAATCTCCTCTAGAGGTCAGGGGCATAATAATCTAGCACATAACCCTTTACTAAACATGACATGATACTTGCAGCAATTCTTCAAAAACTAAACATTCATGTTTTGTTTCCAAAATATTGCTTGTGGCCCCTCATCAAAGAACTGCTTCCAATGAGTTGGTAACAAAGATAATAAAATCTGACTGGCATATTTGTGAATAGCATTGACTAGATATGGGATTCAATCCGAAATTTTACCCATTTTATATTTTTAAACTGGGATTCATCAGTTCTATCAAAAGACAAGAGGCCCCAGGGGGCCTGAGGGCGCTAACCTGACATGGTAGTCTAAATATCAAACCAGGGACTTGACTTGAATAAGCTGCATACGCCCCTCCTAAGAAAAGCATATACCAATTAGATGAAGCGATTGTGCCCACACAATAAACAGGATTTTCCTTCTATTTTCAGTTCCTGCACTTTTATGTCCCAAAATTGAGATAAACGCATAAAAAAACAGATTTTTTTTTTACTTTTGTTCGGAAATTTTCGAAGTCCCAAACTAAAATTTGTTTTTCTTCTTAAAATTGCCCAAAATGCATAAAAAAACAAAAAACTAATTTCCAGATTTTGGTCCAAAATTTTCTAAGTCCCACATAGACCCCAAATTATCAGTGTAAAAAAAAAAAAAAATTTTGGTCTTAAAATTGACCAAAACGCATAAAAAACCAAAAAACTAATTTCCGGATTTTGGTCCAAAATTTCCAAGTCCTACCCGGCCCCCTAATTTTCAGAGTAAAAAAAAATTTTTTTTTGTCTTAAAATTGACCGAAACGCATAAAAAAAAAGAAATGAAAGTGTCAATGACACTGTAGCTCAACTTGTCAAGACAAAGACATGTACATGTATAGTATGTGACACAGCAATGACAAACATCTAGGTAATGACCTGATAACAAAGGTACATATAAAGTATTGTAACGGTCTGTACATAAATACTGACCGTTGCCTGTAACAAATGTATAGGTAAAGTATTGTAAAGGTGGGTGACAGTCAGATGCTAAACTAGAAAAAAATCTTTTGAGTCCCAGAGTGGGTCTGACTGAACCCCAAAATATTTGTTCTCATAGCACAGTGATAACAAAGGCACCCCAAAACACACTCATTCCTGTCCCAAGGTGAAAACAAAGGTACCCAAGAAGTTTCGTGAAGATCAGTTCACAAATATGAGCTGTGTAGAAGTTGTGACAAAAAACTGATTGGACCTAATTTCGGTACAAAATGGCCACTGGCAGCCATCTTGAATTCTGGACTGCTCCCAGAAACACTCGTTCTCGTCCCAAGGAGATAACAAAGGTACCCAAGAAGTTTTGTGAAGATCGGTTCATAAATACAGCCTCTAGCCCGAGCCGTATTGACATGTGCACTCACAGTGTATAAGTAGCACTGAATAAATCAAAGTTCATCTAATTTGCATAATTTCTGCACGAGAAAAAAACCTGTACTATATGTGATGTATTCCATGTTACTAAACATTCATACAAAAATATATTCAAATCAGAACTTTCATACAGAAGTTCTGCACAAAAGACTGATTGCACTAAGGGATTTGGCTTGAACAAACTTGAATCTCACCTCCCTAAGCATACTGCATACCAAATATCAAAAGCTTCCTATTGGTAGATCTGAAGAAGAAGATTTTTAAAGAATATTCCTCATACTGCACTAATTTAAACATTTGGGCTCCCATAGAGAGCCCAAATATGGACCCAGGGAATTGCTTTCAATAAACATGTGAAACAATCTTCCAAAGATGTTATATGTGAAATTTGAAAGCTTTTGGAGCAGTGGTTTGGGAGAAAAGTAGTCTTAAATGTTTTTCCCATTACCCACAGTGTTAAAAAATGCTGACTCAGCACTTTTTCAAAGTCCCAAAAAAGCACCCCATGATAAAACCGATAGCAAATTTTTCCGACCATTTCATTCTGTTGGTCCTAAGGAAGCTTCACACCAAATAAGAATTCTCAGTGCCATGTAGTTTTGGAGATATGGGCGTTTAATTTTTTTCTATTTTTAGCTCCTGCGGTTCCCATGGGGTGACAGGAAAAAAAATTATGGCATAAATTAAGTACTTATGACCCAATAAGCCCTCATATCAAATTTGGTTCAAATCTGCAAATATAGCTTCTCGAACGTCTCTTGAACAAATCTGAGTCTACACCTCAAAAGGAAGCTGCACACCAAATATCAAGTCTCTGCTACTGCTGGTTCATAAGAAGATTTTTTAAGATTTAAGCACACTTTTTGGGCGTGGCCAATGTGATTTGAACAAACCTGAATTGATATATGATAGGGAACATGCACAGCAAATTTTGTTGAATTTGGTCCAGCAGTTCATGAGAAGAAGTCGATAATGTAAAGTTAATGACTGATGACGGACGGACGGAAAGTGATCAGTTAAACTCCCCTTGAGCTTCGCTCAGGTGAGCTAAAAATACAACTCATTACTCCTCCATAAACAAAGGAGCATCATTAAGAGAGTTGATATTTCTTTCACAAGAGTGCTTGAAATTAGTCAGGTATTAAAAATTACTCCTAAGTAATTTTCCATCTACATCCAATAAAGCACTCTATCCTGTCATCATCTGTCTTATGACTGTTACTGTGGCAGTTGTTCTTTTGAATTTTATACCATCATTTTGTGTTGAACAAATTTATGAAAAGAGGAAAAAGATACATTCAATGATTTACCTTTCCCGCAAATGATAAATAAGGTTTGAAATAAAGTCAGAATGGCTAAAGGATGCATTCTAATAAACTTTCAAATCCAAAATAGGTCACTGCCAGACGTGTTAACTCTCCTGATTTCACCGTGAGTCTCCCAGTCTGAGGCACCAACTCACGCTCCTATGGTCACATCCTATTTTCTCCCGATGTGACACTTTTCAAAATAGTTGTCCTGAAATCCATCACATTTTACTGTTTACAAATTTCTGAAATCTCGGACACTCGAGATTACAAACATTTGTGTGAATGTGTTCAATGACGTCAGATTCGGCTGAGATCGACTCAGTTTCAGCAAAATTCTGAAATCGAAAGTAGCATTTCGAAAACGAGTGTATTATAGTCTGTTTTTAAAGACGTTACTTTCTTAAAGCCATGCTGGACTGGGACGTTTTGTCCCAAAGTTTTTGAAGCAAGGAAGAAGACCCAATTATTATTATTATCTGAGGTGATCCCTGCAAAAATAGGTGCTCAAAAATAAATAAGAATTAATACCCCGAGTTGTAATATCCAATTTGATTCATGCTACATGAAAGACTGTTTTGAAAACAAAACAAGGGAGAGCCATATTGTTTACAACAATGGGGACACATTATGTGCACCAGGGCAGTCAGTTTAAATATAGTTTGTTTATTTATGAAACATGCCCACGTGTTTTTATCAAATGCATTGTTTGCCAAATATATTCTCATATAATCGCGGTTACGTGAAATCAAAATTATATAAACTCGAAATATAAATTAAATAAAAATATAATCTCTCAAGTATAATTAACTTCAGCTGACCTAATATATATACTATTGTAATGGTTCATATCAAATTTACCCGTTTTGTGTAAAAAAAAATGGTATTGAGTTTGTTGAA
The DNA here is from genome assembly GCA_031216915.1 of Pictodentalium vernedei. NCBI lineage: Eukaryota > Metazoa > Mollusca > Scaphopoda > Dentaliida > Dentaliidae > Pictodentalium > Pictodentalium vernedei. The sequence goes on from CM062294.1 coordinate 332,405,693, forward strand.
AACTGAAAAAAATCTGTTGTGAGATATCACAAGAATTAATTTACCTCACCTTACTTATATACAAACAGATTCAGAAAAATGTCTAGCGGTGTATTTTGTCTTCATTTTGAACCAACAGGATTATTTTGTTTGCTTTTTTTCACAATGGGAGTTATGAATACTGAGGGCACCTTCTCTAACGTGAGTAATACAAAACACAGTTCAAATATTTTTTTAAACTAGAGGTACTGTGAGCAAGCTCACAAAGTGATACCTCCCGCACCTCAGTTGTAGCCTTTTTGGTACATTAAAATGTATAAGTTAGATTATCTCCCCTTGGAAATGTCAGAACGAAATTATATTTCTTCATGCACATCTTCATATGGAGTTCTTCCATTGTGTAAAGTTTCATGAAAATTCTTCAAATGGTTTAGGAGGAGTTGCGCTTGTAAGGATGGACAGACAGACAGATGGACAGACGGATGGACGGACGGACAGGGTGATTCCTATATACCCCCACAAACTTTATTTGCGGGGGGTATAATAAACACAGTTCAAAATTAAAAAAAACGAAATTACCACAATCACACCAGTGATATCCATATTTGTATGCTTTTACTGACAAATACCATTAAAAGAGTTAATAAATTATTAAAATGAAATATAATGCATTTGGGTTGGGGGGGGGGGGAGGTGCCCGGGTGGGACCATGGCATAACAAGGAAAATATTGATGTATTGGCCGTACGCAAAAATCTCACTGACAAACATCCAAATGTCATGGAGAGCTCATCAAAATCTCCCTGACAGTTACCTTCAGAGGTTAACAGGTCTGGTCACTGCACTTTCCATAACTCTTTACATAATGTTGCAGCCAAATCTGCTTCAAAACAGAAAACCAAACTGCAAGGCCCAGAAAAAACATGTCAAACGGTTTGGTTTTAAAGTGTTTGTGCAGAAACTGATCAAACTATTTTACTGGGAGGGAACTGGACTAGTTGCCCCTGTGGACTCATCACTTAGTCTAACTAACAAAAGGATAGAATATGTCATGCTCTCATTGGCACACTGGATGAGTCAATAAGGAAGAGAATGTGACAATGAGAACGCAACATAGATTAAACTTTATTCATTTGTTCCCCTAATTTATGTTTTTTCTGAGTCCAGTGGCTAAGCAACTGATCCCCTAGACCCCCAAAGAATGATCAGATGGAAGTTAGGCTGAAGCCAATAAAGATACTTACAAAAAGGGCCTTTTATGGGGAGTGGTGTTGTACCAATTTTTTAGGATTTAAGTTAAGGAGCTTGAAGAGGTATTTACTATATGTTCTTAACACATAGAAAAACTGAATTGAAACTGAGTTTTTTTTCCCCTGAAATAGTCTGAAAAGACTAAACCTTGCAGCTCTACCAGTACCAAACACAAAAATGACAACATTGGTACTCCTGCACCTTTCACTTACAACACATAGCTTATGACCCTCAATGACCTAGGCTAGAATGAGCACAATGAGCATGTCCCAATGAGTCATAAACTATATTTTGGGTTCAAAAAGGAAAATTGTTCCATAATTTTGGAAAGAAGTATATCATCTGCTTGCAATGTCATAAATTAACAAGAAGTCATCCAAAAGAACTGGACAGGTTTCGTGTGATGCGAAGAACAGTTGCCTTCCTCTGTGCTGAGTAACAGTTAATTTCACAACATGCTTACCTGTTCTTTCAAATTTTCTCTGAAAGCTTTCTTTGCTTCTGCCTCCCTTTCAGCATCTCTTCTAGTTAGTCTGTTAGCTATTTCCATCTCCCTTATCAATTCTTCCCTGCGCTCCAGGGATTCTTCTTGTTGTCGTTTAACTTCATTCATTTTATCTTCTATCTGTGCTTGTCTATCATCCATGACCTAAAAGTGTAAAAGGTAGATATAAGAGGCTGCCATTTTCAAACAACATCCAACAGGGATGAAGATGGATTAGAGAATTCGATCCCAGATTCAAGAGAGAGAGTGGGGAGTGTACCACCTGAAAGGCAGTGCTATCAAGAGTGAACCAATTGATATCCAATTCACTTTACTATATATTGCAAATATCTTTAACTAAAACTAAACAATTTATTTGATAAAGAGATATACATTGTTAACATGCTAAAATTATATTATTTATTTATTGGAGTTTAAGGTCATATACTTATGCACAATGGCTAATCATGACCGTTACAGTTTTATGGGTGGAGGAAGCCTGAGTACCCGGAGAGAACCACCGAGCAACGACGAGCAGCTGCCAGCTCCCCAACATCATAACTCCACACTGCAGCACAGGCAGGGTTAGATTGGTTGAAGACATGCCTACCACCAACGTGCAGTATGCCTTAGTATACGGCGTCATCGTGCCCCCATGTGGACAATCAGGGCTAAGTGCCTTACCCAAGGACACAACATGGGAGTCCGAATTGATCGCTCAGATGGTCACCCATCCAATGATTAACCGGGATTGACGTTGCTTAACTTCGGTGATCTGACGAGAACCGGTTACCGCAACACCACCGTGCCCCCGATAACATGCTAAAAATCAACTTCAAATTTTTCAAGTGCATCCTGTATTAATCATGTTTTATATAAAAGCTATTCAAGGTATGTTTAATGATAAATCCATTACCACATGAAACTAACCTAACCACCCAGTGCTGTGAACATTTGTTACCGTTACCATTTAAATAGTACTGTATTTTTAATTTTTGCATTTAAAACACAACTTATGACCTCTCACTGAACAAGCTTGTTGAGCTTGTTTCAATGAGGGGTCATAAGCTATGTTTTGGAAGCAGATACTAAAACCATTTAGAAGAAATTTAGAAGAAATATTGTTGAGTGTGGTCTTCTTCTTGCTTTATGAAAGTCTTGGCTGCCTATATATGCAGTCAATGCTTGCCCAGAATCAACTGCCTGGGTACTTAGAATGCAAATTTTGAGTACACTCAGAAGTTATTTATTTATTATTTATTGGTGCTTAATGCCACATCAGCAGCTAAGGCTATATCGTGGCAAGAAAATTCTAAATTTTAAGTAATTTGTATATTTTTTATACTTACCAATGGCCCAGACTAGCTCTGGCGCTAACTCAAAAATTAATCCAGGGCCAAACACAAATTTTGCCCCCAATCCCCAAAATTTGCATGCAAAACCGAAAAATTGATATCCTATCTGGTCCTCCATACTTTTCAGATCTGCACATGCGCAGTATCCAGGAAGACACTGATATTGGCGCCAACCATCATTCTTTCTACAGACAGCCTGTTAAATGTTATAAACAGTGGGGAGGTATGAGTGCCCACTCATGGGAGGGCCATACCCATCTGAGCCATTGGTAAGTATAACAAGAGCACTGCCTAGCAGGGCAACATATGCCCATGGTGATCACCATGTGTGCAAAGTTTTAAACAATATCGCATGTAAAATGTTGAAGGAGTAGGCGACACAATACTGTAATGTTTTAAGTACTAAAAGGGGGCATAACTGTGGAAATACAAAACAGAGTTACCTGCTCTTGTCACATGCACAATGGCAATTGATGATCAACATGTGTGCAAAGTTTGAACAATATAGCATGTAAAATGTTGAAGGAGAAGGTGACACAATACTGTAATGTTTTATGTACTGAAAGGGGCATAACTCTGGAAATACAAAATGGAGTTACCTGCTCTTGTCAGATGCACAACGACAACTGGTGATCACCATGTGTGCAAAGTTTGAACAATATTGCATGTAAAATGTTGAAGAAGTAGGCGACACAATACCTCAATGTTTTAAGGACTAAAACGGAGCAAAACTCTGGAAATCCTAAACAGAGTTATCTGCTCTTGTCACATGCATAACAGCAATTACTGATCAACATGTGTGCAAAGTTTGAACAATGTAGCATGTAAAATGTTGAAGGAGTAGGCGACACAATAGTGTAATGTTTCAAGTATTAAAAGGGGGCATAACTCTTGAAATACAAAACAGAGTTACCTGCTCCTGACAAATGCACAACGGCAGTTGGTGATCACCATGTGTGCAAAGTTTGAACAATATAGCATGTAAAATGTTGAAGGAGTAGGCAACACAAAACTAATGTTTTAAGTACTAAAAGGGGGCATAACTCTGGAAATACAAAATGGAGTTACCTGCACTTGTCACATGCACAGCGGCAATTACTGGTCAACATGTGTGCAAAGTTTGAACAATGTAGCATGTAAACTTTTGGAGGAGTAAACAACACAAAAATTGTTTGCGGACGGACGGATGGATGGACGGATGGACATCCAAACAAATTGGTAGTTATGTGGCTATTTTTATGGGACTACAATAATATGCATGTCCATTATAGTAAAACAAGTGATTTTGGGGAATATTTTTGGGGTGGTAGCAAACCCTGACCCTACCCTTTACTGACCCTAACCCTACTCCCCCCACCTCCAATTCTAAACCCCACCCTAGACTAATGAAAATTCAATATATTCCTAGTCTATTTTAACTACAATGCATGTCCATTGTATTAAAACAACTTTTTGGGTGAAAAATGTTTGGGGTGGTAGCAAACCCTAACCCCACCCCACCCCAACTCTAAACCCCACCGTAGAATAATGACATTTAACTATGTGACTAGTCACATAAATTGCAGTAGTCACCTAACCCCCATTTCTACCAACAAATAACCACCTAAACAACCAATGGCCCAGACCAGCTGAATCGTAAAAAGGCTGGAGGGTCTAGGTCATAAAGGAAAATCCAATCTCTCAATTACTTCAGTAAAGGATATCTCCTACAGGAGAATAGGAGAAGATAGGAATTATATATGTCTTTCTCCTTTACGAGAAAAGAGAAAGGCATAACACCAACAATGTAATTGAGTATTACATAATATATAATTCTCCATTTAATGCCAGCATAACCCGTTATGCTAATTCAGTGAAGGGAAACCAATATAAAGATAGTCCAGAGAATGAGACGCTTTATACTCATTTAAAAGTGTCTGAGAATTGTATATGAACGCCCGTTTGACATGTGACATATACAAATGCTTCACAATGAGCTACACTTTAAAAACAGTACATAAATGAGACACAGTTATTGCATCACACCAAGCTACACATTAAAACCATCCCAGCACCGACTCAGGACTACTGACACCGGAGGAGGTCTACCCTTGCTTTTCACTATAAAGCCAGAGGATCATAAGGGAAAAAAACATCCCCACCCCCCCCCCCCCTTCCCCTTGTTCTTCTGAGGTACATGTCCTCAGAACGAAGAGGGCAGCGGAACAGCGTCAATGCTGAAACCGACTGCCTAAATAACTATAGATGTAACCATTAATGGACGATATTCTGAGCAACAGAAAGAGGACCTAAAGATCTAAGGTCACCGGAGATGGACTCTAAATTTCACAGACAAAACTTGGTAAATGAAGTGGGCTGTGTCCAGTACATTGCCTTCATGAGATCAGTAACGGCTATACTGTTAGAATAAGCCCAAGAAGTGGACAGTGTTCTAACCTCGTGTGCTGATATCTTATTAACCGAACGTAGATCCGTTGATAGATTTTCATAGGCAATGCGTATTGCCAACTGAATCCATCTAGCGAATGAATGAACAGAAATATTCTTTCTTTTAGGAATCAACGAAAGAAAGAAGCGTTTTCTTTCTTTTCTAATAAAATCTGATCGACGTTTATAAATGTGTATAGCCCTGACTGGACACAGCAAAGGTCTACGGTTATCCGAGAACAGCAGAGCCTCAATGATAATTGGCTCAGGCCGTTTGTCTGGAATCTGATTCTTAGCCAGAAACCCCACTTCCGTAGTGAGGGTAATGGTATTACCCACACTACAGTAGTGAGATTCATCAACAGATAAGGCATGAAGTTCACTGACTCTTCTAGAAGATGCAAAGGCTAAGAGAAATGCCATTTTATATGTCAAGAATTTGAACTCTATAACGTCCAACGGCTCGGAGCTTCTTTGAGCTTTAACAGAACCCAAGCCAAATTCCACTTAGGAATTAATCTGAGGGTTCTAGGTCTATTAATAGAGAAATTTCTAACCAGCTTGGACAATAAGTATTTGATCCAATAACCAAGTTATCATGATGAGCGTAAGTGTCCGATAACATAGACCTATAGCCCTTAATAGTGACAGGCTGCAGTTTGAGATCGTCAAACAAGTAGACCAGGAAATTGGCAATATTTGGTATGGATCATAAACATCTATCGACTGATCCTGACACCAACGGAAGAAAACCCTCCACTTCGCTGCGTAGTTCAACGAAGAGGAGGACCTCCTGCAGTTAGAAATTGCATCCACTGCACGTCCTGTAAACCGTTTTCCGTGCAAGAAGGACCGAAAACGGAAATACGTGAAGGTTGAGACCTTCCGGGTTGTGATGTAGTGTGCAGGACTTCCCCTGATAAAGAAGGTCCTCTCGTGGAGGAAGCTTCTGGGGAACGACCCATAACAGACACCTGAGAAGATTGATCCAAGGTTTCTGTGACGACAGAGGTGCTACTAGCAGAATTTTGCAATGAGACTGTTTGATCTTTAACAGAATCTGCTGAATCAACGGAGGTGGAGGATACGCATATCCGATCATTCCGTCCCATAAGATCGACAAAGCGTCTACTGCGAACGCTCGATGAACTGGGCATGGCGACACGAACGTCAGTAACTGATTGTTCAGGTGTGTCACGAACATATCTATCATGGGACGATCCCACTGGTAGCAAATCTGCCTGAATATTCGCTTGTTGAGAGTCCACTCCGATGGCAACAGGCGACCTTTTCGAGAGAGCGAGTCTGTTAGTACGTTCAGATGACCCGGTATATGACGGACAGAAAGATGAACATGATGATCCATGACGTATAGAGAGAATCCTCGCTGTTAATTCGCATAATGAAATTGAATGAGTGCCGTCTTGGTTCCTGATGTAAGCTACTAAAGTCGAATTGTCCGACAAAATTTGAACATACATGTTCGCTATTAGGTGAATCCAATGTTGAAGAGCTAGCCAAATTGACATCATCTCTTTGATGTTTGTGTTCTTCTCTAGGAACCGAGGGTCCCCAAAACCCTGACACTTCAAGTCTGCAGGACTTAGGGTCGTGTCCCAACCCATCTGACTCGCATCCGTCATAATTTGTGAAAGCCGGATCCAGCAGTTGTAGTGGAACTCCCTGAGTTAACCACTGAAGATCTGCCCAAATCTGAACCATTTGTTTTACTTGGTCTGTTAAAACAATACTGGTTTCGAGCGAATGCGTCTTCACACTCCAGTTCTGTGTAAAGAATATCTGGAGAGGACACGTGCATAGACAGCCCATCGGAATAAGATCCACAGCCGCACCGCACAACCCCATCAGTCACATGAATTCCCTCGCTGTTAACGCATCTGAGTGTAAACAAAAGCGAGCATAACAACTGACTAATTTCACTCTGGATAACGGCAGACGAACCAGATTGTTGTGAGTCTCGAAGCTCATCCCCAAGTGAGTGAACGACTTGGACAGAGCTAGATCCAACTTTTTCTCGTTTACAATGAAACCGACACGTCAGAGTAATAGAAGCAGACTCTGAACATCATTCTCAAGAATAATTCTGTTGCAGTATCTCTGCAGAATGTTGTCCAGGTAAGCCGATGTTACATCAGATGAATGAGCTCAGAAGTATGGCATTACCGAGTTCATTAGTCGCGTGAATGCCCAGGGAGCCAGGTTCAGTCCAAAGCACATTGCTCTGAACTGATAAACCTTCCCTTGTACGGCGAACTGTAGGAACTTTCTGAATGCCTGGACATGGACATGAAAGTACGTATCCTTTAGATCTATACTTGCCGCAGAGTCGTTCACTCGAATGTTCGCACATACCGACCGAATGGTCTCCATATAGAATTTTGGAGCTATGATAAGCTTGTTTATCCAGCTCAAGTCTATTACCGGAACGAGCCATCTAGCTTCGGTACGAAGAACAGGTGACTTTAAAAACCCTGACAATCTTGATTCTCGATGACCTCTATTGCTTCCTTTAATAAGAGAGCCTGTACCTCTGCTAGGAAAGACTCTCTTTTGAAAGGATCCGACGGAAGATTTGTCCAACGCAGACATCTTGTTAGTGGGGGGTTTCGCTCGGAATGATAGCCATAGGCCGTCCGAGACTACACTTCTCACCCACTGATCTTCCGTGACTACTATCCAGTTTCTCGCGAAGTTTAATAACCTTCCACCAACTGTCCAGCAATAGAGGTCTTGAACATCACCTGAATGACCTGCGAGGCTTACGGGAGAATAAACTACGTCCTCCCAGCAAAGAACCTCGTCCCGTCGGCCTAGGGGCATCTGACCGATAGTCCCAATCAGACTTATGCCCCTTTCCTGAGTCGCTATATTGACGACCTCCAGAGTAATTGTAAGAGGGTTTCTTGTTTCCTTGTGAGGAGTTCCCTTTTGACGTTTTAGATCTGTAACGTCCTCCTTTACTTTTGTCTGCTGAAGCGGGTTGTTGAGACGGCAACTTCAATAGCAGAGCACTTGATGCTTTCTTAGTAGCCTGTTCATAGACTAATGAAAGCTTGTCGTCAAAAATAGTATGTCCGGAGACCGGAGTGACCCGGAGAGAGCTTTTCACCTTGTCATCTGTAAGTGATGACGACGCAAGGGCAGCATCACGTCTGATTAACTCCAGATGATGATGACTTTATTTATTACAGATTAGCCACTGTTAGGGCAGAGTTATACATGGTATACATAATTGCCCTGAAAATAAGTCAAAAAGAGGTACAAACATCCTCAAATTCCTTCCCGTTGAGACGTTGTGCCATAGCTCTGGTAAGGTGATCTGCATAAGACATTGCATCCAAATTCGCTCTATTTGATGAAATTGCTGTTTCAATTGTGTCTGAGCGAATAGTGAATGATGCAGTTAATGATACATCTAAATTCCCGGCCTGCTCATCCAAACGCATAGGAGCTCTCTGAACATCTTCCACGACCGTTTTAAATGAACGTGGTCCGAGAAACGGTATGTTTATGGAAAAAGATAAAAAACCGCCTTTTATCCTCGCACTCGAGAGGTTCAATATGGCATTGTCTACATAGCCGAAGGCCTGCAACACCTGCCTAGACTGAACCGGAAAAGAAAAAACTTCTTCCTTTGTCCGTATAAAGTCTCCTTCCAACAACGCCAGCAGTTTCTCTCTTGTTGTTGCAGCATTCTGATTCGGCGGAACAAATTCAGGGTAGTATTGATGGATGAAATCCATCACAACCATGTGCTGTTCCGAAAGGGAAGGGTAATCCTCTTCCTTGTGCCTTTCACTATCCGAGAGAATCAGTTGCGAATCTCTGTCCATTGCATCAACAGACAACTGGACCGACCCAGCACCGTCTGACAGCTCAGGTTCTGAGTCTGAGGGAGGCTGCACCTGCACTTGCTGGGATGCTGTGATCAGCTGCGCAATCTGCGACAGCAAGACGTCTGTCATCGAGGCCTGGGGAACAGCGGTCTTCTGTTTCTTAGCGGCTTGCTGCTCCTGGGACAGCGTGTCGGAGATGGATCTTTTCTCCGAATGTCCCGATGATTGAGGCCTCGTCTCCCTAGGTACCGGATGGTCGGACTTTACGTGCGAAGAGTGGTCCCTTCTTCACACAGCAGGCTGGATATTCGAAGTCGAGTAGCTAGGATGTGGTCGTGTGTGCTTTATATTCGAAGTGGCAGAAGCCGTGACTGTAGCCAAGGCCGGCTGCAATCTAGACGGAGCGTCCCAATCGGCAGGTGTGGACGTACCCGCGCAAGTTCTTCACCACAACGTCTGGCCCCAGATGTTGATGGGATAGAGAGGGACCTCTCCCGCTCGCTGCCCTTTCAGACCTCGCTGCCCTTTCAGACCTAACCGAGCTTCCCAAAACACTTGCTGGCTTCTTCCCTAGTTCCGTCGTTGCTGGGTGAGCATGTTTAGATTTTAAAGTGTTCGCTCTACCCACTACACTTTCTACGACCCCCAACGGACATACCCGGCTCCCGTGGACAGAGTAACCACTTCACTGGTCGAGCTAGCTGCTGGCAAATGATTAAAACCACCGGCTTTATCCCTTGCCTAATATTCAGGAGGACCTTAGCAGCTAGCTCTGTTTGCTCATCAGAGCGCGACGACGGTAGCACACTTTTGGTAGGTGTCACATAACCATCACCATGTTCTTGTTCCTCTGAAAAAGAAACTGAAAAACTTGAATGACTCTGCGGCGAGAGGACCGGCATTGGCCTCTCACTGCTAACAACATATCGTCCAACGTTTGTCATCCCAATCAACACATGTAGGACAAGAATGCATGGGAGTACACCGAGTACAAGCAAGGCAACAAGCATGTAAATCTGAGGAATACTTCCTCGCCTTGCATTTTGAGCAATAAGCTTTCATAATTAATCAAACAATGTCAATTGAACTCCCACCAACTCCACAATAAATATATGATAAAGATACATAATTATCAACAATCAAAATACAAATCGAAAAATTAATTTAAAAAAATCTTTCGAAAATTTTTTGACAAAAGCCCAAGTTCCCAAAGGGAACATGAAGAGCCCAAGGTTATCCCGATAAAGCCTAAGTGTGAACAAAAATCAAAAAATTATTGCTACACTACCAGAATATTAAAACATGTATCTTACAACAATCCTACCGTAATAATAAGTAGAAACTACATATATTTAAAGTTTGTTGCCAATGTAAACAACATCAAGGAAAAAAACGGAAACAAGACCTCAGGCACTGAATAAAAAAGGCCCAAAGCCAGTAACAGATTTTTAAAGCTACCAGATGTAAAGCAAGATCTTCAGATGAAGAAAAAATGATATATCGGATAGAAGATGCATGACCCAAACGACCCAACACCCCTAGGGGGAGGACGTAACCATGGGGCTATACAGAATAAACATTCTGTAATACTCATTAAACTCCCAAGAAATTTAATAAAAAATTTCAAGAAAAATAAGCCAAAAAGCTTGGGAGTTTAACAGGATCGCTTCAAGAAAGGATAGGGAAGGAACACTTAACAAACAGTGGATAAATCATTAGCAAGAATGATGACGTCAGGCCCATGTCCCGAAATTGGGAAACATGAAATAATTTTGATAAAAATTATAAAGTGACAGCCCTGAACATTCCTAACCACCGTTGTTCACTTCCATCATCCAATTATGTCCTTGGATCCACCAATTTTACCATTGATTTGTGTCTGGCATCCTCAGAAATGAGATTTAAAAGCACAGATGTCAGTCCATTGTTGCTGACTTTAGGGCCAAACAAAAAATGTTGGTTGGCCCAATTTCGGTATCTTCCTGAATACTGCGCATGCGCAGATCTGAAAAGTATGGAGGACCAGATAGGACATCAATTTTTCAATTCAGCATGCAAATTTTGGCGATTGGGGGCAAAATTTGTGTTTGGCCCTGGATTAATTTTTGAGTTAGCACCAGAGTTAGTCTGGGCCATTGGTTGTTGTATAAAAATATGGCAGAAATTAAAATACATCATTGTCAATGAAAATTTAAATTTTATGGTAAATTTCCTTTCTTATTATACCTACCACAATTGTTTACTACAGGCTTGCACTACAGTGGAAGTCCCTAACTCGGAAAATATACTCTCTATTTTGGTCTTTCCCAAGCAATTTGGGAAAGAAAAGTGGTGCAAAAGCACTAAGAAAAAATAAGCCAAAACTGGGTAGAGTGCAACCGGCGCAGACCCAGTAGGGGACGCTCTCTTCCAAGTACAACTCCACGACTTCCGTTGCCAGTGCGCATATGCGTTGCTAATGACTCATTCTTTTTGAATCCGCCAACGTTAGAGTTATGAGATCAGTGGGGAGGAAGGATTCTTACCTGTATAAGATGCGAGGGCTTCCATGTAAACAATTGTGGTAGGTATAATAAGAAAGGAAATTTACTATAAAATTTAAATTTCTTATCAACCTACCTACAATTGTTTACTACAGGCTGAATAGACAATAGGCTGGATGGAATCGCATAACCAACCCACACATAACCCAATTGCAATGGAACCGTGAACAGAGGAAGAGGTCCCGAGGCTTATCAAACCATAGCATCACAATCATTAGTAAAACACAATGAGAGATGAGGCGTATGGGTCTGTGTGACACACAGACAGAAAAGGGCAGTAACAGCACAGAGCTGGAACTGACCTTCAAGAAGCCTAATGGCTAGGGCAGACAACAGCCTGAGCAGAAGAAAGAGGGCCCAAAGCAAAAAAGGTCCTCCGACTGCTCCTGCAACTGACACAGATAGAAGGTGGAGAAAGTCGAGGCATTTCTCCAGTAGGCTGCCTGCATAACATCCAACAACTTGACGGAGTTGGAATAAGCCCAAGAGGCAGACAATGCATGCACCTCGTGGGCAGAAATACGATTGGTAATACAATCGCCAGTTGCTAAACGAGTGTAAGCTGCATGAATAGCAAGACAAATCCATCGAGAAATGGATTGAGGAGAGATTTTCTGTCGATCAGGAATAAGAAACAGAAAAAAACGTTTCCTGCCATTCCGTATGAATTGTGTCCAATTGTGATAAATGCGTATAGCACGAACCGGACATAAAGTAAGTAAAGGGCGATTACCCTCAACAGAAGGAAGAGCCCTGACACAGATAGGAGGAGTAGTCTCTGGTATCTGATTGTTGGCCAGAAAGGAGCAATCAGTGGTAAAAAAAAGTAACACTGTTGGGAGAGCTCCTGAAAAAGGCTGGGTCAACCGAGAGGGCGTGAAGCTCACTATCCCGTCTGGCAGAAGCAAAAGCCATCAGAAAAGCTGTCTTATATGTGAGAAAACGCATATCCACCTGGGATAAAGGTTCGAATGCCCCCCCCCCCCCCCCCCCCAGCAAAGCAACACCCACGAAAGATTCCATCTTGGGGTAAGCTGCAAAGTCTGAGGCCTTTTCAAAGAAAAGTGCCTAACAAGCTTGGAGAGGTAAAGATTAGTGCCGATACAATGCTTCCCCACATAAGAAAAGGTCTCTGAAAGCATGGACCTGAACCCTTTGATGAAAACAGGTAGGAGACCCCGAGAATCAAACAGATATACCAGAAACTCCGCAATCTGTGAAATCGAAGGATTGACATAATCAACAAGAGTGATCGGCCCACCATCGACAGAAGACCTTCAACTTAGCTGCATAAGCTAAACCAGTGGAGTGCCTCCTTGAAGAAGAAATACACTCCACTGCTCATCTTGAAAAACCTCTACGGAGACAGGACCTGACAAAAGATATGCGTGAAGGCACAATGAAGTCGGGTCAACGTGAAACCTCCACGGGTGACCTTGGCAAAGAAGGTCGCGACGTAGAGGGAGACATGCCGGAACCGCCGCCATCAGCGAGTGGAGCTGATTGATCCACACCCGCTGAGGCGATAGGGGAGCGATCAGAATGATTCAACAACTGCAGGTTCGAATTTTGGCTAGAACCTGAGGCAGAATCGGAACCAGCGGGAAGGCGTAACCGACTAGACCGTTCCAATCGAGTGACAGAGTGTCCACGGCAAAAGCCAGAGGATCTGGACACGGGGACACGAAAGTGTCCACCTGATGGTTCCAATGAGTCGCAAAGAGATCGAAGTGGGGACGACCCCAGAGATCGCAAAGAGACTGGAACACTGCCCTGTGGAGCATCCACTTGGTGAAAATGACCCTGCCTCGTCGGGACAGGGAGTTGGCTAGGACGTTCAGACGAACGGGAATATGGCGAACAACCACCCCGGCATTGACATCCTGAGCAAGCAGTAGAAGATGCCGAGCCAATTCGTACATTGGAACCGAGTGCGTGCCGCCCTGGTTCCGAATGTAAGCAACCACTGTCGAATTGTCGGACAACAGAAGAACCTGGCGCTTCGACAGGTGATGGATCCACTGCCTGAAACTCAGAAGAGCAAGAAGCTCCTTCTGGTTGATATGTAGAGCTGCCCGATCCTGGCCCACATACCGTGAAGGGAAAGACCTAGAGGATCAAATGTCGCACCCCAAGATCGCTGGCATCTGCTGTCAGAACGCGATCGGTTGTGGGTAAGTCCAATGGGACACCCTGCGTAAGCCATTGAACATCCGTCCAGGGGAGAAGGTGAGGATGAAGAGATTCTAATACTGAAGCACCAGATCCAGAGAATCAACATTCGCCCTCCGACGACTGAGCAGAGTGTTGGAGAGGTCTGACATGCAGCCGACCTTGAGGAATGAGATCCGTCACCAAACCGCAGAGACCAAGCAGCCGGAGAATACTTTGTGCTGTCGCGGTTGTGGACTGGGACAGAGTCAGAGCAAAAGCTGAGAGAATCATAGCCTTGGCCTGCGGAACCGCCACCATATTGAATTGAGTGTGGAAGGCCATCCCCAGATGACAAAACGACTGAGAAGGGACCAGATCCGACTTCTCCTTGTTGACTCTGAATCCTAGCGACGTGACCAAGCTCAACAGAGTGGCGACATCCAACTCCAGTAAGGCAGCATTGGAATGCCTCTCGAGGATATCGTCTAGATATGCCGAAGTAGTCACCTTGGACTGTGTGCGATGGAAAGCTATCACATGCGACATCAGTCGAGTGAAGGCCCAAGGAGCCAGGTTGAGGCCAAAGGGCATGGACTTGAACTGCCCCAGAAAAGCGAACCTGAGATACTTCCGTGACGCCCGATGAATCGGAACAGAACGCCCGATGAATCGGAACAGAACGTGAAAGTAAGCGTCTCGCAGGTCGAAAGCGAAATCTCCCTGGTGAATGGAACGGCGGACCAACCTGAAAGTCTCCATGCTGAACTTGGGAGCAATGATAGACTGCTTCAGGATACTCAGATCGATAACCGGTTGGAGTCGGCCGTCCTTCTTCGGCACCAAGAACAGGCGGGAATAAAACCCCACTGACTCAATGTTCTTGATGACCTCAATCGCCCCCTTTGCCAGGAGATTGTCTGTCTCCGTGGACAGAAGTTCCTGACATAAAACGTCTGAAGGAACTGTGGTTGGAAGAGGCACTCTGCACAGAGTGGGGTGCCTCTGGAAGGATATTCGCAGCCCGGACCGAACAACATGTAACACCCAAGGATCGGATGTGATGGTGGCCCAACGGTCTGCAAACTCTGCTATCCTTCCTCCAACCTGGGACGCATCGAGGTTAGGACCTTTATTTCGAGCCCCGACGAGGCCCGCGAGAGGAGAAACCACCTCCTCCACTGTATGAAGAATCCTGAGACTTCCTTCTAGCCTGCCGACGCTTACCCTAACCCCGTGAGTAAGAAGTAGAAGCGGTAGCAGAAGGATCAGCCCTTTGCTTTGCAGAGGAAGCAGAAGGGTACTTGTTAGGCTTTGAACGGCCCTGCCTCCCCTAGAAGGCTGATCAAGCTGACGAAACAGCCCATATGACGTCATCCCAGACCGTCGACACGGAACGATGGAACAGTTGTGGATTGCCAAAGAAGCAGACCGAAGAGCAACGCGCTGCTCCTCAGGAAGGGATCGGCCTGTGTCCAGCACAGAGTCCCTTCGAACTAGTTCCAAATTAGCCGTGTTACAGGCATGCGTGTGAATAAGATGCATGAGCGCCTTGGACAGCACGCGCAAAGGAGCCTGTACATCGTCAAACTTATCTGGAGGCAGATAAGCAGCTAAGGCAGAGACGACGTGATCTGAGAGCAAAAGCATACCCAGCATCTCTCTCGATAAGCCCTACATGGACTCCAGAGTCGTCATAGGAATGGCGGCAGACTTGGGCTCGGAAAGCCCGAGGAAATTGGAGTCCTGATCCAAATCCGTCAAAGTCTGGCAGACTGAAAAAACAAAAAAAAGCAAAACACCCGAAGCGGGGCGACACACCCCGAGGATCAACATAGCGGGAACTCAGGAGAGTCGCCACAGACCTCTGCGGGGCAGAAGGTCCAGGCTGCACAGAAGACATTGGTCCCTCAAAACTGGCAGTGTGACAAGAACGAGTGGACGGAAACGCCACGGAGTTCATAGTGTCTCCACTATAAACATCCGAATCCAATGATAAAACTGTGGTGCTCGACGGCGCAGAGACCACAGTAGAGGGTTCGGCCGGCAGCCCCTTCCAACTTCGCCGAGTTGAAACCAGGGAAGGCTGAGGCCGATATCCTACGTCCACACTACCAGACATCCCTGCAGTCCCCAGCAGGGATAAGCCGAGGCTGGCTGAAACCAAATACGTAGCAGACGGAACAGCAGTAATAGTAGATACGTCGGGAGTCATTGAGGTTGGTGGAATTGTGGAGAGAGCACCCCTGCTTGGCTCCGAAGGAGGAGTCACAACCTAAGTGACAGCCTCAGATGTCGGCTGGAGGGGGACCGCAGTCCTGGAACCAGGCACCTTTTCACCAGACAACTCAACAGCTCCCGCGGTATCCACTACAGGAATAGACTGCACATCCCCCACGGAGGAGGAATAACTCTCACCAGACATGGTCGGTTCAGGAGCCCCCGAACGACTGCGTTCCCCTTTCCTGCAGGAGCGGGAGGCATGGCCATGAGAACGCACAACACGGTTCACGGACGCCCAGAAAGGGGATGACCACGATCCACAGAGACCACAGAGTCGATCGGTTGAACACCCATTGCAAGAGGCGCATGAAGCATGCTAAGCGTCCACATGCTTAGGAAGCAAACATTGCCCAGAAGGAATAGTCCTGGGCATGACAGAAGTGAGAGAAGCAGAGAATGTGAATTCAGAAGAAAACAGAAGAACACCCCAAAGAATAGAGAAAGGTGACAGAACCACAGACCTCAGACGGTCGACCAGGAACCAAACAACAGAAGGACCACTCTCAAAGGAGAGAAGACAATCTGTAATAAAGGTATCCCGCTGACACCTAACTCTAACACAATTAACAAAATGAACAATTTTAACATTTACTATAATTGTGACAAATTAAAGTCCGAAACTACATGGCTCACGAAAATCAAGTGCGACTCAGATAAAGAAAATATAATACATTATGAATAAATAATAGTATAGAGAATATAATTAAAAAACAGTTCCTAATAAGAAAAGGATACTTTGATCCAACTTGATCACACAATCAACGAGCAGGATGAACACTGATACTAGTGCTGAGAAGAACGTCTCGTCACATGGCGGAAGAAAAAAAGAATGAGTCATTAGCGATGCATATGAGCACTGGTAACGGAAGTCGTGGAGTTGTACTTGGAAGAGAGCATCCCCTACTGGGTCTATGCCGGTTGCACTCGACCCAGTTTTGGCTTATTTTTTCTTAGTGCTTTTGCACCACTTTTCTTTCCCAAATTGCTTGGGAAAGACCAAAATAGAGAGTATATTTTCCGAGTTAGGGACTTCCACTGTAGTGCAAGCCTGTAGTAAACAATTGTAGGTAGGTTGATAAGAAAAAACTGATAGATTAAAAAAAGGAAATAAAATAGCATGGCAAAGACAGGAGTAGTTTGAACAGTGATGTGTGATGATACTAATATAATGAATATTATGAAATCAACCTGGTGATTTGAGACTTGAAGAGTCAAGTTTAAAAGAATAAAAACAATATTAAAATTTATTAAAAAGGTTATTACTTTTGGAAATGACAGAACTGTGTGAAAACGAATGTGTAAGTCTTGTATGACAAGTCTGTGTCAGAATAACGTGAATTTTTCTACAAAGGTTACTAGACAGATAGTTATCACAAGTAGTAGTTTGGAAGCAATGAGACTTGTTATTTGTCAAACTCAGAAGTGTTGTGCCACCTGTTTCTGTTGCCGTAAAAAGTGATCAAAGTCGGACTTAGGCCTTCAAAGGTTATGGGTTACAAAATCGTATAATCTTGGCACTGTTTCACATGAAGCTATTCCATTTCCTCTTTCAAGTAAAATCAGTACACCTTTTGTCTTGTGACACAGGTTTAAATTCATTATCAGCAACAGAAATGTTGCCCATAAAAAGCACCTTCACAAAAATTTAGGCTTACCTCAGACATGTTAACTCTCCCGGAATGCCCGGGAGTCTCCAGGAATTAGCTATACCCTCCCGCCCTCCCGCAGGGGAGTCAATTTGGGCCAAAATCTCCCGGAAAGTCGACATACCAGACAAAATCATGTCAGATTTGAGAAAAATTGGTGGTAATTTGAAACGAAAATGGGCAACTTACGCGCACTGTAATTCAACTGCATGCTGATATAAGCAGCGTTTAATTGCATGAAACATATATAAAATGAAATATATCTTTTGACCGAGATTATTTATTCACTGTATTTGTTATCCAAATCTCAAATCGAAGAGAAAAACACCACCAAAACAAACAGTCCACTTGACAGGCCTACCGTAAAATGTCGACGATTTCCGATGAACTGCACAAAACACAAATCGAGTGAGTGTGCTGTGTATTCCCCATCCCCACCCACGGGTATTGCCCGGTGCCCACCCACCTCATGACTATGAAGTATGAATTGAATGAATTCCCGGCTACACGCCTGATTGCATGACACAGCATTCACGATGTTCATGGCATGTGAAAAGCTTCAGAACTCTCAGATTTGAACAGACTTGCGTAAGGGAGACTACTCTTTTAACAGGAGAGATATTGATGTATTTCTAATTTTTCTTCCTGCTGAAAGAAAACACACTCAAATCTAATGATCGTCGGGGTTCTTTACTGTAATAAAGCAAACCAACATTGAATATATAACTCATTCTCTCAATAAAATAAACATCATTTCCCCGTAAACCCTGAAAACTTATATTCTGAATAAAATCCTTTCCCCTTACAAAACAGAACACATTTGAGGATACACTATTTTTTTCAGATGTGAACTGAACTTTCTTCATCTTTCATTAGCATTGTTCCAGATAGTAATCAATGGTCTGTTTGGGGTTCATTCTGAAAACGGTTCCCCGGGAGCAAGTAAAATTTATACCAAATCATATTGACGAAGTAGATCAATTCTCTTTTATGCAGATTGCATAACATATAACAAAGAACCCAGGTTGCCAATTTGCCAAGCTGTGATTAGATCATTTTATGTTCTAAACTTTATTTTTATGTTCTACTTTTGAAGTTTTTAGTTAATCAAGTCTGATCACACCCATATTACAGTTATGTCTACACAAGTTTATATCAATGTCCAGAGATGGAAATACAGGTATAGGTCAGCTTGGTCAGGAAAATTCCAAAAATGCATACTGTCATTTTCATGAAGGGGTAACATCACAAAATTCACCCCATGTGTGACCCTATTCAATAGGGTCACACATGGGGTGAATTTTGTGATGTTACCCCTTCACACGAGGCTATTCATCCTCTGTAAAGTTGAACTTGTGAGGCTGTGACTGTGAGCCTGAATCCGAATTAGAACCCCATGGCTGAACATGGAACATTAGGTGATACTCAGAGGATGAATTATTGGGGGACCCGGGCACTCTGGGATAGCTTGGGGAAATGAACAATTTGAATTTAGACTTTTCAGGACTCATTCTGCAAATGAGAGATTGCTTATTCCATGGTTTGGAAAGAAAACCGAAAAACCGAACCGAACCAAGGTTTTTTTACATAAAAAAACGAAACCGAAAACCGAAAGGTAAATTTGAAAACCGCCCATCTCTACCTATAGCCATTGCAATCCAATACCACCTAACTACCCAGTCCACCCCACTCACTTGTAAATGTAAGTTATAATTACTCTAACCAAAGACTCCAGTGATTCAATTGAGCCACACATGGTTTCTACGCGCATAAAATACTTATGCCTGTGTGTGTGTTGGGGGGGGGGGGGATATTTGTATTTAAAATTGATCCACACATGGTTTCTACGCGCAAAAAAAAAATCTCCCTGAAAATCATGTCATTTCCCTGAAAATTTTCTTCAATCTCCCTGAAAAAAATTTGGGGAGGTTAACATGTCTGGCCTACCTCTTGCATAAGTCGCTCACGAGCTCTTCTTTCTTTTTCCCATTCTGCTTCTCTTTCCTGCCAAACACGGGCTGCCTCCTCCCTGCAGGTATTAAATAGAAGCTTCACTTCAATCATCAATGTTAAGAGCAACATTACAAAACCCAAATCAACTGGTTTTGCTGACAAACCAAAGATTGTTTTTTATTATTGCAATATCTGAAAATAAAATAGGTGGGGGCTGAAAGTTTGTCAAGTAAAACTTAATTCTTGGAAATAAATCTTGTTCCAACTTGTTGAAAATAAAAATTAACATTCTTGAGGTGTGTTAGCTGCATAATAAATTCCGGTAAATTATTTACTGCACCAGCCTAAAAGTTTCCATTTTGAACACTGGAGCCTTCTTTCAAGTTGTGTGTCAAACTCTGTCATGCCAAGGTTATAGATAACTTGACCATTCTATGCTTCTAGTATGTCTTTATTTCTACCTGGAGAATGTACCACTAAATCAGAATGATAAAAGTATTTCAGGCTACAGTCAGAAGGGAGATCAGAAAGATTTTTCAGGTACATATGAAACTTTTTTTATTTGACAAGTTTTGGGACTGACCAGTGTGTTTGTCCGAATTTTTTCGTATTTTTGCAGGTTTCTCTTGACCATTTTTTGACACCCATCCCTTAGTAACACAGAGGCAGGCTGTGAATTATGAAGAAAATCCTCACATAAACACACTACTGTCCAGCCAAGATTGATAACATAAATGGTCTCAAACTATGTATGTTTGTCTCCAGTGGATTTTCTCATCAGCAAAAAGACAATAAAACAAGAGGCCCCACGTGGCCTTAATCGCTCACCTGACAAAGTGACTCTAAGAAGTATTTTAGGTCACCTTCACCATGTCATGCCTCATCAACATTAACTGGTTGAGTGATAGATTTTGTTTGAAGTTCAACATTTGTTACCTAAAATTAGTTTTATTTAAAATCATTGGTGTGTGGCCAATCTCCAATGATTTTTAATAAAGCAAATTTATCTCTGCAGACAAACTGGTTTAGCATGAAGCACAAACAAGGAATGTGAAGAGATAGCCTTGGACATCTCTCCCCAACTGTGGATATCTTCCATGTGCTACATGTATATATTTGCATGCAAGAAAACAAAAATTTTCACAAATTTTATTTTTTTTCATCATCATTGGAACAAGCTCAAACAGCTTATTCCATTAGGGGTATGGGAAGATCAGGTATATTTTTGAGACAGAAATGTGAATATATAAATAATGGTGTTTTTTTGTGAATGATGCTGGAGAATTTTGCGTAAAGATATGGTAAATGGTTTGTTCTAGATACAGAATGATGCAAAAGTATTTAAATTTGATTAGGCAAGTTGTTCCTATAATGCATTTAAAAATTGAAGTAACTGTTTTTTTTCTGACGAACTTTTAGATGTGTGTGTCTGTGTTTGTGTGTGTGTGTGTGTTTGTGTGTGTGTGTGTGTGGGGGGGGGGGGGGGGTAAGAGTGTTCTTGCAAACAAAATTCCTGAATTAATGGAAAATTTTATTTTTTGTGTGAAAGACATTGTGCGTGAATGTTGATTGGAACAAGCTTAGAGAGCTCATTTTAATGTGAAGTCATAAAGCTGTGTTTTACGTACGAAATTCTGGAATAACTAAAAAAATTGCTTTTTTGACTCAAAAAGCATGGTGTGCGACCTCTCATTGGAATGAGCTCAAAAAGCTCATTCCAATGGGGTATTTACAAGCGATAAGTACATGTATGTTTAAGAGACAAAAATTAAAATTTGAATAGCGATTTTTGCGAAGAATGCTGACAAGTTTTGGCAGTTATGCTGGTAAAAAGGTAAGATATGCAAAGTGGTTGTTTTTTAGAGGCGACATTTAATTAAGGGGAATTAACCCTTGATTACTGAGGTAACTTCCAAAAGTACTGAAATTTCATGAAGCAATGTGAATAACAGACAACAGTTGCCTAAAAATTTCATGAATAACTAAAATTTTTATTCCTTTGTCTCGAAAACATGGCATATGACCTTTGTTGGAATGAGCTGAATGCGTGTGTTCCAATGAGGGGTCATAAAATTTGAACGAAGATTTGTGTGAATAATGCATTAGTACTGCTAGATTTGGGTAAACGGTTCACCCTGGATACCACCCCTTCTATAGTAGATCTTTTCTGCAAATTTTGTCTAAGATTCTATCAACTTTACAAATAAATACGTTCATGAATCACAATCAGATCCACCCTACAATGTTGCATACCAAATATCAAAAGATTCTGCCTGCTGGATCTGGAGAAGAAGATTTTTTAAGAAATATGCCTGAAACGCACTAAGTTAAAATTTGGGCTCCTATACGGAGCCCAAATATAAACCCAGGGGGCCGATTTGAACAAACTTGAATCAGATCCACCCCACAATGTTGCTTACCAAATATGAAAAGATTCTGAAGCTGGATCTGGAGAAGAAGATTTTTTAAGAAATTTGCCTGAAATGCACTAAGTTCGAATTCGAGCTTCTATAGTGAGCCCAAATATGAAACTAGGAAGCCGATTTGAACAAACTTGAATCAGATCCACCCCACAATGTTGCATACCAAATATCAAAAGATTCTGCCTGCTGGATCTGGAGAAGAGGATTTTTTAATAAATTTGCCCGAAATGCACTAAGTGCGAATTCGGGCTTCTATATTAAGCCCAAATATGAATCCAGGGGGCCGATTTGAACAAACTTGAATCAGATCCACCCCGCAATGTTGCATACCAAATATCAAAAGATTCTGCCTGCTGGATCTGGAGAAGAAGATTTTTGAAGAAATTTGCCTGAAATGCACTAAGTGCGAATTCGGGCTTCTATATTAAGCCCAAATATGAATCCAGGGGGCCGATTTGAACAAACTTGAATCAGATCCACCCCGCAATGTTGCATACCAAATATCAAAAGATTCTGCCTTCTGGATCTGGAGAAGAAGATTTTTGAAGAAATTTGCCCGAAATGCACTAAGTTTGAATTCGAGCTTCTATAGTGAGCCCAAATATGAATCCAGGGGGCCGATTTGAACAAACTTGAATCAGATCCACCCCGCAATGTTGCATACCAAATATCAAAACATTCTGCCTGCTGGATCTGGAGAAGATGATTTTTTAAGAAATTTGCCTGAAATGCACTAAGTTCGAATTCGAGCTTCTATAGTGAGCCCAAATATGAATCTAGGAAGCCGATTTGAACAAACTTGAATCAGATCCACCCCACAATGTTGCATACCAAATATCAAAAGATTTTGCCTGCTGGATCTGGAGAAGAAGATTTTTTAATAAATTTGCTTGAAATGCACTAAGTTCAAATTTGTGCTCCTATACGGAGCCCAAATATAAACCAAGGGGGCCGATTTGAACAAACTTGAATCAGATCCACCCCACAATGTTGCTTACCAAATATGAAAAGATTCTGCCTGCTGGATCTGGAGAAGAAGATTTTTTAAGAAATTTGCATGAAATGCACTAAGTTCAAATTCGAGCTTCTATAGTGAGCCCAAATATGAATCTAGGAAGCCGATTTGAACAAACTTGAATCAGATCCACCCCACAATGTTGCATACCAAATATCAAAAGATTCTGCCTTCTGGATCTGAAGAAGAAGATTTTTTAAGAAATTTGCCTAAATGCACTAAGTTCGAAATCGGGCTCCTATACTGAGCCCAAATATGAACCCAGGGGGCCGATTTGAACAAACTTGAATCAGATCCACCCTACAATGTTGCATACCAAATATCAAAAGATTCTGCCTGCTGGATCTGGAGAAGAAGATTTTTTAAGAAATTTGCCTGAAATGCACTAAGTTCGAAATCGGGCTCCCATACTGAGCCCAAATATTAACCCAGGGGGCCGATTTGAACAATCTTGAATCAGATCCACCCCACAATGTTGCTTACCAAATATGAAAAGATTCTGCCTGCTGGATCTGGAGAAGAAGATTTTTTAAGAAATTTGCCTGAAATGCACTAAGTTCGAATTCGGGCTTCTATAGTAAGCCCAAATATGTATCCAGGGGGCCGATTTGAACAAACTTGAATCAGATCTACCCCGCAACATTGCATACCAAATATCAAAAGATTCTGCCTGCTGGATCTGGAGAAGAAGATTTTTGAAGAAATTTGCCTGAAATGCACTAAATTCGAATTCGAGCTCCTATAGTGAGCCCAAATATGAATCTAGGGAGCCGATTTGAACAAACTTGAATCAGATCCACCCTACAATGTTGCATACCAAATATCAAAAGATTCTGCCTGCTGGATCTGGAGAAGAAGATTTTCAAAGAAATTTGCCTGAAATGCAGTAAGTTCAAATTTGGGCTCCTATACTGAGCCCAAATATAAACCCAGGGGGCCGATTTGAACAAACTTGAATCAGATCCACCCCACAATGTTGCATACCAAATATCAAAAGATTCTGCCTGCTGGATCTGGAGAAGAAGATTTTTTAAGAAATTTGCCTGAAATGCACTAAGTTCGAAATCGGGCTCCTATACTAAGCCCAAATATGAACCCAGGGGGGCCGATTTGAACAAACTTGAATCAGATCCACCCTACAATGTTGCATACCAAATATCAAAAGATTCTGCCTGCTGGATCTGGAGAAGAAGATTTTTTAATGTTTTTCCCATTGCCTACAAAGTCCCGAAACTGTACCCTATGATAAAACCGATGGCAATTTTTTTTTACCAATCCTTTCTGTTGGTCCTAAGGAAGCTGCACACCAAATAAAAATTCTCAGTGCCGTGCAGTTTTGGAGATATGGGCGTTTTAAATTTTTTCTATTTTTAGCTCCTGCGGTTCCCACGGGGCTGCGGGAAAAATTTTTTTTGCATAAATCAAGTACTCATGACCCAATAAGCCCTCACATAAAATTTGGTTCAAATCAGCCTCTCGGTTTGGAAAATAGAAATTTTGGGCGGGGCAAAAAATTTTGCCCCTCTCATAACAACGTCAAGTATAGCCCCACAAACTTCTCTTGAACAAATCTGAGTCTACACCTCAAAAGGAAGCTGCACACCAAATATCAAGTCTCTGCTACTGCTGGTTCATGAGAAGAAGATTTACAAAGATTTTGGTGCCCCTTGGGGGTGTGGCACCACCCAGGAGGAGGGGCAACTTCATTTGAACAAATCTGAATTGGCATTAGGTAATAAACATTTAGCCAACATTTGAATAAAATTGGGCTAGTGGTTTAGGAGGAGAAGTCGATAATGTAAAGTTAACGCCGGACGGACGACGCCGGACGCCGGACAGAAAGTGATTAGTAAAGCTCCCCTTGAGCTTCGCTCAGGTGAGCTAATAAAACCTGATCTTGGTGCTGGTCTCTGAATTATGGCAAGTATTATTTCTGTTTTTGCCTTTTTCCATCCTATTTGCAACATAACAGAAGTATTTGCACTATAAAGAAAAATTTGGAAATGATCATCACACCTATGCTATTAGTTACTAAAGTTTGGGATTGAGATCTAACCAAGTCAAATTGAGTGTTATTCAACTTGTATCACTTGACAACTATGGAAACATAACACATGGAAATAACTTGTCATGTGACCACAACTTATTTGAATCAGGGGTGGTGTTACGCCCACTTTTGAAGTAATTGACCACTTTTGTAGTAGCTCACCCACTTTTGAAGTAAAAATCGACCACTTTTGAAGTAGCTCACCACTTCTGAAGTAACCGTCACCCACTTATGAAGTAAAATGAGGTCTCCACTTTTGAAGTAAAAAACAAGGTCACCACTTTTGAAGTAATATTTGACCACTTTTGAAGTAAAAAGATTTCCCATTTCCCATGGTCGTTAAACTTTTTTACCCAATTTTTTGGGGGGGCACGAAATGGTCTATTTGAACTCAAATCGTAATGCTTGCGCAGAACTGACCCAACCTTCCACCAGACTCAGCACTAAGTAGGCTGTTGCACCTTTCCGATCCAATTTTCAGCTCACCTGAGTGAAGCAAAGGACAGATAACTTTAGAACGCTTTACATTTTTCTTCATAGCCACTGTACAGAAAATGTTGAAACTGAAACTTTCATCAGTTGTTAGGGATGGTATGATGAACGTCCTGTACCATTTTTTATCCATGCAATGAAATGGAATGGAACCATCTATCTTTGTATCAGTTACAACTTTTCATTTTATTAGATATTTCATTTCATTAGACGGAAATGTTTGCAGTTGTTGGGGATGTCATACTGAAGATCCTGCACCTCGTTTTGACCTTTTACCTATCAATACAAATATGAATGTAACAGAAATATTCGAAGTTTGTTTATTTTAAGGTTGAAAATTTCAACAGTGGTTGGTTCTGTACAACTTTAGAATCCTTTGCTTATCAAAAGAGCCACAGAAATGATATGGATGTCACAGGTATTTATCATTTGCTGCTTCTTTGAGCTGATTCATCCAATCATGCTGAAATTTTCACCAGCTGTTCCAGCTGTATTCGATGATCCATTGAATACAGCTATACATATATAGATTACCAGAAGATATATATACTGTTGCTCTTTTCGTCTATGTGACAAATTCTCAAGTAAGCAGACAAGCCATGCCCCCCCCCCCCAAACCACTGTCCCACCGGGGGTGGGGGGTTGTTATCACCAGGAATTCGCCCCTCTCAGGTTTACTCTTTTTCCAGATTATATGAAACTTGTACATTTTGATTGTGCAGTTGTTTAATTGGACAATTTACCGCTATACCATGTAGTGGTCTGGTCGAGTGGTATAGTCACGGTTGAATACTGGGCTGAATGGGTAGTGGGATTTGATCTTTGGATCACATAAACGAATGAGTGGTGGAATAGTGGCGGGGTAATTGGAAGCATATGGGGCTGTGCCCCCTGAAACCTCACAACCCTCCTCCCTTCCCAACTTATATTATTTTCTCAACTCATGTATATTAAGTTATATAAAAATATTAAGATTCCCATCACGACCCCGATAGCACGATTTAGTGTATATTTTAAAAAAACAAGAGCACACGTATCGCTGAAGCATACAATGTCCCCTATTGGACTAATGAGCATTAATAATTATACAAATGTTATAACCTAGATGTGATCAGCATGAATTCCGTTGAAGCATTTCCCCCAAAAAGTCCAAAAAACTGATATTTTGGCGTTTTTCCATATTTCCAAGGGCCATAACTCACACAAGAATAATGCAATGAGCATGAAACTCAAACTTGATCTGTAAGTCATCGTTCTATAGTAGGTTACCAAGAATGAAATCATTCAGTTGAAGCATTTCCAAAAAAAGTCCGGAAAACTAAAGTATGACTGACAGACTGACTGACAGACTGACGGATGGACAGAGTGCAAATAAAACTTGATCTGTAAGTCATCGTTCTATAGTAGGTTACCAAAAATGAAATCATTCCGTTGAAGCGTTTCCAAAAAAAGTCCGTAAAACTAAAGTATGACCGACAGACTGACTGACAGACTGACAGATGGATAGACAGAGTGTAAATGAAGCTTGATCTGCAAGTCATCGTTCTATAGTAGATTACCAAAAATGAAATCATTCCATTGAAGCGTTTCCAAAAAAAAGTCTGGAAAACTAAAGTATGACCGACAGACTGACTGACAGACTGACGGATGGATGGACAGAGTGTAAATGAAACTTGATCTGTAAGTCATCGTTCTATAGTAGGTTACCAAAAATGAAATCATTCTGTTGAAGCGTTTCCAGAAAAAATCGGAAAACTGATATTTTGGCGCTTTTCAATATTTCCAAGGGCCATAACTCACACAAGAATAAGGTAATCAGCATGAAACTCAAACTTGATCTGTAAGTCATTGCTCTATAGTAGGTTACCAAAAATGAAATCATTCCGTTGAAGCGTTTCCAGAAAAAGTCCGGAAAACTGATATTTTGGCGCTTTTCAATACTTCCAAGGGCCATAACTCACACAAGAATAAGGCAATCAGCATGAAACTCAAACTTGATCTGTAAGTCATTGCTCTATAGTAGGTTACCAAAAATGAAATCATTCCGTTGAAGCGTTTCCAAAAAAAGTCCGGAAAACTGATATTTGGCGCTTTTCCATATTTCCAAGGGCCATAACTCACACAAGAATAATGCAATCAGCATGAAACTCAAACTTGATCTGTAAGTCATCGTTCTATAGTAGTTTACCAAAAATGAAATCATTCCGTTGAAGCGTTTCCAGAAAAAGTCTGGAAAACTGATATTTTGGCGCTTTTTCCATATTTCCAAGGGTCATAACTCACACAAGAATAAGGCAATCAGCATGAAACTCAAACTTGATCTGTAAGTCATCGTTCTATAGTAGGTTACCAAAAATGAAATCATTCCGTTGAAGCGTTTCCAAAAAAAAGTCCGGGAAACTGATATTTGGTGCTTCTCCATATTTCCAAGGGCCATAACTCACACAAGAATATGCAATCAGCATGAAACTCAAAACTTGATCTGTAAGTCATCGTTCTATAGTAGTTTACCAAAAATGAAATCATTCTGTTGAAGTGTTTCAAAAAAACTCCGGAAAACTGATATTTTGGTGCTTTTTCCCATATTTCCAAGGGCCGTAACTCACACAAGAATAATGCAATCAGCATGAAACTCAAACCTGATCTGTAAGTCATCGTTCTATAGTAGTTTACCAAAAATGAAAAGCGTTTCCAAAAAAAACTCCGGAAAACTAAAGTGTGACTGACAGACTGACGGATGGACAGAGTGCATACCTATAGTCCCTCCGGCGATGCCGGTTAGGGACTAAAACATTTCCCTCAGTAGGACCCCTAATGACTAGTCTCGGTAAGACTACTTACCATCTTAGACCTACCTGGGCAATGTGCCCAGGTAGGCCTATGCTCGTAAGTAGCCTTACTGATACTTGGGGTTTATGGTCAACACGAAAGATATAACGTTTTGAATGGTGCTATACTATACATGGCAAGCAAGTGGCTCTCGGACCCTTCCTTCCCTTCCGCATTTCCGTCTTTGTCCTTTCAGTCATTTCCTGGACCCCTACCCCTCAGAAAGTACTTGTACCTCATACCTTTGAATTCCTATCTCCGCTACTGGTGGAATTGGGTGTTGGGCAACTAAGTCGCGAAGGGTGATTGGAACGGGGAAGGGGGGTGGAGTATTTGGGTAGGGTCGTGACCGAAATATGTGGGTAGTGGCTCACTAAACCGTGACAAGTCGGGTCGAGTGGTAATGTCGGGTCGCTGGTAAAGTACTGGGTCAAAAGCGTAGTTTGGGTTGGGCAACACATGAAATGTGGGACTGGGAGTCTGAGGTAATATAGAAGCGACAGAGGGGGGGGGGGGATCAATGATTAATTGGTGGGTATGCAGAAATAGTGGACCACTTGGTCGTGGATGGAATTGATGGTTTACAGGAACAGGTCGGGTGACTGTGTTGCCCTTGGAATGAATGATTGGGGTGGTACATTGTGTATGAAGGTAGGCATTTTTATGTTACTGAGTATGTGTTGGATCACTGGATTGCGTCGGAAGATAGGGTGTTAAATCATCAGGACATAGGCTTGTCATTTTGTGGCAGGTGTTCACCGCGGATGCAGTGGCCAGCCTAAACTAAAATTTCTGCAGACCATAAATGACCGCCTCATGCAAAATACCACTGGCGATAAATATTTATCAGCTTCAATACGTTTACCAGAGCTTGAGACGTTTTCGGCACACAGCCCCAGTTAAAATTGAGAGGGGGGATTTTTTCTCAGCCATCATATTCCGTCAAATGGCCGGGAGCAGGTGCCTGTGCATGTAATTTCAGCCTGTCAAGAATTATGCACAGAACACACCACAAAATTTCGAAACATTCCAATAACTAGAGTGATGTCACCGCATGCAGCCCGACTGGTCCCAGGAATAGCAATGCTTAGATGCAAAATAGTTGGAGCCATTTTTGTTAACAGTTTACCTAACGAATCTGCCATATCTGCACTCGTGATATACAAAATTTGCTATTCAATTTTATTTTTTCATTTCTCTACTTCAAAACATATCTCATGACCTTAATATTAATGGAACAAAAATACCTAACTGGCACCATGGGGGTGGGAGGTGGTGTTTGTCTGGGTTTTTAACCACAAACTTTAACCATAACTGTAAAACTGCATTTTTGACGAAAGAAAAAAAATGTGTCCTAATTGGCCCCCCGGTGGGTGGGGTGGGGTGGGGGTGGGTGGGGTTGAGGGTTACGTGAGTTTAAAAAAAGGTTTCCGCATGTAGTGACTGTAAATAGTTCAAAATGCATATGCATATTTGAGGACCTAATTGGGGGGGGGGGGGGGGGGGGGGAGGGATAATTTCTGTCTGGATTTTTAACCACAAACTTCAACAAACAAGAGGCCCCAAGGGGCCTGAGGGCGCTCACCTGACATGGTAGCCTAAATATCAACCCAGAGAATTGATTTCACAAGTTGCATCTGCTCCTCCTAAGAAAAGCTTATACCAAATATCCAAAGATTCTGACCAGTGGATCTAAAAAAAAAAAGATTTTTAAAGAATATTCCTCATGTTGAACTAAGTTATAATTCAGGCTCAACATATATGGACCCAGGGACTTGGCCTTAACAAACTTGAATCTCACCCCCCATAAGGATGCTGCATACCAAATATCAAAACATTCCGACTGCTGGATCTGAAGAAGATTTTTAAAAAAAATTCCTCATTTTGAACTAAGTTATAATTCGGGCTACCACAGTGAGCCCAAATATGAACCCAGGGACTTGGCTTGAACAAGCTTGAATCTCCCCCTCTCCCCCCCTAAGCATGGTGCATACCCAATATCAAAAGATTCTGCCTGCTGGATCTTGAGAAGATTTTCAAAGAAATTTGCCTGAAATGCACTGAGTTCAAATTTGGGCTCCTATACTGAACCCAAATATAAACCCAGGGGGGCCGATTTGAACAAACTTGAATCAGATCCACCCCATAATGTTGCTTACCAAAATATGAAAAGATTCTGCCTGCTGGATCTGGAGAAGAAGATTTTTTAAGAAATTTGCCTGAAATGCACGAAGTTCGAATTCAACCTTCTATAGTGAACTCAAATAAGAATCTAGGGAGCCGATTTGAACAAATTTGAATCAGATCCACCCCATAATGCTGCTTACCAAATATGAAAAGATTCTGCCTGCTGGATCTGGAGAAGAAGATTTTTTAAGAAATTTGCCCTGAAATGCACGAAGTTCGAATTCAACCTTCTATACTGAGCCCAAATATAAACCCAGGGGGAGGCCAATTTGAACAAACTTGAATCAGATCCACCCCACAATGTTGCTTACAAATATGAAAAGATTCTGCCCTGCTGGATCTGGAGATGATTTTTGAAGAAATTTGCCTGAAATGCACTAAGTTTGAATTCGAGCTTCTATAGTGAGCCCAAATATGAATCTAGGAAGCCGATTTGAAACAAACTTGAGTCAGGATCCACCCCACAATGTTGCATACCAAATATCAAAAGATTTTGCCTGCTGGATCTGGAGAAGAAGATTTTTTAAGAAATTTGGCCTGAAATGCACTAAGTTCGGAATTCGGGGCTTCTATAGTGAGCCTGAATATGAATCCAGGGGTGTTATAGCCCCCATATATTATTGAGATTGATATATATATCCTTAATTGATAATACTATGAGATAGATATTTTTATTTCTGCATTTTCTGACTGGTCTGACTCATTTGCCACTGAGTGACCTTTGTTTACATCTTTGTTACACCAATATATTGTATATATAGCTTTGATTGTTTAAGTAGGTCAGGGACCTTGTATACTTGGATTGTGACAGAATCACTGGAGAATGATAGAAACTGTTAGAATTTTCATCTCTGGAACATTCAATCTGGTTACTATATAAAGGTTTGTCAACAGAATTAAAAATTAAAAAGATTATTATTGTTCGAGGACAGTGCATTTAATATAGAAGTAGTGCTTCTTTGTGAATTTGGAAGATTGATTCCAAAAGAGAATTTTGAAGAGAATCTATTCATCTTGGAAAAGAGAATTTATACTTTCTGTGAAACAGAATATTATTTTGTGAAAAGCCAGGATTCTACTGGAATTACCTGCGGCGCCAATACTTCTTGGATTTTTACTCCATTTGAATTTTGCAGAGCATTTTATTATATTTATTGGAGACTGCTGAAATTTCTAAGTGAAAATTTTATTACAAATCTATGGGATACTGTTTCTGAAGAGACATTCTTGGATTTAATACTACCAGCTGGTAACTTTCTTCACAAGATTCTTCACCACTGGATTACTGGATTCTGCCAAACTGTATTTTGGACTAATTCGATAATTGATAAGTACCACTGTTTTTGTTTTCTGTAAACCAATTAGTGTAAAAGATCTTTGTATCATTTTTTTTTATATTAATTTTTTTTAATTAAGTTTCAGAATAGTTAAAATCAATAGTTATTGTTGCTGATTCTCAGATTTCTTTCTGTTACCAATATCAATAATATTTTCCACACTGTAACAGAAATTGGGGGCTCGTCCGGGATTGAATAAGATAACGAAAAAGCTTTAATTGCATATTGCAATTATTATTTTTGGCTCAATTTCAAAACATTTAAATTTTCTTAGAAAATTTCAGTATTATTATTTATATTCTGAGAACCAGCAAACCTTTTCATCATGGTATTTATTGTGACAGAATTTATTTCTGAATTTGAAGGCTCTCCTAGTTTGGCCCTTTTAGAATCTCACTTGCTCATTGTCTAAAATTACCTGCCACCCCTGTTTTAACAAACATAAACTTAAACAGCTCATTGTTAATCATTATATTGAGGAGGGTTTTTTTGCCTCAGTCTGGGTCACCTGTCTCTGAACCACAACCTACTGATGCTCTTGAACAGGGTTCCCCAAGGTTAAAATCTTTGGAATTCAAGGCCATTCCAGGCCATTTCTCGGCAATTTTCGTGGATTTTCAAGGCCCCTCATTTATGAAATTCAAGGCTTTTCAAGGCCGAGGATGGCAAAGTACCCTAAATTATCAGATAACGACTAGAAACTTTCTCTTATATTTCCCTTTGTTGGTAATTCTAACACTTGGACAGTATTTCTTAGAAAACTCTTTCTGAAAGCAACCCAAGCAATGATATCACTGATTAGAATTAGTGAGCATGAGAAAGACATTTTCTTGTGTTTATCCTACAACTGCAGTGTAATTACCAGGTGGCACAATAGCTATGTCTCTTGTACATGTACCGCTATTCTAACTGAATACTTACTGAATGCAAATGAATTGATGTCATCCTTTCTCCCAATGAGTAAACTACATGTTACATGTAAATGACACATTTCATAGCCACAATGTCTCCGGAAATGTCATTCGAAAAGCAAAATGTAATTCCGTGTGGGGAAGTGTACCTTCCAACAACAAGCTTGGATTAAATCAACTGCATACTATAACTGGTTACTGCCTGTTTCCAGCTGAACGGTATTCAGCTAAAGTGTTGAAAAGTTTTCAATGTTTCATACATGGGCGAATCATACTTAAAATCGCACATGTTAACATTTGAGGGTGAATAAGACAATAACACTTTCATTTGGAATCCAAACTCGGAATCCACCGTGATGGCGACTGCCCGTACCAGAACTTTAAGATGACGTTGTGGCAAATTCATCAGACATACATGCTTCGGAAATACTCAAATAGTTCAACTGAACAATCATCCTTTTGTAATATTTTCAATATGAATAAATTATCCATGCACGTGCGCTCAACATTCGAACAGGCAGAATTTACAATAAATCTTCCCATTGGCTTAAATATAACACCATTGTGCTCGCCCACATCAATAGCAACCATTCACAATGCTTGATTCACAGATTTCAGTGTCACATCACTGCAAAGTTCTATCAATAATGCACGCATCAGCATTGCCGTAAATACTCCAAAATATGACCGGATTAATAAACACGCAATTACGATTGCTGTAAATGCTGTAAAATATGTTCGGATTAAAATTACGTGTCGCAAAATTCTCTGATTTTCCAGGATTTTCAAGGCTCCCATCGGAAATTCCAGGCTTTCAAGGCCTTGAATGACCTTTTGACGAATTCCAGGCTTTTCCAGGTTTTCAAGGCCCCGTGGGAACCCTGTTGAACTCAAAAAGTTAGAATTGGAACTGAAGAGATTAGAAATGCAACAAGAAATGAAAAGGCAGGAAAATGAAATGAAATTAAAAGAATTAGAGGCCCAAAAAGAAAAGAAGAAAAGAGAAAAAGAAATGAAAAGGCAGGAAAATGAAATGAAATTAAAAGAATTAGAGGCCCAAAAAGAAAAAGAAGAAAGAGAAAATGCAATTAAATTAAAAGAAATTGAGGCTCAAAAAGAGGATAGGGAATTAAAATTAAGGGAAATTGAAATTCAGGCCCAAAAGGAAATAAAAATAAAAGAATTAGAATCTCAACGTCAAGGCTCAAATGTAATTTCACCAAGTAAATTTTGATGCAAACTAAACATGTTAGGCTAGTTCCCCCTTCAAGGAAAAAGAAGTTGATAAATATTTTTCACATTTTGAAAAAGTGGCAACAAGTTTAGAATGGCCAAGGGATGTCTGGACTTTGCTATTGCAAAGTGTTTGAAAGGGAAGGCCCAAGAAATCTATTCCGCTCTATCTTCTGAGCAAAGCAATAATTATGACACTGTTAAAGAGGCTATACTTAAGGCATATGAACTTGTTTCAGAGGCCTATAGGCAAAAATTTAGAAATTATTATAAAAACGAAAATCAAACTCATGTGGTATTTGCCAGAGAAAAGCAAAATTTATTTGACAGGTGGTGCCATTCAAAAGACATAGGGAAAGATTTCTCTAAATTAAAAGAAATGATGCTGATAGAAGAGTTTAAAGGAAAGATCCATTCAGATATATAGGCCCACCTGGATGAACAAAAAGTTGACACATTAAACAGAGCTGCAGTACTAGCAGATGACTATGCCTAAACTCATAAAATGAGTCGTAACTCTACAAATTTTTGGTTTCACAAGAATTCTTTCCAAGGTGGACCTAGACCAACTTCAGATAAAACTCATCCTTCCAATCCTCCAAACTTTTCCCCGCCCAAATTTAATAAGAAATTTGGTGAAAACAAAACCTCTAATGCCAGCCCTACACCATTACGACCCAACAGTTCAACTAAAACTTGTAATTATTGTAAGAAACCAGGTCATTTATTATCTGATTGCTGGCTGTTAAAAGGAAAAATGAGTCCTCTACTTCACAGAATGCACTAGCATGTGCTCCGTGCCCTGAAAATTATGTAATAAAGCAAGATGCTTTAGAAAATTAGAACAACTGTCAGGATTTCACGGTAACGATCGTTACCGGTAGCGTGTCGGTACAGTGGACGCAAATGACAGAACTGAAATATCGTTACCCACCCAATCTGTCACTAAAGACATTGAAACATTTGCTTTTGAAAGAAATGCTCACATGAGTTGCTTGTTAGTTAAAAATCATCATTGTAATAGCGATGAAATGCTGTTTACATCGAATCCAGAAACAAGTTGAAGTGGGGGAAAAACATGTGTGTACAGTACTGTGATCACAAAAGCGGACACCAAATCACGGCGCCTTCTTGACGCGGGTCGCGATCGAGGTGACAGACAAGAAAAAACCTTATCGACAGAAGCGCGGCTAAAGCGAAACACAATCTTCATTCCGCCGATTGGATTTTCGCGGAGATTTTTTCCGCGAACGTCAACAGCGCGCGATTTTGTCGGAGGGAACAGTCCGAACTGCATGGACTTGAGGCAGACACCCCCGCTCTACCCACTATGTCTTTCACCACTCCCTCTCTTTTTGTTGTCCCCCCGATCTGACATTGTGTACATTGTGTAGGCAGCACCCACCAATCTCAACTTAATTTGTACTTTCCGTTTCAGTTTCATGCATTTCACCACAATCTGTCGTTTGGGGTGAATACAATATCGTCGTGTCCAACTATTCTCTCTGTTAGAAATTCAAGAGTTTTGTTGGTTGTTGGATTTCTTAAAAAATAAAGAAAGATATTTTTATCCCTTTAATTATCAAAATGACTGACATCACATGAACACATTTGTATTTTAAGAAGCATGTGAAGCGTCAAGTTTTCGGACTTTTGGGTACATGCGGTTTTTAATGGCGAAAGTACCAATTCGTTATCAAGTCAACTCGTAGTCAGTTTGGTTATGGATATTGAACCACAAAATATTCATCCAGGTCAATTCAATCCTTTTAAGGCCCCCTCTCCCCCTCCGCCCCCCCATACACACACCTCCCTCCCGAGTGATGCATTACCCTTGCCCTCCAGCCCCCCCCCCCCCCCCCACCCGCCACATCGATTCTCTGGCAACGGAAGGCTGTAGTCGTCCCGGCCTCATGTGCCTATGCTTCGTGAAAAAAAAAATTGACACCACCCCACCCATCATAACGAGCTATATGTATTCCATGGTTCTGATTAAACCTGTTTTTACCCTGTTTTTACGGTGTGTGTGTGTGTGTGTGTGTGTGTGTGTGTGTGTGTGTGTGTGTGTGTGTGTGTGTGTGGGTTTGTCTTACCAACTTGACGAGGTAACTAGACAAAAGAGTTTGCGTGTTTCGCCTTACCGAGGTACAAAAGACAAAAGAAACCCTTTACCTCGGTGTTTTCCCAGAACTGTAACCGGCAAAACGAGGTTGAAACCGTTAGTCCACACAAAGGACAAACAATGGGGTACCTCGGTACGTAGGGTAGACAAGACTGTGTGTGTGTGTGTGAGTGGGGGGGGGGGGTCTTTCTTGGCGGGGGGGGGGGGGAGCCAGCTCGATATATGCCACATGCATATCCGATGGTCAAAGCCCTGAGGTGGGCGTGGCCTTCCCGCTGGTGGAGATTCGATGGAATTGTAGATCAGTCCTACTTCACTGTTTTTGAAAGGCGTTGAAAGTGCGATGTCTCTGACAGAACTTTTATTTATTTAACTGCAGGGGATGTACATGTAAATATACCAGGCGGGGGGGGGGGGGGGTGGGGGGGGGTGGGGGGGGTGGGGGGAGGTGGGGTCTTGCATAGAGTCAATGTTTTTTGATGGGGGAACAACAACACTGAGTTTTACTGGTTACCCCCCGCCCCCTCAACCCCCCTCCCCCCCCCGCCCCACCACCACCTCCTCCGGTCTTCTACACATGATATTGTAGACTCTAGGCTACGTGCCTGAAAAAGGCTTCGGATTTGGACCAGGTCCGTGACGTGAACCACCAACATTAGCATTGTTGATGCAGTGCTCGACTGTGCATGTTCATGATTCATAATTGCTATAATTTGCCTACAGTACACACTGAATGGCTGGGATTAGAAGAGGGATAAGTACTGGATGATTGGGGGCGCGGTGGCTCAGTAGGTAAAGGCGCAGGCTGCAGGCCGAGAGGTCCTCGGTTCAAATCCCACCTGCGGCAACCGCACTGTGTCCTTGGGCAAGACACTTCACCCCCATTGCCCACGTGGGGGCACGGTGGCATT
The DNA here is from genome assembly GCA_031216915.1 of Pictodentalium vernedei. NCBI lineage: Eukaryota > Metazoa > Mollusca > Scaphopoda > Dentaliida > Dentaliidae > Pictodentalium > Pictodentalium vernedei. The sequence continues at coordinate 332,443,128 of CM062294.1, forward strand.
GTGTACTGAGGCGTACTGCACGTCGATGGTGCATCTGTCTTCAACCAATGCTAACCCTGCTCGTGTGGAGCTGACAGTTGCTCGCCGGTGCTCGGTGGTTCTCTCTGGGTACTCCGGCTTCCTCTACACGTAAAACTGTCATGGTCATGATTAACCATTGTGCAGAAATATGTGACCTTTTAAAAACACCAATAAATAAATTGGTTGATTACGACAAAAACACTCATGTAGTGGAGTTTCCACTCACACAGTGTGTTCAGGTTCTGTGAAAAAAACTTACAGCACACTGGAGACATACTTCAACAAATTCGTTTCAAGGCCTCTAGACCAAAATACTAAGTTATGTTACTTTAATTTAACCCGTCGGGGCGAACTGTAAGGAGCGAAAAACATTCAAACGATAAAATGTCGGATTCCTCAAACACGTGTTGTTTGAAAGTTGTGAAAAAATAATGCCCTCGTATTTAAAAAATACACTTTCTAGCATGTTCTTTCATATGATATTCATGAATAAATAGTAAAAATGTACGATCACTGTTTTTCTTTCATTCGAATGCACTTTTCTTTAACCATTTAACTCGGAAATGCATGTCCGATCAGGATATCGATTCACCCCAAAACAGCCGACTTCGTGGTGAGAGAACGTCCAACCGTAAAATTGGCTTTTGACTGATTTCTGATGTTGGGTAAAGAAATTCTGTTTGAAGTAATTTGGATATCGCCGATGGATATGGCCGCCTTTTTCCTTTTTATTTGTTTATTTGTTTATAATAATTTTACCAATTGACAGTAATATTTCTATCGACACCCAGATGGTGAAAATGGAAGTAGTTTTAATCATTTAATTATTTGTTAACCCTTGGCTGCATCAAATGGTAGGTTAAACAGATAGTTCTGTAAAAAGCTCAGCCAAGTCTAACTGAAAAAAAATCCTTTTTTTTTGGCATCAACTTAATTATAGCTCAGGTCGTGAGCTCTCATTTGACCGAGAGCATTCCAGTTAGGAGGCTAGAGACATGTTTTTTTTTTCAGAAATCATTTTTTAAAAAAAATAATTGAATCTGCCTAGGGATCGGGCCATCACTTTCTGAATTTAAAAAAAAAGTAAGCCTATATGATTTCATTTTCATTTTAACCGAAACTCGGGGCAAAGTTGGCCTGTTTGGCTACACCAAACTATATTGGAGGACGTTTTGTTGGGGGAGGACTTATCCTGCTGAATCCTTCGTGACATTCATTGATGGACCTTGAAATACTATGTTTCTCTTAGCTAACAGGGATTTCGCAAGGTACCATATTGGCTATATTTCCATAAAATAAAAGACGGGTGGAGTTAAGACTGCAGGCTTAATACTTTTCGTTCTCAGTTTGATGCGCTGAGGATTTACCCGCACAGACCAGGTCTATTCTTATGATAGTGTTCACGTGTTCACATCTATTTACATCTCCGCGCACTTTTCTTTCAAAATTTTTACTTTTGTCGATTTGAAAAGGGGGCGAGTCGGAAAATATCTTCAGGTTTGTAGATCGACTGGATTTTGTTGTTTTTTTAATTGCGACATACGAATACATCGAACGAATCTTAGAATGTACGATCCGTTCACGCCAAACTTTGAAGTTTTCACCATCAAGGAATACATGTAACAGATCATCTCACAATGTATTGGTGTTTCCGTTGCAATTTTCTATCGATTCTACCTAAATTTTGTCTCGATTCTTTCTCCATTCTGCCGCGTTTTATTGACAGAACCGCGATTCTCAATCGCGATGGAACCGAAGCCGGATCGAGAGCCGGTCGACTAAAAGACCATTTTTGTGATCACAGTACTGTACCGTTTACACACGTTGGATATTTCAACCAATAACATTCTCGTGATGAGTAAAGTGCGGGGCCCCTTTGCTGAAGTGAATGTGATTGGCGCGTTTCTATAAACAAGCCAACTTTTTTTTATCAGTAACATTATCACAAGTCATTTCATTGTGTGTCTGAGAATTATGTATTAAATATGATAAAATGACAATCGCCTGTGTTAAATATGTGGTGAAAATTGAAAATCAGTTTTTTGAACAAAGGTATCATGCCGCATACATCTTAAAGTATACATGCAGTATTTTCTGGGGGAAAACAGGTCTGAAACCTAAAATGGTACGAGTGATATAAAATTCCCTCGTTTCGGAAAAACTTCAAAAAGGTTCCCATAACTGCTCACGGACGGCACCTAAATTTCGTTACCGACGGGTGCCGTGCCTCTTAAACCACGGTACCGATTTTCCGGTTCCCTTGACCTCTGAAATCCTGATACTTGTTAGAAGCCATTTATTTCTGAAGGCTCTGTTTCCCTTGAGGGGGATAAGCACTGTTCCTTACCAATAAAAATACTGAGAGACACAGGGGCTACTCAGTCTTTAATGTAAGAAGGCATTTTGCCATTTTCTGAAGAAAGTGCTACAGGGGCACAAGTTCTAGTATCAGGTATTGAGTCAAACTCTTTAAATGTCCCACTTCATAAAATAAATTTGAGAAGTAGTTTAGTAAATGGGACTGTGACAGTAGGAATCAGACCTACTCTACCTGTAAAAGGTATTTCTTTATTATTGGGAAATGACTTGGCTGGTGACAAAGTCACTGTAGAACCTCAAGTGGTGGATAAGCCGAGCACAGATGAAAGTATTATTAATTTGAAGGAATGTTTTCCTTTTGCTTTTCCAGCATGTGCTGTGATTCGGTCCATGACAAAGAAAGCTGAGGCTGATAACAACCTCAATTGTGTTGATTTGAACAGCAAAGCTGAGGATAAGAACAGTCACAGAATTACAGATTCTGAAGACATTGATTTGTCTCAGACATTTTTGAGTCAGTGTGATGACTCCTCCAGAAATTGTAAAGAGGCCACTACACCTGAGAGTGATAGGGGGTCCTTCTTGAATGTCATTTCCCGGAAATCTTTAATTCAGGAACAGGAAAGTGATCCCGACCTTGACGAGCCACGTGAAAGGGCTCTAACAGAGGCAGAAGCCCAAAATTCCCCTGTCTGTTATTTAAAAAAATCTGATGTACTCATGAGGAAATGGCGACCACCAGAAGTACCCTCCAACAGTGATTGGGAGGTTATTTACCAAATAGTTGTCCCCACTAAATACCGGTGTGAAATAATAAGTCTGGCTCATGAAAATCTAATGGCCGGACATTTGGGAGTTAGGAAAGCCTACTCTCGTATACAACAGTGTTTTTACTGGCCCAAGCTTCGACAGGATGTTGTCGAATTTTGTAAAACCTGCCACACCTGTCAAACTGTAGGAAAACCCAACCAGAAGATTCCTCCTGCTCCCCTTCAACCAATCCCTGCTTTTGAGGAGCCATTTAGTAGAATTATTATTGATTGTGTTGGCCCACTGCCCAGAACAAGATCTGGAAATGAATATCTTCTTACCATCATGTGTGCTTCTACACGATTTCCTGAGGCTATTCCGCTAAGAAATATTAAAACTAAGACTATAGTTAAGGCCTTGATAAAATTTTTTACAACTTTCGGTCTACCCAGGTCAGTGCAATCGAACCAAGGCTCAAATTTTATGTCAAACATTTTTCAGCAGGTGATGTATGAGCTCAAAATTAAGCAGAACACATCAAGTGCCTACCATCCTGAAAGTCAAGGTGCTCTTGTGAACGCTTTCATCAAACACTGAAGACCATGATAAAGGCCTATGGGGAGGATAATGAGAAGGATTGGGATGAAGGAGTACATCTCCTCTTATTTGCAGTTCATGAGACTGTACAGGAATCTCTGGGCTTCAGCCCTTTTGAATTAGTGTTTGGACATTCAGTGAGGGGTCCACTCACTGCATTGAAGGAGAAATGGCTCGAGGAAGAGCCACCTGAAATTTCTCTTCTGGACTATGTGTCCACTTTTAAGAAAAAATTGCACCAGGCCAGAGAAATGGCAAATAAACATTTACAGAAAGCCCTGAGTCATATGAAGACCTGCTATGACAAAAAGGCGAAATTTCGCACCTTTAAACCTGGGGACAAGGTGCTAGTATTATTCCCTTTAAAGGGCAATGCTTTACAAGCAAGATATTCAGGCCCTTATATTGTTAAGCACAAGATCAGTGATACTGATTATGTTGTTGAGACTCCCGATAGACTCAAAAATACTCAGCTGTGCCATATAAATACGTTGAAAACATATTATGAGAGAGAACCAAGCTCTCTACCAGTCTCAACAGTCACCCACATGGATGAGGTGGAAATTCCTGTGGAGGATATTCATGAAGGCGGCGAAAATGTACCCCTGAAGTTACAGAACTCAGATGTCCTGAGAGATCTACAAAATAAGATGGATTATTTACTGCCTGACCAAAGAAAAGATTTAGATGATTTAATTTTCAAGTATCAACACTTATTTCCCGATGTGCCCAGTAGGACATCTGTTATTTTTCATGATGTTGATGTAGGAGAGGCAAATCCCATCAAACAGCATCCATATAGATTAAACCCTTTCAAAGCTGATATCATGCGAAAGGAAATACAGTATATGCTGGACAATGATATCATAGAACCTAGCCATAGCAACTGGAGTTCGCCCTCTATACTCGTCCCAAAACCAGATGGGAGTTACCGATTTTGTACGGATTACCGAAAAGTGAACAGCCTCACCAAACCAGACATTTATCCAATTCCAAGAATTGATGACTGCATTGACAAACTTGGCCATGCTAAATTTGTGACAAAATTTGACTTGTTAAAGGTTATTGGCAAGTCCCTTCAACAGAAAAAGCAAAAGAAATATCTGCTTTTGTTACCCCATTTGGGTTATATCAATATCAAGTAACCCCTTTTGGCATGAAAAACTCTCTGGCAACGTTCCAGCGCATGGTTAACCACTTAATTGCAGACCTAGATCACAGTGAAGCTTATATTGATGATGTTATTATACACACAGATACGAATTGGGCTGATCATCTAAAGCATATTCAAGAATTTTTTGACAAAGTGACCCAGGCCAACCTAACTATTAAATTGGTAAAATCAGAATTTGGCAAAGCAACTGTAAATTATTTAGGTCATGTTGTGGGTCAGGGGCAGGTGAGGCCGATTGCGGCAAAAGTTGATGTCATTGTAAATTTCCCAGTACCAAGCTCTAAAAAAGAGCTCATGAGATTCTTAGGCATGGCTGGATATTATAGAAAATTTTGTTTAAATTTCTCAGATGTTGACTCCCCTTTGACCAGTTTATTGAGCAAAAGGGTTAAATTTGTTTGGACTGAGGAATGCCAGAAATCCTTTAACAGAATAAAAACTTTATTAAATAATTCCCCTATCCTGGCCAGTCCCAATTATGAAAAGCCCTTCAAATTATTTACAGATGCAAGTGACAATGGAGCAGGTGGGTATATTGCCCAGGACGATTCCCAAGGTATTGATCACCCTGTATGTTATTTCTCCAGAAAATTTCTCAAACATCAAAAGAATTATTACTCAATGGTAGAAAAAGAAACTTTGGCTCTAATTTTGGCATTAACCCATTTTGATGTGTATCAAGGAACCACCCAATGCCCAATTACAGTTTACATCGATCATAACCCCTTAACTTTTATCAATAAAATGAAAAACAAGAACCAAAGATTATTGCGGTGGAGTTTAGCCCTTCAAGAATATAATTTAGAGATTAGACATATTTCGGGAAGAGATAATGTTGTAGCTAATGCTCTTTCCAGAATATCCTAATTTAAAATGATATGATCGGTCCCCATTCACGTTAAGTGTATATATATGTTTATTAAAATGAAAGTGTCAATGACACTGTAGCTCAACTTGTCAAGACAAAGACATGTACATGTATAGTATGTGACACAGCAATGACAAACATCTAGGTAATGACCTGATAACAAAGGTACATATAAAGTATTGTAACGGTCTGTACATAAATACTGACCGTTGCCTGTAACAAATGTATAGGTAAAGTATTGTAAAGGTGGGTGACAGTCAGATGCTGAACTAGAAAAAATCTTTGAGTCCCAGAGTGGGTCTGACTGAACCCCAAAATATTTGTTCTCATAGCACAGTGATAACAAAGGCACCCCAAAACACACTCGTTCCTGTCCCAAGGTGAAAACAAAAGTACTCAAGAAGTTTTGTGAAGATCAGTTCATAAATACGAGCTGTATAGAACTTGTGACAAAAAACTGATTGGACCTAATTTCGGTACAAAATGGCCACTAGCAGCCATCTTGAATTTTGGACCGTACCCAGAAACACTCATTCTCATCCCAAGGAGATAACAAAGGTACCCAAGAAGTTTTGTGAAGATCGGTTCATAAATACAGCCTCTACCCTGAGCCGTATTGACATGTGTGCTTACATTGTGTAAGTTGCACTGAATAAATCAAAGTTCATCTAATTTGCATAATTTCTGCACGAAAAAAAACCCCTTACAATATGTGATGTATTCCATGTTACTAAACATTCATACAAAAATTTATTAAAATCAGAACTTTCATACAGAAGTTCTATACAAAAGACTGATTGCACTAATTTTGGTACAAAATGGCTGCTGGTGGCCATCTTGAATTTCGGACCACACCCAAAAACACTCGCTCTCATCCCACGGTGATAACAAAGGTACCCAAGAAGTTTCGTAAAGATTGGTTCATAAATATGGCCTCTAGTCTGAGCTGGATAGAAGTTGTGTACAAAAAACTGATTAGACCTAATTTCGGTACAAAATGGCCACTGGCAGCCATCTTGAATTTTAGATCGCACCCAGAAACACTCGTTCTCGTCCCAAGGTGATAACAAAGGTACCCAAGACATTTCGTGAAGATCAGTTCATAAATACAGACTCTAGTCTGAGCCGTATTGACATGTGTACTTACTGTGTGTTAGTCGCACTGAAAAAATCAAAGTTCATCTAATTTGCATAATTTCTGCACAAGAAAAAAACCCGTATTATATGTGATGCATCCCATGGTACTAAACATTCACACAAAAAAATTATTCAAATCAGGGCTTTCATATGGAAGTTCTGTGCAAAAATCTGATTGCACCTAATTTTGTACAAAATGGCTGCCATCGGCCATCTTGAATTTCGGACCGGACCCAAAAACACTCGTTCTCGTCCCACAGTGATACCAAAGGTACCCAAGAAGTTTCGTAAAGATCGGTTCATAAATACGGCCTCTAGCCCGAGCCGTATTGGCATTTGCACTTACAGTGCTGAAAGTAACACCAAAAAACATCAAAATTAGTCTAATTTGCACAATTTACGTACGAGAAAAAAACCCGTATTATATGTGATGTATCCCATGGTACTAAACATTCATACAAAAAATTATTCAAATCAGAGCTTTCATATGGAAGTTCTGTACAAAAAACAGATTTCTGCATCGTCGGTACAAAATGGCAGCTGGCAGCCATCTTGAATTTCGGACCGCACCCAAAAACACTCGTTCTCGTCCCACGGTCATAACAAAGGTACCCAAGAAGTTTCGTAAAGATCGGTTCATAAATACGGCCTCTAGCCCGAGCCATAGCAGCTTGGCACTTACAGCTCTGAAAGTAACACTAAATAAATCAAAGTCAGTCTAATTTGCTTAATTTAAGCACGAGAAAAAAACCCGTATTATATGTGATGTATCCCATGGTACTAAACATTTATACAAAACTTTATTCAAATCAGAACTTTCATACAGAAGTTCTGTACAAAAAACTGATTTTTGCATCATCGGTACAAAATGGCCACTGGCAGCCACCTTGAATTTCGGACCACACCTAAAAACACTCGTTCCCGTCCCAGGGTCATAACAAAGGTACACAAGAAGTTTCGTAAAGATCGGTTCATAAATACGACCTCTAGCCCGAGCCATAGCCAATTGTTGACGTACGGACAGACAGACAGACGGCCAGACGGACGGACAGACGGACGACGGGCCATGACAATAGCTCAAATTTGACTTCGTCAAAGTTGAGCTAAAAATTTTGTGAGGATTATCGTGTGTGTATTGTAAACCAGTCAGAGTCTGCTAAAATTATATAAAAAGTTTTCAGCACCTTCAAACTTTTTCTTTTAAGGCGGGGTGTGTTATAGCCCCCATATATTATTGAGATTGATATATATATCCTTAATTGATAATACTATGAGATAGATATTTTTTATTTCTGCATTTTCTGACTGGTCTGACTCATTTGCACTGAGTGACCTTTGTTTACATCTTTGTTGCACCAATATATTGTACATATAGCTGTTGATTGTTTAAGTAGGTCAGGGACCTTGTTTACTTGGATTGTGACAGAATCACCTGGAGACTGATAGAAACTGTTAGAATTTTCATCTCCTGGAACATTCTATCTGGTTACTATATAAAGGTTTGTCAACAGAATTAAAACTCATTTTTTAGAAAGCCATTTCAGAAAGACTCACTTCAGTTAAAACACAGCAGTTGTTTCCATTGGAGATTATTATTGTTCGAGGACAGTGCATTTATTATAGAAGTAGTGCTTCTTTGTGAATTTGGAAGATTGATTCCAAAAGAGAATTTTGAAGAGAATATATTCATCTTGGAAAAGAGAATTTATACTTTCTGTGAAACAGAATATTATTTTGTGAAAAGCCAGGATACTACTGGATTATTTGGAAATTACCTGCGGTGCCAATACTTCTTGGATTTTTACTCCATTTGAATTTTGCGGAGCATTTTATTATATTTTATTGGAGACTGCTGAAATTTCTAAGTGAAAATTTTATTACAAATCTATGGGATACTGTTTCTGAAGAGACATTCTTGGATTTAATACCACCAGTTGGTAACTTTCTTCACAAGATTCTTCACCACTGGATTACTGGATTCTGTCAAACTGTATTTTGGACTAATTCAATAATTGATAAGTACCACTGTTTTTATTTTCTGTAAACCAATTAGTGTAAAAGATCTTTGTATCATTTTTTTTATATTAATTTTTTTTAATTAAATTTCAGAATAGTTAAATTCATAGTTATTGTTGCTGATTCTCAGATTTTTTTCTGTTACCAATATCAATAATATTTCCACACCGTAACAGGGGGGCCGATTTGAACAAACTTGAATCAGATCCACACCACAATGTTGCTTACCAAATATGAAAAGATTCTGCCTGCTGGATCTGGAGAAGATTTTTTAAGAAATTTGCCTGAAATGCACTAAGTTCGAATTCGACCTTCTATAGTGAGCCCAAATATGAATCTAGGAAGCCGATTTGAACAAACTTGAATCAGATCCACCCCACAATGTTGCATACCAAATATCAAAAGATTCTGCCTGCTGGATCTGGAGAAGATTTTTTAAGAAATTTGCCTGAAATGCACCAAGTTCGAATTCGGGCTTCTATAGTGAGCCCAAATATGAATCCAGGGGGCCGATTTGAACAAACTTGAATCAGAACCACCCCACAATGTTGCTTACCAAATATGAAAAGATTCTGCCAGTTGGATCTGGAGAAGAAGATTTTTTAAGAAATTTGCCTGAAATGCACTAAGTTCGAATTCAGGCTTCTATAGTGAGCCCAAATATGAATCCAGGGGGCGATTTGAACAAACTTGAATCAGATCCACCCCACAACGTTGCATACCAAATATCAAAAGATTCCGCCTGCTGGATCTGGAGAAGAAGATTTTTTAAGAAATTTGCCTGAAATGCACTAAGTTCGAATTCGAGCTTCTATACTGATCCCAAATATAAACCCAGGGGGCCGATTTGAACAAACTTGAATCAGATCCACCCCACAATGTTGCATACCAAATATCAAAAGATTCTGCCTGCTGGATCTGGAGAAGAAGATTTTTTAAGAAATTTGCCTGAAATGCACTAAGTTCGAATTCGAGCTTCTATACTGAGCCCAAATATAAACCCTGGGGGGCCGATTTGAACGAACGTGAATCAGATCCACCCTACAATGTTGCATACCAAATATCAAACAAGAGGCCCCAGGGGCCTGAGGGCGCTCACCTGACATGGTAGCCTAAATATCAACCCAGAGAATTGATTTCCACAAGTTGCATCTGCTCCTCCTAAAAAAAGCTGAAACCAAATATCCAAATATTCTGACCAGTGGATCTAAAAAAAAGATTTTTAAAGAATATTCCTCATATTGAACTAAGTCATAATTCGGGCTGCTGGATCTGGAGAAGAAGATTTTTTAAGAAATTTGCCTGAAATGCATTAAGTTCGAATTCGGGCTTCTATAGTGAGCCCAAATATAAACCCAGGGGGCCAATTTGAACAAACTTCAATCAGATCCACCCCACAATGTTGCATACCAAATATCAAAAGATTCTGCCAGCTGGATCTGGAGAAGAAGATTTTTTAAGAAATTTGCCTGAAATGCATTAAGTTCGAATTCGGGCTTCTATAGTGAGCCCAAATATTAATCCAGGGGGCCAATTTGAACAAACTTGAATCAGATCCACTCCACAATGTTGCATACCAATTATCAAAAGATTCTGCCTGCTGGATCTGGAGAAGAAGATTTTTTAAGAAATTTGCCTGAAATGCATTAAGTTCGAATTCGAGCTTCTGTACTGAGCCCAAATATAAACCCTGGGGGCCGATTTGAACAAACTTGAATCAGATCCACCCCACAATGTTGCATGCCAAATATCAAAAGATTCTGCATGCTGGATCTGGAGAAGAAGATTTTTTAAGAAATTTGCCTGAAATGCACGAAGTTCGAATTCGGGATTCTATAGTGAGCCCAAATATGAATCCAGGGAGCCGATTTGAACTAACTTCAATCAGATCCACCCCACAATGTTGCATACCAAATATCTAAAGATTCTGCCTGCTGGATCTGGAGAAGAAGATTTTTTAAGAAATTTCCTGAAATGCACTAAGTTCAAAATCAGGCTCCTATACTGAGCCCAAATATGAACCCAGGGGGGCCGATTTGAACGAACGTGAATCAGATCCACCCTACAATGTTGCATACCAAATATCAAACAAGAGGCCCCAGGGGCCTGAGGGCGCTCACCTGACATGGTAGCCTAAATATCAACCCAGAGAATTGATTTCCACAAGTTGCATCTGCTCCTCCTAATAAAAGCTGAAACCAAATATCCAAATATTCTGACCAGTGGATCTAAAAAAAGATTTTTAAAGAATATTCCTCATATTGAACTAAGTCATAATTCGGGCTCCCACAGGGAGCCCATATATGAACCCAGGGACTTGGCTTTAACAAACCTGAAACTCACACCCCTAAGGATTCTGCACACCAATTATCAAAACATTCCGACTGCTGGATCTGAAGAAGAAGATTTTTAAAGAAAATTCCTCATTTTGAACCAAGTTACAATTTGAGCTCCCACAATCAGCCCAAATATGGACCTAGGGACATGGCTTGAACAAACTTGAATCTTACCCCCTAAGGATGCTGCATAAAAAATATCAAAAGCATTCATCTGCTGGATCTGAAGATTTTTAAAGAAAATTCCTCATTTTGAACTAAGCTGTCATTCAGGCTCTCATAGTGAGCCCAAATATGAACCAAGGGACTTGGCTTGAACAAACTTGAATCTCAGCCCCCTAAGGTTGCTCCATGCCAAATATCAAAACATTCCAACTGCTGAATCTGAAGAAGAAGATTTTTAAAGAAAAATTCCTCATATTGACTACGTTATAATTTGGGCTCCCAAATATCGTCCCATGGACTTGGCTTTAACACACTTGAATCCCCCCACCCTCCCCCCAAGGATGCTACTCACCACATATCAATCAAACCATTCCGACTGCTGGATCTGAAGAAGAAGATTTTTTAAGAAAATTCCTCATTTCGAACAAAGTTACAATTCAAGCTCCCACAGTGAGCCCAAATATGGACCTAGGGACATGGCTTGAACAAACTTGCTTCTCACCCCCCTAAGGATGCTGCATACCAAATATCACAAGATTCTGCCTGCTGGATCTTGAGAAGAAGATTTGCCTGAAATGCACTATGTTCAAATTTGGGCTTCTATACAGAGCCCAAATATAAACCCAGGGGGCCGATTTGAACAAACTTGAATCAGATCCACCCCACAATGTTGCATACCAAATATCACAAGATTCTGCCTGCTGGATCTGGAGAAGATTTTTGAAGAAATTTGCCTGAAATGCACAAAGTTTGAATTTGGGCTTCTATAGTGAGCCCAAATATGAATCCAAGTGGCCGATTTGAAGAAATTGGAATCAGATCCACCCAACAATGTTGCATACCAAATATCAAAAGATTCTGCCTGCAGGATCTGGAGAAGAAGATTTTTGAAGAAATTTGCCTGAAATGCACTAAGTTCGAATTCGAGCTTCTATAGTGAGCCCAAATATAAATCTAGGGAGCCGATTTGAACAAAATAGAATCAGATCCAACCCCACAATGTTGCATACCAAATATCAAAAGATTCTGCCTGCTGGATCTGGAGAAGAAGATTTTTTAAGAAATTTGCCTGAAAAGCACTAAGTTCAAATTTGGGCTCCTATACTGAGCCCAAATATAAACCCAGGGAGCCGATTTGAACAAACTTGAATCAGATCCACCCCACAATGTTGCATACCCAATATCAAAAGATTCGGCCTGCTGGATCTTGAGAAGAAGATTTTCAAAGAAATTTGCCTGAAATGCACTAAGTTCAAATTTGAGCTCCTATACTGAGCCCAAATATAAACCCAAGGGGCCGATTTGAACAAACTTGAATCAGATCCACCCCACAACGTCGTATACCAAATATCAAAAGATTCTGCCTGCTGGATGTGGAGAAGAAGATTTTCAAAGAAATTTGCCTGAAATGCAGTAAGTTCAAATTTGGGCTCCTATACTGAGCCCAAATATAAACCCAGGGGGCCGATTCGAACAAACTTGAATCAGATCCACCCCACAATGTTGCATGCCAAATATCAAAAGATTCTGCCTGCTGGATCTGGAGAAGAAGATTTTTTAAGAAATTTGTCTGAAACGCACTAAGTTCGAAATCGGGCTCCTATACTGAGCCCAAATATGAACCCAGGGGGCCGATTTGAACAAACTTGAATCAGATCCACCCTACAATGTTGCATACCAAATATCAAAAGATTCTGCCAGCTGGATCTGGAGAAGAAGATTTTTTAATGTTTTTCCCATTGCCTACAGTGTTAAAAAGTGTTGACTCAGCACTTTTTCAAAGTCCCGAAACTGTACCCTATGATAAAACCGATGGCTATTTTTTTTTACCAATTCTTTCTGTTGGTCTTATGGAAGCTTCACACCAAATAAAAATTCTCGGTGCCGTGCAGTTTTGGAGATATGGGCATTTTAATTTTTTTCTATTTTTAGCTCCTGCGGTTCCCACGGGGCTACGGGAAAAAAAAAATCAGCATAAATTAGGTACTTATGACCCAATAAGCCCTCACATAAAATTTGGTTCAAATCAGCCTCTCGGTTTGGAAAATAGAAATTTTGGGCGGGGCCAAAAATTTTGCCCCTCCCATAACGACGCCAAGTATAGCCCCACAAACTTCTCTTGAACAAATCTGAGTCTACACCTCAAAAGGAAGCTGCACACCAAATATCAAGTCTCTGCTACTGCTGGTTCATGAGAAGAAGATTTTCAAAGATTTTGGTGCCCCTGCCCCTTGGGGGTGTGGCCCCACCCAGGAGGAGGGGCAACTTCATTTGAACAAATCTGAATTGGCATTAGGTAATAAATATTTAGCCAACATTTGAATAAAATTGGGCTAGTGATTTAGGAGGAGAAGTCGATAATGTAAAGTTAACGCCGGACGGACGACGGACGGATCACGATCAGTAAAGCTCCCGCTGAGCTTCGCTCAGGTGAGCTTAAAATAATAATCAGTAATAATAAATTTTGAAGCTTTTACGCAAAGAGGTGAAAAAAATGAGGGAATGTCGAGGTATATGTAAGGTCTTTATTTAGTATTAATATTATACATAATTTCTTTTCTCAACTTTGGGAAAAATCATTCTTTATTCTGAAATGGTTGTTGTTTAAATCTGTTGGCAATAATTGTGAAACGTTTTCACATGTAGATGACAAATAATCTCTTTCACAGTAGGGTCCACTTATCTCGGACTGTCAAAGTTTTTAATCAAATGTCAGACTCAGATCACAGAAATACTCTCCGGCAATCGTCGGCAATATCTGAATGATCTTGAGACAGTTCCTCGGACCTAGGCAATTCATGTAAACGATGCTTGCTGCGTAGTGTAATCTTGTTCACAAATTTTTTTGGAATTTTTGTGTTTACAATGATCTTCTGTGAAACTTAATTTCAATCCTTTAAACTCTGATGGTGTCTTCCAAGTCAGTTCAATGACAACAATAGGAAGAGTCCATATTCATCACCTGGGGGTAGATTCAATATTTTTAACACGCAGCCTCTGGTCTACATGTTGAAAATATTGATTGGTTACTCCACACATTCAGTGAGCAGTCATCACAATTGGTGAATTTATGATGTATCATGTTCCTGGACCAGACAACTGGTCTTTAGGGTTAAAAATCTGGGATTCAATGATATGCAAGGTATGTCAACTGTTGAAATTATAAATGACATACCATGCATGGTGAAAACTGATGTTCTTTTGTGTCACAAAGTGCCTACTAATAATGCCATTTGAGGCTTATTTTTCAAAAATTTCTTTGCGCCTTCTCAGCCTCCCCACAGACATTTAAAAAACAATATCCCCCCAACCCTGGTTACATGCAAGAGGGACACCACCTCCACATATGTTTCCCCAACTCAAGATTTTGATATTCAAGATACAGGATATTTCTGCCACATAAAATGCTTGCCCCCCCCCCCCCTCCATCTACCAAAAGAGATACCTGCACCTCCCCCACCCCCACTCCAATACAGATGCCTGACTACGGGCCTGCAAAGATATCATCAGCCAAATGTGAACAATTTCAGACCAGTTATTTATGGAAAAACTGTTTTTGAATATTGAACCTACATGCAGCTCTCGAAATTAGCCTCGGCAATCAGCAATGCCGTGGTAAATGCCGCAGTAGAATAATTTGGCTACAGCAATCCAGTGCCGTGGCCAGAAAATTGAGATTCAAATTCTTGTGAACGTTTTGACATGTTCTACACAATACCAAGCCTGTTGATAGTTTTGTCATCCTTGAGTTAAACTGTAAAAGAATACTGATCAAAATAAATTACAAGAGGCCCCAGGGGGCCTGAGGGCGCTCACCTGACATGGTAGCCTAAATATCAACCCAGAGAATTGATTTCCACAAGTTGCATCTGCTCCTCCTAATAAAAGCTGAAACCAAATATCCAAATATTCTGACCAGTGGATCTGAAAAAAGATTTTTAAAGAATATTCCTCATATTGAACTAAGTCATAATTCGGGCTCCCACAGGGAGCCCATATATGAACCCAGGGACTTGGCTTTAACAAACCTGAAACTCACACCCCTAAGGATTCTGCACACCAATTATCAAAACATTCTGACTGCTGGATCTGAAGAAGAAGATTTTTAAAGAAAATTCCTCATTTTGAACCAAGTTACAATTCGAGCTCCCACAATCAGCCCAAATATGGACCTAGGGACATGGCTTGAACAAACTTGAATCTTACCCCCCTAAGGATGCTGCATAAAAAATATCAAAAGCATTCATCTGCTGGATCTGAAGATTTTTAAAGAAAATTCCTCATTTTGAACTAAGTTGTCATTCAGGCTCCCATAGTGAGCCCAAAAATGAACCAAGGGACTTGGCTTGAACAAACTTGAATCTCAGCCCCCTAAGGTTGCTCCATGCCAAATATCAAAACATTCCAACTGCTGAATCTGAAGAAGATTTTTAAAGAAAAATTCCTCATATTGACTACGTTATAATTTGGGCTCCCACAGGGAGCCCAAATACAGACCCATGGACTTGGCTTTAACACACTTGAATCCCCCCTTCCCCCTCCCCCCCCCCCCCCCCCCCCCCAAGGATGCTACTCACCACATATCAAACCATTCCAACTGCTGGATCTGAAGAAGAAGATTTTTTAAGAAAATTCCTCATTTCGAACAAAGTTAAAATTCAAGCTCCCACAGTGAGCCCAAATATGGACCTAGGGACATGGCTTGAACAAACTTGCATCTCACCCCCCTAAGGATGCTGCATACCAAATATCACAAGATTCTGCCTGCTGGATCTTGAGAAGAAGATTTTCAAAGAAATTTGCCTGAAATGCACTAAGTTCAAATTTGGGCTCCTATACAGAGCCCAAATATAAACCCAGGGGGCCGATTTGAACAAATTGGAATCAGATCCACCCCACAATGTTGCATACCAAATATCACAAGATTCTGCCTGCTGGATCTGGAGAAGATTTTTGAAGAAATTTGCCTGAAATGCACTAAGTTCGAATTCGAGCTTCTATAGTGAGCTCAAATATGAATCTAGGGAGCCGATTTGAACAAAATAGAATCAGATCCACCCCACAATGTTGCATACCAAATATCAAAAGATTCTGCCTGCTGGATCTGGAGAAGAAGATTTTTTAAGAAATTTGCCTGAAAAGCACTAAGTTCAAATTTGGGCTCCTATACTGAGCCCAAACATAATCCCAGAGAGCCGATTTGAACAAACTTGAATCAGATCCACCCCACAATGTTGCATACCCAGTATCAAAAGTTTCTGCCTGCTGGATCTTGAGAAGAAGATTTTCAAAGAAATTTGCCTGAAATGCACTAAGTTCAAATTTGGGCTCCTATACTGAGCCCAAATATAAACCCAAGGGGCCAATTTGAACAAACTTGAATCAGATCCACCCCACAATGTTGCATGCCAAATATCAAAAGATTCTGCCTGCTGGATCTGGAGAAGAAGATTTTTTAAGAAATTTGTCTGAAACGCACTAAGTTCGAAATTGGGCTCCTATACTGAGCCCAAATATGAACCCAGGGGGCCGATTTGAACAAACTTGAATCAGATCCACCCTACAATGTTGCATACCAAATATCAAAAGATTCTGCCTGCTAGATCTGGAGAAGAAGATTTTTTAATGTTTTTCCCATTGCCTACAGTGTTAAAAAGTGCTGACTCAGCACTTTTTCAAAGTCCCGAAACTGTACACTATGATAAAACCGATGGCAATTTTTTTTTACCAATTCTTTCTGTTGGTCCTAAGGAAGCTTCACACCAAATAAAAATTCTCGGTGCCGTGCAGTTTTGGAGATATGGGCGTTTTAATTTTTTTCTATTTTTAGCTCCTGAGGTTCCCATGGGGCTAAGGGGAAAAAAAATCAGCATAAATTAGGTACTTATGACCCAATAAGCCCTCACATAAAATTTGGTTCTAATCAGCCTCTCGGTTTGGAAAATAGAAATTTTGGGCGGGGCCAAAAATTTTGCCCCTCCCATAACGACGCCAAGTATAGTCCCACAAACTTCTCTTGAACAAATCTGAGTCTACACCTCAAAAGGAAGCTGCACACCAAATATCAAGTCTCTGCTACTGCTGGTTCATGAGAAGATTTTTTAAGATTTCAACACACTTTTTGGGTGTGGCCCTACCCACGGGCGAGGCAACTTGATTTGAACAAAATCAAATTGCGATGTCATAACAAACTATTATCTCAAATATCAATTAAATTGGTTCAGCGGTTTGGGAGGAGAAGACGCAAACACCATGTTCACGGACGACGGACGCGGGACGACGGACGGTGAGTGATCACTCCTGACTGAAAGTCAGGTGAGCTAAAAATTCTGCCTGCTGGATCTGGACAAAAAGATTTTTTAATCTTTTTCCCATTGCCTACAGTGTTAAAAAGTGCTGACTCAGCAATTTTTCAAAGTCCTGAAAAAAGTACCTTGTGATCAAACCGATAGGGATTATTTTTAACCATTCTATTCTACTGGATAAAAGTAAGCTTTATACAAAATAAGAATTCTCTGTGCCGTGTAGTTTTGGAGATATGGCAGTTTTAAGGTTTTTCCTATTTTTAGCTCCCGAGGTTCCCACCGGGCAATGAGAAATTTTTTTTTTGCAGCAATCAACTACTTATGACCCATTATCATCTCATATCAAATTTGGTTCAAATCGACCTCACGGTTCTGAAAATAGAAATTTTAGGCGTGGCCAAAATTTTTGCCCCTCCCATAACGAAGGCAAATAATGCCCGACAAACTTCTCTTGAACAAACTTGATTCTAAACCTCAAAAGGACTCTGTATACCACATATCAAGTCTCTGCTACTGGTGGTTCATTAGAAGATTTTCAAAAAATTTAGCCATTTTTTCCCCACACCTCTGCTCAATATGAGCAGAAAACTAATTTGCATAAAAATCAAAATGCCCCTATATAACCATTACTTACATGAAATTTAATTAAAATGTGGCCAGTGGTTTAGGAGAAAGAGGCTCAAACACCACCTTCATGCAGGACGACGGACGAAGAGTGATAAGAAAATCTCACCCTGACTTTCAGTCAGGTGAGCTAAAAATGCAGTTTGGATCAATAGACTCTGCAAATATGGAAAGAAATATGTGTACTATCAAATTCAGCCGGTAAGTAGGGCAAATGCTTGATATATATTCCTATTTTCGTGTTTTCAGTTCCCAATATAACCTATTGGTGAATTTTACAACAGATTTGAATGGGAGGAATCTGAACGTAGGGGGGTAGCCACTCTGTTCATATCGTTGAACTAACGTATATGGATACCACTGGGACTAGTTCGTTGAACAAGTTCTAATGGCATTCATAAAGAAGGCAAACTCTGCCCTGAACTTGAGTAAAGTGCCACTACAGTGACTAAGTACTCCTATCTGGATGGAAATCATTTTTAAAATAATACATGTATGATCATTTATCACCCCCCCCCCCCCCCCCCCCTCCCCTCCATATTACTTTTGGGGATGAATCCTCCCGTCTGAAACGTATTTTGGACGAATCGTCCCGGGACAAACTGGGTTTGGGACGAAACGTCCTGGAGCACCATCAAATACCGGAATCACTGAAATGCTTCATTTGCGTTTTGACACTGTGATTGTTAGTCGGTCCTCCTAAACACCGGAATGACATTAAAAAATAGAATTTTACTCATAAAAATGTGTTTTAATATGTACCAGGGCAGAGATATTAATCAAAAGTAACCATTTTTATATTGTTCCAAACAGACTGAAAGGTTAGCGAGTATAGATACACAGTGAGGGTGTTTGAATAATGCATTCAGAACTTGATTGGCCATAATCGTATTGAGGTGGCTGATTGCTAATCCCATTGTTTGATGGTCGGAAAAGGGAAAGTAAATGTTTTATAGATATGAATCCATATTCACTGATTTTGATTTCATCTGCTGTGATGGTGTGCTAATTATATACTATAATGTATCACATTACTTTCTTACAAGGGTGTGAAATAACGGCTCCAGGACATTTCATCCCAAAACCAGTTCGTCCCGGAACGATTTGCCCTAAATACATTATCGAACGGGGACGATTCGTCGCGGAAAGTAATTTAGTGAGATATATGATCATACACGTTTGATTATTTTAAAAATGAATTATCGTGGAAATCGACTATTTCGGAGGAATAAATAAATTAATGTTCAATCTGAATTGAAGGAATATCAGAGGTGAGAATTTCAAAATAAACAAAATTCCATTACTTATAATATAGCGCCTTCATTAAGGGGCTTATAAAAGTAATGGAATTTTGTTTATTTTGAAATTCTCACCTCTGATATTCCTTCAATTCAGATTAAATATACACAAATTATACATCAAAATGAAAGGCTGGGAAGTATAGAACACAAAACACATATGTAATCAACTCATAGAGTTGACAGCAGGCACCACTGGTTCCTGGAAGTCTGCTATCGTATTTGTACCAGAACTGATAATAAAATAATATTTCGCTAGAACTTGTGGCCGAATGTGCTTCAGATATTCAATAACAAAGCTAGGGATTCAAAACACTTTCGAGTGCAGTGATATGACTGCATTTTGGAAAAGGACAACACTGTCTGCATTTTTTGGGGTTTCCATGCTCGACAGACATGAGCAAATCACTCGATACCACGAATTTCCATCAAAAAACAAAATCGTAATTCTAAGAAATTTCAACAGGTATCATGATACCTTGCATTGAATATGGCAACTGTGCAGTCTCTAGCTAATAACAGTATACTGCAGGGACCAGCTGTGAGGGCGATTATGTCGCCCTTCTAAGACCAAAGTCACCTCGAAAAATAGTCGGGGCGATTACAAGTCGTGAAGTCGCCCTCTAAAAATTGGCCAAAATAAGGAAAAGATGAACCAAGTGATCCGAGGTTTACATAAAAACGATTATTTTCAAGAATCGAAAGTGCTTGAGTGTGATAAATGGGCATTTTCTTTTGTAAAATAAGCAACCATTTATTTGAAATCACACGACGATCAATTGTCCATTGTCGCTTTTTGCGGATTTTTTATTTCTATTTTGTTCAGTCGGAGCTTCAAGTGTCGAAACAAAAATAGGTGACTTACGCGACTCAACAAAATAACCCAATTTGAAAGTAGGTTACCTTGCTTAGGATGCCAAAAATGTATACACAACTGACGTATTTTCTAACACTGTATTTTTATTTCGTTTTGCTTATGACTGTTAACTGTTAGGCCGTCTATTCCCAGAAAAACACGAATGGTATTGAAACACATGATAAAAAGCTTCAGTGATAACAAGAAAAGCTTTGTACAGGGCACATGTGTGCATGTGAAGGATCTTGAACAAGGGGTCCACCTAAACACCGGAATGACACAAAAAGATGCAATATGACACCGAAATGTTCATCTAATTTGCATAATTTCTGCTCGAGAAAAAAAACCTGTATTATATGTGATGTATTCTATGTTACTAAACATTCATACAGAAATTTATTCAAATCAGAATTTTCATACAGAAGTTCTGTACAAAAAACTGATTGCACTAACTAAAGTACAAAATGGCTGCTGGTGGCCATCTTCAATTTCGAACCGCACCCAAAACCACTCATTCTCGTTCCACGGTGATAACAAATGTACCAAAGACGTTTTGTAAAGATTGGTTCATAAATACGGCCTCTAGCCCGAGCCGTATTGCCATTTGCACTTACAGTGCTGAAAGTAACACAAAATAAATCAAAGTTAGTCTAATTTGCATAATTTACGCACAAGAAAAAAACCTGTATTATATGTGATGTATCCCATGGTACTAAACATTCATACAAAAAATTATTCAAATCAGACCTTTCATATGGAAGTTCTGCGCAAAAATCGGATTGTACCTAATTTTGTACAAAATGGCTGCCAGCAGCTGTCTTGAATTTCAGACCGGACCCCAAAACACTCGCTCTCGTCTCACAGTGATAACAAAGGTACCCAAGAAGTTTCGTAAAGATCGGTTCATAAATACGGCCTCTAGTCTGAGCCGTGTATACGGC
This sequence comes from Pictodentalium vernedei, assembly GCA_031216915.1. Lineage (NCBI taxonomy): Eukaryota > Metazoa > Mollusca > Scaphopoda > Dentaliida > Dentaliidae > Pictodentalium > Pictodentalium vernedei. Next base: position 332,464,535 of record CM062294.1, read on the forward strand.
GTGACGGACAGACAATGAAATATTATTAAATTATCAGTTCTGGTACGAATACGGCAGCAGACTTCCAGGAACCAGTGATGCCTACGGTTGACTGTATGAGTTGATTACACGTGTTTCATGTTCTATACATCTCAATCTTCATTTTGATGTACATACATTTTGTGCATATTTAATTTGAATTGAAGGAATATCAGAGGCGAGAATTCTCATAATAAACAAAATTCCATTACTTATATAGCCCCTTAACTCTGCTTCTTTTTTTGAGAAATAGTAGAAGTACATAAAAGACAGTCCATGTTCATGTGATCGTTTGTTGATTCGCCGATGCAATGAATGAATGAAATAACACATCATGATGTACTAATTATATCGTCGCCTTACCTGTTTCGACGAATCAGCATTTTTCATGCGCATGAGGCAAATGCGGAAACCTCTGATGTCACTCAATCATGTTTATTGACATTCCGGCCGTCAAAAATATCTACAAAGTTTTTCATCAAAATGCGACAAAAACAAGTAAGTAAAATTTTTTACTTTTCTTTTATATCGCTAAATATTGCATCTTGAATTAATAACATTTTACAGGACCCCTTAAAAGGCCTATTTCTGGAATTAAATAACGACAATTCACAATAATTTCAGTGTTGGCCAAATCCTTATCTTCTGACAGTACAAGTCACGTGACAGTCATGTGCCTATATTGTAAAATGTTTTGTACGGAAGCACTGAAGTGCATTCTATTTCTTATGCTAAATTGCCAGTTCAAATGTTCCTGAGACACTCACACCACCTCATCTAGATTTGGTTATTTGGTGTGAGGTGGTGGATATATCAATAAACAATTATTTTGACATCCTACAAACTGAGCTTTGGTGTTAGAGCCAGATAATAATTGAAAGAAAAGCTATATTCATTAAAAAAAAGACCCCCCCCACCCCACCTCCCAGCATACAAATCATGTAACCATAGGCAAAGTATATGAAAGGCAGAGAATCACAGAAATACTAGCTTGGTGGAATTCCACCCTGAAAAAAAAAACTCAAAATTCAAATACAAAAAAATACTTTCATGAACTTTAAATCTCATCAGTGCTCATTTACCTTTCCACAGAATACATGTAGTTGGTGTAATGGGTTTGGTGGAATTCCACCCGGCAAGTGTTTTAGTGATAGTTGGCAGTTTAGAAAAGTTTCCACAGTTACAGAGAATACTAAGGGCTTTTGTATTTTTATTTCCAGATAAAACCAACGAAAGCCTCTGTTAAATATAGAATATACTCACCAACATCACTGACCAATGCCTTCTTAGCTGTCAGGGAGAGAGGTTTTTGTGTCAACAAAGCTGCTCATCAGTTCAATGTTCCTGAGGCAACACTTCGCAAAAGAGTGAATGGGGCGGTCAGCATAGACACAAGCTCAGGACCCGATCCAGTTCTCACTCAAGAAGAAGAAAGTCTATTGACTGAACACCTGAAGTGCATGGCAAATATGGGATATGGTTATACTCGGTCAGAAGTTACCAATATTGCAACTGAAATGCTTATTGGTTTGGGGAGACGTGAGAAAACAAAGCCGCTCAGTCTCAAATGGTTTTATGGCTTCATGCATCGGTGGCCTGAGTAGAGTGTTCTGAAACCACGCTCACTTTCCCATTATCGTGCAAAAGCCACATCTGCAAACACAGTACTTAGCAGACTACTTTGAAGAACTGGGGCGTATCTTAGATAAGTACCATCTTCATGATAAACCAAACTGCATTTATAATGTTAATGAGAAAGGCATAAAGCAGGAACACACACCACCATATGTCGCCTGTAGTTCTATTCAAGCTCCACCTGCCATTACAGCCAATAAGGGGTGCATAACAACAGTAATCGGCTCTGGAAATGCCCTTGGTAATGTCATTCCACCATTCTTCATTTTTGCGGGTAATAGGACGAGATCAGAATTAATGGATGGAGCAACACTGGGTGCAGATGGGACAGTTTCTAACAGTGGTTGGTCAAAAGTGGGAAGCTACATGAAGCCAACTGGCACCCCCTTTCGTGTGGATGTGAATAAATTGCCAATTTCGTCTCTAGATGCAAGGAAATTTATAATTCAAAGAAAACTGTGCACAGGCCACCTTGATGACCCCCCCCCCCCCTTCCCACATGCCCAATCGTGTGCGTAACAAGTTGTTCAAAGTGTGACGATTGTTTACAAAAGTATAATTTCTGGTAGTCAGAAGCGGGGTAGAGGGGGCGGGGGGCAGGGGGGGGGGGGTTTAATGGGGAGAAACCTTCTCTGAATGATACAGCTCCGCTCTGAAACATTCAGACAGGAATTTCAGCCCCCTGAGCATTACTTCCAACGCATGAACTCATGAGACAAACAAATTATCTTTTTAGAAATGTCAGAAAAGTAGTAACTGAGGGCAAGTAGGGGGGAGCGGTAATGGCTCCAATCCCCTTTTAAAATGTTGCAGGCCTTATCAGTAAAGGCTCCCAGCTTAACCCCCCCCCACCCCCCCCCCCCCCCCCCCCCCCATGTTCAGTGACAAGTTCACACTCGGCTCGGTTTGAGTCTACATTTTTCCTTTCAGTGTGTCAGAGTGAGACTATCTCAAATCCATGTAATTTTGTTCAAGGCTCACCCTTTCAATTTATCATCTGGGTCATGTCACACAAATTGTATGATTTTGTAGCCTCACAATCGAACTCGCCGAATATATTTTTCGATGTGTGCTTTTACAAATCAGAATTATATTTACTTCGGAAGTGGAAATTAATATTATATGCACTTGTAATCATTTCATGGCAACTGCAGAGATTTAGTTGTAAATAAATGTTACTGACAGGTGCGTAAAACACCCAAATCACATATAGTGATACGATTTTTCATCTTGAGTATCTATGCACACCAGCGCGAAACTGCCAAAAGCTGTGTTGCGATTCACCATTGTTACTGTGTAGACATTACATAGCAACCCATCCCTAATTAGCCTGACTGTCATTACCGAATCGGACTGTATCATATTTTTGCAACAATCCACGAAGCGATTTGGAACAATTCTCACACGTATACAGCTCATCATTACAAACAATATTTATGCGAATCCTCAAAACCTTTGCGCAAACTGCCGGGGATTTCGAGGCAACCCATTTTTCGTTCGCGTGTTTTTCAATTCAGGCGACCTCCAGGCAAACCAAATGATCGTTTGCCTAAAAAAAAACAGGCCTGAAATTTACTGCGCACATGAATACAATATAATCCTGTTCATTCTCCCAGCACATACCAGTCATGTGTTACAACCCATGGATGTGGGTTGTTTTGGTCCGTTTGAAAGGATCTTCAATGCACAATGCCATTCATTCATAGGTGATGAGCAAAGGTCATTGATTAATTGTTATGTTTGTTCCCTGGCCTGCAAAGCTTATTCTAAGGCACTGTCTCCAGATAAACTAAGAGCATCATTCAGAAAAACTGGAATTGTTCCTTTCAATGCATCTGTGCTAGATCCAATTCTGTTTGAACCCCCTCGTCCTTTCAAGCAAAATGAAGAGAACAGCTCTTTTCCAAAGCAGATCATTTCAGCCACAAATTTGCAGTAATCCACAACTTCAGCTGATCAAGAATCTGGTGCTGATTCATTTGTGGTCACACATGATATTTTACAAAAAAAAAGTTAAGTTTGTCACAGAAAAAAAGGCTTTCAACAAAAAGTCAAAAAACACTCTAAGCAAGGCGACATCTGGAAAAGCCATCACCGAGTCCCAAAATTGTGATTTAATTGTCCAACATCAGGAAAGTCATAAGAGAAAGTCAACAACAGCAAAATCTTCATGTGGTAATAAAATCAATGACAATGTGGCCAAAAAAATCAAAGAAATCGTTGGATAAAGCATCTACCTCACAGCAGCCGGGTGCATCAGGCTTGCAAAACAGAAATTTGAGTAATCTGTATGTATGATTCCTACTCAACTGTTGATTCTTCTGAGGATGACAAATGTTGTGTTTGCGGTTTGTTTCAGCCAAGGGAGCTGAACAATTGTGTTTCCCTTGTCTTCACAAAGTGGGCAAAGTGTGATCACCTTGGCTGTGACCACTGGACCCATCTTAAATATTGCTGCCCAACTGTGATAAGGCGTAACTACGAATTTATATGTCCTCAACATGGTGGTGGAAATTCTGAGGAATAAAGTTATTTTCATACTGGAAACATTTTTTTTCTGTGCCAGGATAACAACATGAGAAATTCTCTGTTTGGAGTATTGCTTTACTGCTGATGAATTAGAAAGTTTTCTGCACAGGCATAAGGAACAGTGGCATCCCCCAGACCCGGATTCCAACATATGTAAAGAGATTAAATTTTGCTGGTGTCACGTGGAATTGTTTTAATGGGGTGGGTGGGATTGGGGTGGGGTCATGAGACTACTTTCAGGGACCGTCCAGGCTTGGCAATTTCAGGAGAGCAATTTTTTAGCTCTCCTTACTGCCCTCCTGAAAGAATTAAGGAGAGCGAAAAATTGCCCTCCTAAATATTTTGGTCTGGGATGATGGAGTAAAATGGGTCACAGCAATATTTTTTTTTCTGTCAGTTTCAGCAACCGACATCACAGTTTGAAGGGTAATTATTCAAGGAATAGTGACACTATAATATACTACCATTACTACTACCCTGTCACTTGAAGCACATGCACCACGATGTGACTGTAGATTCAAGCAGACCTGTTGTCCAAGAAAGTCATACGCCTACCACTACCACCTTCAACCCCCCCCCCCCCCCCCCCAACTTGGGCACACACACAGGTCTTGTCAAGTGTGTGTTCGGTTGTTGAGTGAGACATCTAGATGTCTAAGAGATTTCGCTTTACCTTAGTAAAGTTAATAAAATCACTGATGTAATAGTCTGTTGGTTTCAGTTTCAATGAGTTCGTTCAACTGGATACTAAAAATGCTGTGTAAAGCTAATTGCTCTCCTAAGCTGATTGAGGAGAGCGATTTTTGCCCTCCTGCATTTTTCAGAATGCCAGGCCTGGGGACCCAAACATCGAGTCTTAGACAGGGGCATTTTTAAACAAGAGGCCCCAGGGGGCCTGAGGGCGCTCACCTGACATGGTAGCCTAAATATCAACCCAGATAATTGATTTCCACAAGTTGCATCTGCTCCTCCAAAGAAAAGCTGAAACCAAATATCCAAATATTCTGACCAGTGGATCTAAAAAAAGATTTTTAAAGAATATTCCTCATATTGAACTAAGTCATAATTCGGGCTCCCACAGGGAGCCCATATATGAACCCAGGGACTTGGCTTTAACAAACCTGAAACTCACATCCCTAAGGATTCTGCACACCAAATATCAAAACATTCCAACTGCTGGATCTGAAGAAGAAGATTTTTAAAGAAAATTCCTCATTTTGAACCAAGTTACAATTCGAGCTCCCACAATCAGCCCAAATATGGACCTAGGGACATGGCTTGAACAAACTTGAATCTTACCCCCCCCCCCCCACCCCCCCCAAGGATGCTGCATAAAAAATATCAAAAGCATTCATCTGCTGGATCTGAAGATTTTTAAAGAAAATTCCTCATTTTGAACAAAGTTGTCATGCAGGCTCCCATAGTGAGCCCAAATATGAACCAAGGGACTTGGCTTGAACAAACTTGAATCTCAGCCCCCTAAGGTTGCTCCATGCCAAATATCAAAACATTCCAACTGCTGAATCTGAAGAAGATTTTTAAAGAAAAATTCCTCATATTGACTAAGTTATAAATTGGGCTCCCACAGGGAGCCCAAATATGGACCCATGGACTTGGCTTTAACACACTTGAATCCCCCCTCCCCCCCCCCCCCCCTCCCAAGGATGCTACTCATCACATATCAAACCATTCCGACTGCTGGATCTGAAGAAGAAGATTTTTTAAGAAAATTCCTCATTTCGAACAAAGTTACAATTCAAGCTCCCACAGTGAGCCCAAATATGGACCTAGGGACATGGCTTGAACAAACTTGAATCTCACCCCCCTAAGGATGCTGCATACCAAATATCACAAGATTCTGCCTGCTGGATCTTGAGAAGAAGATTTTCAAAGAAATTTGCCTGAAATGCACTAAGTTCAAATTTGGGCTCCTATACTGAGCCCAAATATAAACCCAGGGGGCCGATTTGAACAAACTTGAATCAGATCCACCCCTCAATGTTGCATACCAAATATCACAAGATTTTGCCTTCTGGATCTGGAGAAGATTTTTGAAGAAATTTGCCTGAAATGCACTAAGTTTGCATTTGGGCTTCTATAGTGAGCCTAAATATGAATCCAGGTGGCCGATTTGAACAAACTGGAATCAGATCCACCCCACAATGTTGCATACCAAATATCAAAAGATTCTGCCTGCAGGATCTGGAGAAGATTTTTGAAGAAATTTGCCTGAAATGCACTAAGTTCGAATTCGAGCTTCTATAGTGAGCCCAAATATGAATCTAGGGAGCCGATTTGAACAAAATAGAATCAGATCCACCCCACAATGTTGCATACCAAATATCAAAAGATTCTGCCTGCTGGATCTGGAGAAGAAGATTTGTTAAGAAATTTGCCTGAAAAGCACTAAGTTCAAATTTGGGCTCCTATACTGAGCCCAAATATCAACCCAGGGAGCCGATTTGAACAAACTTGAATCAGATCCACCCCACAATGTTGCATACCCAATATCAAAAGATTCTGCCTGCTGGATCTTGAGAAGAAGATTTTCAAAGAAATTTGCCTGAAATGCACTAAGTTCAAATTTGGGCTCCTATACTGAGCCCAAATAAAAACCCAAGGGGCCGATTTGAACAAACTTGAATCAGATCCACCCCACAATGTTGCATACCAAATATCAAAAGATTCTGACTGCTGGATCTGGAGAAGAAGATTTTCAAAGAAATTTGCCTGAAATGCAGTAAGTTCAAATTTGGGCTCCTATACTGAGCCCAAATATAAACCCAGGGGGCCGATTTGAACAAACTTGAATCAGATCCACCCCCACAATGTTGCATACCAAATATCAAAAGATTCTGCCTGCTGGATTTGGAGAAGAAGATTTTTTAATGTTTTTCCCATTGCCTACAGTGTTAAAAAGTGCTGACTCAGCACTTTTTCAAAGTCCCGAAACTGTACCCTATGATAAAACCGATGGCAATTTTTTTTTACCAATTCATTCTGTTGGTCCTAAGGAAGCTTCACACCAAATAAAAATTCTCGGTGCCGTGCAGTTTTGGAGATATGGGCGTTTTAATTTTTTTCTATATTTAGCTCCTGCGGTTCCCATGGGGCTACGGGGAAAAAAAATCAGCATAAATTAGGTACTTATGACCCAATAAGCCCTCACATAAAATTTGGTTCAAATCAGCCTCTCGGTTTGGAAAATAGAAATTTTGGGCGGGGCCAAAAATTTTGCCCCTCCCTTAACGACGCCAAGTATAGCCCCACAAACTTCTCGTGAACAAATCTGAGTCTACACCTCAAAAGGAAGCTGCACACCAAATATCAAGTCTTTGCTACTGCTGGTTCATGAGAAGAAGATTTTTTAAGATTTCAGCACACTTTTTGGGTGTGGCCCTACCCACGGGCGAGGCAACTTGATTTGAACAAAATCAAATTGCGATGTCATAACAAACTATTATCTCAAATATCAATTAAATTGGTTCAGCGGTTTGGGAGGAGAAGACGCAAACACCATGTTCACGGACGACGGACGGTGAGTGATCACTATAGCTCTCCTGACTGAAAGTCAAGTGAGTTAAAAAAGCATTTTAGACAAAAAAAAAAAAGGTTCTGCATGTAGTGACTGTAAATAGTTCAAAATGCATATTGGAGGAATAAAAAAAATAAAATGCCTAATTAGGGGGGGGGGGGGGGGGGGCGGTGGTGCTTGTCTGGGTTTTTAACCAAAACTGTAAACAAGCATTTTTGACGAAAGGAAGAAAAAAGTGCCTACCACAAACTTGGAGTCATCCTACCAAGCTACAATGAAATCCCTTCATAATTATGGCTTGTGGAATATTCTAAAGGTTTTCGGGCTTCGGGCCTCTGTTGCCGTCACAGTTGCCCAAAAGGGGACATTCTCATCTAAACATTATATGAAGTCAACCTATCACGTTACAATGAAATCCCTCCATAAATATGACCTGTAGACTGTGCTAAAGGTATTCGGGCTTTGGGCCCCTGTTGCCGTCACAGTTGCCCAAAAGGGGACGTTCTCATGTAGACATTATATGAAGTCAACCTATCAAGTTACAATGAAATCCCTCCATAAATATGACGTGTAGACTGTGCCAAAGGTTTTCGGGCTTTGGGCTCGGGCAGCCATCATGGCTGAATGATCGCAACCAAAAGGGGACATTCTCATCTGGGCATCATGTGGATTGATCCTACGAAGTTATACAATGAAATCCCTTCATAAATATGACTGTAGACTTTGCTGAAGGTTTTCGGGTTTCGGGCACCTGTAGCCGTCAAGTTGCCCAATCACGTCCAAAAGGGGACTTTCTCATGTTGACATTATATGAAGTCAACCTATCAAGTTACAATGAAATCCCGCCATAAATATGACCTGTAGACTGTGCTAAAGGTTTCCGGGTTTTGGGCTCGGGCAGTTGTGACGGTTTATAGATCACGCCCAAATGAGGAAATTCTCATGTAGACATCATATGGAGTCATCGTATAAAGTTACAACGAAATGCATCCATATTAAACATGACCTGCAGACTGTGCTTAAAGTTTTTGGGTTTCGGGCTTGGGCAGCCATCACAGTTGACAGATCATGCCCATGTAGGGACATTCTCATCTAGGCATTATACAGAGGCATTCTATGAAGTTGCAATGAAATCCCTTCATAAATACGACCTGTAGACTGTGCTAATGGTTTTCGGGTTTTGGGCTCGGGCAGCCATACCGGTTGACCGATCACGACCAAAAGGGGACGTTCTCATGAAGACATGACCTAAAACCTGCATACGAAATTTCATGACGATCAGACAAGAACTACCAGGTATAGCCTGTACTTGAAGGTTGAATACAAAACTTTAACCACAAACTTTAAGCAAAACTCCAAATGTCAACTAAACAGGAAAAGAGAAAAAAAAACACAAAAAAAAACCACTTGAACCATCAGTAAAAAACTTTAACCAAAAACTCTAAATGTTAACAGATGGACAGATGGACGGACAAAAGTCATTACTATACCCCTTACTGTAAACAGTCGGGCTAAAAATTGGTATGCAAATGAGTGAAGTGACCAACGTTTCATATCTGTAAAATGTCACTCAGTTTGTCAATGTGAGGATTCCTTTACGTATAAATCCTTATACATGAATTTGTATCAGAAGTCTGAGTGATAGGCTATTTATATTAAATTAATATATCCAACTAAATACAAAAAAATAAGCAGGATGCTTCACCCCACAACAACTTTGTTTTAATTTTATTTGCCATGTGTCACGTCAATTCACCCACGTGTGTTGAGTACTCACCGTTGATGTGCAAAGCTCTGTTTTGAACAGCTGATTCCAGGTTTCCTTTCTTGCTTTCACACTCCTGTTTTTGGAAACGTTCTGTTTTCGAAATAACAGCATATCAAAATATTTCTTTATTGAGTAACACTTCTTCCAATATATTTACCAGTATGCATTATTCTTTGTTTTTGTTTTTTTTCACCAAATTTCTTGCCGGTACCCAAGGTTAATTGTTTGATATCTGGTCACTGGATCGGCAAAGCTCACCTAACTTCGTGTCAACTCAAGCATAGACCCGACCCCAGTCACCCTCCTTTGATAAATTAAGGTGGACCAAAAATGGCCCTCCAAGACCCATTTTAGGCGGACCATCATGACTCTCCTGCAATTCTGATAATGACAAGTCTGAGGACAGGTCAGGCGCCTCCGTTGGTGTGGAAAAAGGTCTCCAAGTTTGTACATATGGGTGTTGACAACCGGGTTGGGAAGTGTCTTTAGGATGTAGGTGACTGTGATATCAGGCCCAAGGCTAATAGGGCCTCCCATGGCCACCCCAGTCGGAAATTTTGGCCTCTTCTTTCGAGAATGTGGATGCATTTTTCATACAAAAGTTAAAAAATTTATAGTAATTTATATATTTTTTATACTTACCAATGACCCAGACTTAGCTGGTGCTAACTGTAACAAAACCAGGGCCAAACACAAATTTTGCCCCCAATCCCCAAAATTTGCATCCAAAACAAAAAGAAATCATGTCCTAAAGGACCTCCATACTACGCCTCTACTGCGCATGTGCAGTGACGCAGACGTCCCGAAATTGGCGCCAATTATCATTCTTACTGGCAGTGCCTGGTCAGCACTATGTACTCAGCGGGGAGGCAAGAGTTCCCAACTCCAGGGAGGGCCATCCCCGTCTGGGTCATTGGTAAGTATAAAAAATATATAAATTACTATAAATTTTTTAACATTTTTATACTGTACCAATGACCCAGACTTAGCTGAATAGTAAACAGGCTGGAGGGCCTAGGACATAGAGGAAAATCCAATAAGCTCAACTATATAGTAAAGAGGTAACCCCTTAAGGAGAAAAGGAGTATTAGGCTTTACATGTATCTTTCTTATTTAATATTAAATTAGAAAGATACACTACCCTTAATAATTGAGCACAATAACATTCATGTTCTCTATTAACATCCAGTATATCCCTTATACTAATTATTTTTAAAGCAAGCCAATAAATAAAGTAGTCCAGAGAATTGAGACTCTTTATAGTCATTTAAAAGTGTCCGAGTATTGTATATTAAAGCCCGTTTGACACTTGACATATACAAATGCTTCACACCGAGCTACACTTTAAAAATAAGACATGAATGAATTTTAACATTAATATTACACTTTAAAACCATCCCGGAAGCGACTCAGAAATACTGACTTGGAGGAGGCATTCCCTTGCTTTTCACTATAAAGCAGGTGACCTAAGGGAACACCCCCCCCCCCCCCTTCCCCTTGCCCTGGGTCAAATAGCCCAGAGCGAAGAGGGCAGCCGGACGGAGTCACTGCCGGAACAGAAAGCCTGCATAACTATAGTTGCAACTGTTTAGTGGACGACATTCTGAGCAACAGATAACGGACCTCAACAATGCAGGTCTCCAGAAATGGACTCAATATTTCTGAGATAAAAATTCGTAAATGTGGATGGCTGAGACCAATAAGCAGCCTTCATTAAATCTGTAATAGCAACACTATTAGCATAAGCCCAGGAAGTAGAAAGAGCTCTTACTTCATGAGCAGAAATCTTAAGCACAGACTGCTGAGAAGAAGATAAATCTTCATAAGCAGTACGGATAGTTAATTGAATCCATCTAGCAATAGAATGGACCGAAATGTCCTTTCTATTAGGCATCAAAGACAGAAAGAAACGTTTCAACCCTTTCTGATAAACTGAGATCTCTGTTTATAGATACGTAACGCTCTAACAGGACAGAGTAAAGGCCTACGCCCGTCTGAAGACGGAAGAGCCTTAATAACAATAGGTTCTGGATATTTATTAGGAGCCTGATTCTTAGCTAAAAAAACCCACATTAGTAGTGAAGGTGATAGTGTTCCCAACACTACGATAGTGAGAATCATCCACCGACAGTGCATGAAGCTCACTAACTCTTCTAGCAGAAGAGAAAGCTAAGAGAAAAGCTGTCTTATAAGATAAGAATTTGAAATCTACTGTCCCAAGAGGTTCAAATGGCTTTTCCTTCAATTTAAGAAGAACCCAAGCTAAATTCCACTTAGGAATTAATCTAAGAGTTCTGGGTCTATTTATCGAAAAGTTTCTAACCAACTTAGATAAAGAGACATTAGATCCAATTTGTAAACTATCATGATGTGCATAGGTATCAGATAACATAGATCTATAACCCTTTATAGTAACAGGCTGCAGTTTGATTTCGTCAAACAAGTATACTAGAAAGTTTGCAATGTCTGGTATAGAGGGATCGAATATATCTACAGAATGATCCCTACACCAACGACGAAAAACCTTCCACTTAGCCGCATAGTTTAGCGAAGAGGAGGTCCTCCTACAGTTAGAAATCGCGGCCACTGCTCGTCCTGTAAAGTGTTTGCCATGCAAGAAGGACCGCACAACGGAAAAACGTGAAGGTTGAGACCTTGCGGGTTGTGATGGAGTTGGCGCGATTTCCCCTGCGAAAGAAGATCCTCCCGTGGAGGAAGCTTTCGCGGTAGGTCCCACAACAGACACCTGAGTAGATTTATCCACGGTCTCTGTGGCGACAGAGATGCTACCAACAGAATCTTGCATTGAGATTGTTTTATCTTTAGCAATACTTGTTGAATTAACGGCGCTGGAGGATACGCATATCCTATCATTCCGTCCCAAGGGATCGACAGAGCGTCTACTGCAAAAGCTCTTGGATCCGGACACGGAGACACATACGTCTGCAACTGATTGTTGAGATGTGTCGCAAATAAGTCTATCATTGGCCGTTCCCATTGGTAGCAAATCTGATTGAATACTTGTTTGTTGAGAGTCCACTCCGACGGCAACAAGCGACCCTTTCGTGAAAGGGAGTCTGCTAGCACATTCAGACGACCCGGTATGTGACGGACCGAAAGAAGAACGTGATGTTCTAGCGCAAACAGAAGGATTCTTTCCGTTAGATTGAACAACGGAACTGAATGAGTGCCTCCCTGATTCTGTATATACGCCACTACTGTCGTATTGTCGGATAGGATTTGGACATGAGCATTGTGAATAATGTCCATCCAGTGACGTAACGCAAGCCAAATTGACATCATTTCCTTGATGTTTATGTGCTTGCACAGGAATTGCGGATCCCAAAGACCCTGGCATCTGGAATCCGTTGGGATTAATGATGCACCCCAACCTGTTTGACTGGCATCCGTCATAATGGTAAAACTCGGATCCGGCAACTGCAGCGGAACTCCCTGAGTTAACCACTGAATGTTTGCCCAAGTCTGAATCTCTTGTTTCACTTGATCTGACAAGAGAACGTCTACATCGAGCGAATGAATTTTCACACTCCAATTCTGAGTCAAGAAAATTTGAAGAGGACGTGTGCGTAACCGCCCCATCGGAATGAGATCCGCGGCGGCTCCGCACAGACCTATCAGTCTCATAAATTCTCTCGCCGTGACTTTGTCTGCGTGCAGACAATAGCGAGCGTAACAACTGACTAATTTCGCTCTGGTTAACGGCAGACGAACGAGATTGTTGTGCGTCTCGAAGCTCATTCCCAGATGAGTGAATGACTTGGACGGCACCAGATCCGACTTCTCCTCGTTTACTATAAAACCGAGACGTCAGAGCAATAGAAGAAGATTCTGAACATCGTTCTGAAGCGTTAACTCGTTGCCGTACCTCTGAAGAATGTCGTCCAGGTAACCCGACGTTACCGCAGACGAATGAGCTCGGAAATAGATCATTACCGAGTTCATTACCCGAGTGAAAGCCCAGGGTGCTAGATTCAATCCGAAGCACATCGCCCGGAATTGATACACCACTCCTAGGACTGCCAAGCGTAGGTACTTTCGGAATGTCGGATGTACCATGACGTGAAAGTACGCATCTTTGAGATCTATGCTCGTTGCATAATCGTTCACCCGAATACTCGCTCTGACCGATCGAATCGTCTCCATATAAAACTTCGGAGCGACGATCAGCTTGTTTATCCAGCTCAAATCTATGACTGGACGGAACGAGCCGTCTGGTTTCGGAACCAGAAACAGATGGCTGTAGAATCCCGGAGATTCCTGGTTTTCTACGACCTCTACCGCGTTCTTCATTAAAAGAGACTGCACCTCTGATAACAGAGCGTCTCTTTTCTGCGGATTTGACGGAAGATGAGTCCACTTTGGACTTCGAGTTAATGGAGGCTTTCGTTTGAAGGATATCTTTAGACCTTCCAAAGTCACTCCTCTCACCCAAGGGTCGTCCGTAATCGACGCCCATTCTTGTGAAAAGCTCGACAACCTTCTGCCAACCAGTACGCGATAGAGGTTTAAGCCATCACCTCCTGGACCTGCGAGGCCTGCGGTAGGAGAAACCACGTCCTCCACGGCCCGCACCTCGCCCCGTCGACCTCGGGGCGTCCGACCGATTGTCCCGGCCTGAAGGACGTCCCGAACGAGAGTCGCTACCCTGACGGTCTCTCGAATAAGACCAAGAGGACGCACCGGAACCTCTATAGGAACCTCTCTTGGGCGCATTAGACCCAGAAGTGCCTGTCTTATTCGTGTCTGCTGTATCCGACTTCTTAGGAGCAGATTTGAACAACAGAGAATCCTTAGCTTTCTTTGTAATTTTATCATAAATAGCAGAAAGCTTGCCGTCAAAGAGAAGTTCTCCTGAGACCGAAGCGACTCTAAGAGAGTTCTTCACCTTAGTATCCGCTAGTGTGGATGTAGCTAGGGCTGCGTCACGTCTAACCAACTCCAGATTTGCCACTGAAAGGGCGGAGTTACACGTGGAATAAGCTACTGCCCTTGAAAGTAGTCTTAAAGAGGATTGTATATCCTGAAACTCTTTCCCCTGAAGGCGCAGTGATAACGCCTTAGTAAGGTGATCTGCGTAAGATAAGGCATCTAAATTGGCTCTGTTAGACGCAATAGCTGTTTCCAACACCGCGGTTGGAATAGAAGCCGACGACGGTAATGATAGCTCTAAGTCTTCCGCCTCGTCGTCCATACGCAGAGGAACTCTCTGTATACCCTGTCCTGCCGTATCAAATTTATTCCTTGCATTAATGAAAGGCAGGTTGAGAGTATTAGCAGACAAGAAACCTGCTTTCCCCATCCTGGAAGCAAGTTTAAATATAGCGTCGTTCAATAATTCAAATGTTCTTGCAACATTATTGGACTGCGACGGAAACTCGGGAGCGATGTCCCTGAACCGCTCAAAAAATTCAGAGTCCAATGACGCTATAATTCTCTTGTCCGGAACCGTAGCAGTCTGGCCCGACGGAACAACTTGAGGGAGAAAGTGCCGGATGAAGTCCACGGCAGCTTTATGTTGTTCCGAAAGGGATAGCTCCAAGTCATCCGTAACCCTTTCACCATCCGGTCGGACCTCATGATGTTCCCGGTCGTCCGCCCCCGATGCTTCGGCGGAGCGTACCGACCCAGCGCCGTCGGATAATCCTCGATCCGACACCATTTCTGTCGGCTGGTGGGATGCTGCGATAAGCTGTGCTATCTGCACAAGAATGTCCGGTGTCGAGACCTGCGGAGGCGCAGTCTTTCGCTGCTTCGCCGAGGGCAGCTCCGCATCAGATGGCTCCCGCATACTTTTCCTATGCGAACGTCCGGAGTCCATCGGTCTCGAATCCCTGGCTGCCGGATGGTGTGACCTGGTCGCCGAAGAATCCATGATCGGCGAAGCTGGTAATATATCGGCGGTCATGCAGCCAAGGTGCGGTCGTGTGCGCTGACGAGAAGAGGAAGCCTTAACAGTCTCCGCGGACTGCTTATACAACGGAGCGTCCCGAGCGACGGACGTATGCTCCGCTAAAGACACATTTTGTACCACAACATCTGGTCCCAGACGTTGTTGTACGAGAGAGGGGCCTCTCTCGCTCGCGGCCCGGCTGGACCTGGACGAGCTAGGAACCGGACTCAAAGGCTTCCACCGTTCTCGCTTACTATCCGCCGTGACTGGGTGTGCATCTATTATGTTTATAGTGCTCGCATCACCCAAAATTTCCTCCTGGACCGCATCGGACGAACCCGGCTGCCGAACCATTCGGTGAATGGACGCTACACCGGGCGAGCTAGCGGACAACATTTGTCTAATCTCCATGAGCACTTTTGCCGCTAGCTCTGAATTCATTTGTGACGACGGACGCACACTTGTAGAAGATAACATGGAAACATCACCCTGTTCTGGTTCCTCTGAAATAGAAACTGAGAGAGTAGAGTGACCTTGTGGAGAAAGAGCCGGCATAGCCCTTTCTCCAGAAACAACATATCGTGACACACGTTTCCAATGTTTCTCATCCCAATATTCACATATAGGACAGGGATTAATGCGAGAACACTGACTACAATTAATACAATGATCATGAAAGTCAGAGGAAGATTTCTTCCTATTACAATTTGAACAATGTCCCTTCATTGTGAAAGAACAACAATAAGTCCTAGTTACTCGCAAAAACCCCTGACACAAAGATACATAATAACATGATCCATTAATAAATGAAAAAACAATTGCAAATCAAAATAATTTTGAAAAAATATTTTTTCAGCGAAGCCCAAGTTGCTGAAAAGTAACGTTGAGCCCTGATGGATCCGATGGCAAAGTGTGGTCAAAAATTTTAAATTTATATTAAATAATTAATGAGACACTTACGGATAATATAAATGTATCTTATAGTGAGATAAACTACAGCAAAGGCAAACAGCCCCCCTCAAAAAAGGCTGTTGCCAATGTAAACAAACAGTGTAAAAACACCAGAAAACATGACTCCAGGCACTGAAAAAACTGGCCCGGAATCAGTCATCAAATTACACTCTATCTGATGCAAAACAGAGACTCCCAGGGGAGAATCTGCAGAACATCAGATGGAAGATGCAGAACACAAACGTTATACACCCATGGGTGAAAACGTAACTATGGGGAAAATAACAGAAAACATTCTGTAACCAAGCAACTCTCCCAGGAAATTTTAGAAATGAAATTTCTCCAAAATAGGCCAAAAGCATGGGAGAATTGCAAGGGGGGACTTTAGAAGGCTAGGGGAGAGGAAACACTGAATAAGCAGTGCAACATTTAGCAAGAATGACAACAAGAGGCCCATGCCTCGAAAATAGGCAACTTAACATAATTTCATCAAAAAATTTTAAGTACAGCCCTGATTATTTTTTGTCACTTCTTTTTCCTCTCCTCCTTCTATCCTCCTTAGAATCACATTTTCTCCAAAAATTACGTGTCTGGCATCCTTTAAACTGAGATTTACAAGCACAAAGATCAGTGAGATGTTGACTGATGAAGGGCCAAACAGAGAATGATAATTGGCGCCAATTTCGGGACGTCTGCGTCACTGCGCATGCGCAGTAGAGGCGTAGTATGGAGGTCCTTTAGGACATGATTTCTTTTTGTTTTGGATGCAAATTTTGGGGATTGGGGGGCAAAATTTGTGTTTGGCCCTGGTTTTGTTAGAGTTAGCACCAGCTAAGTCTGGGTCATTGGTACAGTATAAAAATTTTAGGTTTTTAGGTCATTTCTTCAATATTTTTGGAAATTTTCAAAAGTCACCCCACTCCTTTCTCAGTCAGTCGTCAGGAACAGTCTGCCTTCGGGTCTGTGTATTATACTTGAGTTGGGATGGAATCTCTGAAAAGGGCCAATGCAACTGACCAGTAGATCAGGAAGATGTGATCGGGTCACTTTGACTGGATTTTTGTTATGAGGACATCATTAGTATGTTGGATCGCTGGGTAGACTACTGCGTGGATCAAACTTCTTCCTCAGTAACACATGGGAAGAATGGTAGGGTCGTGTTGAGCCACAGGGTTGAAGGAGTTGTGTGGTGAGATCACTCTGTCGCAGAGAAGACCCATCGGGTTAAACCACCTGCAAGGGCCACTATGTCGAGTGGGTGAGTGGGGCAGGGTAGGAACGACGAGTTGGGAAGTAGATGTCTTGAGCACTTGAACGTAGTAATCTGTGGACTGCATCAACCTCGAAATGTGTGCTGAGGTAGAGTTTTGGGGCAAAGCTATGGCTGCTAGGTTACCGCTTCAAGACAGTTATCAAGAATGGTCATTTTGCTCTCAGCATTTGTCTTGACGTTGCAAGGTATTATCTCTCTGCAGCACAATAATTAATTCACCGCGGCAATATAATTAATATTGGAAACCTTATGTACCTTGCCTCAGCAAGTTATTAATCTCTTGTCACGGCGAGATATCTCGCCTTGACGAAAAAATAATTATCTCACCTTGGCAAGTTATCTCGATGCAGCCAAATAAATATCTTGCTGCGGAGAGATATTATTTCGCCGAGGAGAGATATTATCAAGATAATATCGTGCCGAGGTGAGGTAAATATTGGCAGCCAATGTGCCTTCCACATGTCCATACTAACTGACATGTGTAAGATAAAAAATAAATTTAATTTTCTTGGTTTAAACTCATATCCAACCATTCTGTCATTTAGTTTTTTCTTTTTTAATAACAATCGAGCATGTTAGATATTCAACACTGAAGATATTGGCAACCGTTCTGCACTTTTTCTATTACTGCAAAGCCTTGGAACTTTTATCAGCTTAAGCTTATTAAAAATTTATCAAGTTTAGTTCATACCGCCTGGTCAGCTCATCAAGCAAGATGTTTTAAAGCAGCCATTCATGATTATATTTATTTTTTATTAGTACAGGGTTCAAATATAGAACCTAAGTGAGCACGCTCACATACCCCACGCGCTCCGATATTTAAAGCTCTAATCATTTTTTAAAAATAAACATAGATTCTAGGAATACTGCAGAAAACAGTATTCTGTAGTTTCGACAGTATTGAAAGAATTCAAGAAAACTGTAATTTTGATGAACTTTTCAATGTCAATGGGGCCGTAATTTTGGTAATAATCAAAGGAGCGGAACAAAACCCAAACTTGTTCTGTAGGCCACCATGTTAGACTAACATATCAAAAATCAGCTCAATATCTGGAAGTGTGTAGGAAAAAAGTCCGGAAAACTGTAATTTTGATGAACTTTTCAAAGTTCAAGGTCCGTAATTTTGGTAAAAATCAGTGGAGCGGAATAAAATGCAAACTTGATCTGTAGGCCACCATTTCAGACTAACATACGAAACATCAGCTCAATATCTGGAAGCGTGTAGAAAAAAAGTCCGGAAAACTGTAATTTTAATGCATTTTTCAGAGTCCAACGGTCGTAATATTGCTTAAAATCAGTGGAGAGGAACAAAATGCAAACATGTTCTGTAGGCCACAATGTTAGACTAATATACCAAAAATCAGCTCAATATCTGGAAGCGTGGAGGAAAAAAGTCTGCAAAACTGTAATTTTGATGAACTTTTCAAAGTTCAAGGGCCGTAATTTCGGTAAAAATCAGTGGAGCGGAACAAAATGCAAACTTGATCTGTAGGGCACCATGTTAGACTAACATACCCCAAAACAGCTCAATATCTGGAAGCGTGTAGAAAAAAAGTCCGGAAAACTGTAATTTTGATGAAGTTTTCAAAGTTCAAGGGCCGTAATTTCGATAAAAATCATGGGAGCGGAACAAAATGCAAACTTGATCTGTAGGCCACCATGTTAGACTAACATACCACAAATCAGCTCAATATCTGGAAGCGTGTAGAAAAAAAGTCCAGAAAACTGTAATTTTGATGAATTTTTCAGAGTCCAAGGGCCCTAATTTCGGTAAAAATCAGTGGAGCGGAAAAAAATGCAAACTTGATCTGTAGGCCACCATGTTAGACTCACATACCAAAAATCAGCTCAATATCTGGAAGCGTGTAGAAAAAAAGTCTGGAAAACAAGTAGGACCGACTGATGGACGGACCAATCAAAAACATTATACACCTGCAACTTCGTTGCGTGGGGTATAATAATTATTTGTACAATTATACACATTTTTTTATACACAAGTATGTAACTACAAACATTACATTCCCTGCATAAGAAGTATTGGTTTCACCTAAAGGACTGCTATGCGCACAAATGTTTTCTTCTGTGCAGTTGCCATCTGTTCCTAGTCATGCCAGTTAAAGTTTCATAAGAAATTGCCTGTATATAAATTTGCAATATATGGGAGTTTGAATTTGTGTGGACTAACCTGATATTACATAACTATATGTTAACAATTCCCGCAGCAAACAGCTGGGCACAATCGTATGTTAAACAGTTTGCACCTATTCAGAGCACATTTGTTTGTTTGCTGTGCCACTTGTGAACCTGTGGTTATGCATGCTTAGGTTAGACTACAGAAGCCCATATCAGGCATAAAATTATTGTACAGATTTTTATGAAACTTGCACTGAAGTTGTTATGGTTGGAGGATACGGCCGATGGATCTTAGTAGTGAATTAAGTATTAGGACATTCGACAGGGCTTCTGTAGAAATGAAGTCGGTTCTATATACCAATAGGCAGTGTCTCCTCTTTATATGATTACAGCGAGTTGATCTGTGGCAATTTTTGATACTGTGATGGAATTGCTGGTCTGTGAATGGTGGGGTGGGGTTTGGTAGAGTGAGGTGAGGTGAGGTGAGGTTGGTGGAAGTTCACGGAGTAATATTCTTCCTGCAAACAGGAATGGTGCTTAATCTACCAAAATGGCCTGATGATGCACGCTGCTATACATTCTAAATTTCGTAAAGCTTTAAAACCACTTCGTGAGTGTAAATATACCCTTCATTTGTTATGTGAATATGTGAAAATTTGTTATGTAAAATCAGTAAAATGATACAAAATAAATATGCTATATATATGTGTCCTCTGATTCTCAATTTATTCCGAGTTTCTGTTGCTCCATAAGTTGCAAATATTGAAATAAATTTTGTTGGATATCTGTGGTCATGGTTAGCCATTGTGCAGAAATATGTGACCTTAAACACCAATAAATAAATAAATAAATAAATAAATAGTGGATATCTGTCCTATAGTTTTCGTTTTATTTAACTGTAAATCTTTATTCTAAGAGGTTTCAATTCATACCTCCTCAGCTCCTTCAGTCGGAAATTTTGTGGTTTCCTTGTTTTAAGTATAATGGGAAAATTGGTTGCATTTCAAACAAATTAATTTATTTTCTGAAATATTACTCCCAGAGAAACCATAACTGCTTCTGACATCACTTGCCCCCGCCCCCGATCCACAACATTTTCCCCCATCTGAAGAGTGTCATGAACCCGACACAGGTCCGAAATTGCCATGAATGCCAATCATATAGATCTACAGATGCTTCTGTGACTCCTGAGCATTTCCTGACTATCCCATATTTCCTCAGCTGGATTTCATTCCCAAGTTAACACACTGCAAAAATTATTTAGTAATAGAATCAATTTGTCACATATATGGAACTAAGACGAGAATGAACAAAACTATTGGTCAACTGTATATTAATAAACATTGAGTACGTGCAGAACAGCGTTCGTGAATGGTCTCTCCCCCCCTCCCCTACCCTCGACAGTGTTATGTTTTAGATGAACTTAGAATGTTGGTTTCTGATCTCTTGCCGGGATTCGAACCCTCGGCAACACTGCCTAGCAATCAGAAGTCCAACACCTAAACCACTTGACCAGTGCACAATGTCAAAAAAAAACAAAACAAACAAAAAACAAAATGATGGCTGGAATCTATGTTTTTAGTTGAAGTTCTTATGATTACATGGTTCATCTTCCTTTCAGTAGCAGTGTGGAAGTGTGGATCACGCTGGTTACAGTACGACGAAATGGCTGTGGTTGGCATGGATTTGTGTGTGTGAATGTTGGTTTCTGATCCCCCGCCGGGATTCGAACCCTTAGCAACACGGCCTGACAATCAGGAGTCCAACACCTAAATCGCTGGACCATTGCACACTGTCATAAAATGATGCCTGAAATCTAACTTTTTAGATGAGAGAGACGGATGGATGGACGGAAGGACAGACATGAAACTGATATGTTGATCTGGACGAACAGACGGACAACCTACGTTTAAGATGCTATCAGGGGCATAAAGCAAGGGGAGTTTAGGTAAAAAAGAAAACTCTGATCAAATTCTACTTGTTTCGTGCAAAAAAAATTAAATGGAAAAAATTAGGTTAAAATTTTCTAAGTCACACAGCCATTAGAAAAGGGAAATCTTTTTACTTCAAAAGTGGTCAAATATTTCTTCAAAAGTAGTGACCTTGTTTTTTTACTTCAAAAGTGGGAGATGGTTACTGCAAAAGTGGAGACCTCATTTACTTCAAAAGTGGGCGACGGTTACTACAAAAGTGGGGAACTACTTCAAAAGTAGTCGATTTTTACTTCAAAAGTGGTGAGCTACTACAAAAGTGGTCAGTTACTTCAAAGTGTGCGTAACAGTGGTGGAAGGTTTGAGAGCAAAGGGGGAGAGGGTTTCTGATGAGCCCCACTCACCTCTGGCACATCTAGGCACTTTTTACTACAGTAAAACCTGTCTTGAGAGAAAACTGTCATGAGAGACCACCTGTCTTGAGAGACCATTTTGGCCATGCACCAATTGGTTTCACTCTATAATGGACCTGTCATGAGAGACCACCTGCCATGAGAGACCATCTGTCTTGAGAGACTGCAAAACTGAATCAAATGGTTTTGCATGCTGAATGTGCGCAGGGACGATTTGGGGAGCAAGCCCCTTTTGACCCTCATTAGCTGTAGAATTTTGAAGTGTCAGACTGTGGTAAAGGAGGAGAAGATGTGGGTTGTTAGCGGCGCTTGTGTCTTTTCTGCTTCTTTTTCAGAGGTGGAGGTTTGGAAGGAGACACAGTGGTAGTTGGTGTTGTTGGTGGGCTGCCTGATGGGGGTTTCTGAGTTTTGTAGGGTCTGGTCCTAGTCGAGTCTGGAGTGGTTGTGGGTGATTGCCGAGTCTTTTGTTGTTGTAGGTTTCTGGCGTCTATTAGTTTATTGGCTTCTTGGATTTGATGGAGGAGTAGTTGGTACTTCCTGTCCATCTCTTGCCTGTGAAGGTCCCCTTGTATTTTGTTTTCCCGTAAGATGTTCTCCAGCCTGTCGTCTGCGTCCTGGCATTCTGGTTTAGAAGGAAGAGGCGAGTGGAGATCAGGAAGAGGCGAGAAGGCAGCTTCCATTTCCACCTCAGTCTCCACAGACTCTTCCACATCTGACAATACCGGCTGGGAAGCCAGCATTTGGATGGGGCTGTCTGTGGGAGTGGGAGGGGAAGTGGTGGCCGCCTCTGGCTCTTTCTTTTCCTCACCATTCTCTTTCTTCATCTCCAAGAATGCCTCCAAGCGTCGGGAATCCCTCCGCTTGGCGGACAGGCTCTTCTTTCTTCTCTTTCTCTTTTCAGGGCCTCCTGACCCACTCGGGTGAGGACCAGGGTGAGAGGGGATCCTCCCATCAAAGGTACTTCCTCTCCCCGAGGAGGGTGGTAATTCTTTCTCTTCTTCAACCTTGATTTCAAGGTCCAGATGAATGCTCTTGCCTATCTCCTGGATAGTCCAGGTGATAGGGCAAGAGACGCCCAGAGCTGCTATCGTTCTCTTCAATTGCGCTCGTAGTTGCAGTATTTCCATAATTAAGATTGTAATTAGGATGCTC
Source organism: Pictodentalium vernedei (assembly GCA_031216915.1). Taxonomy (NCBI): domain Eukaryota; kingdom Metazoa; phylum Mollusca; class Scaphopoda; order Dentaliida; family Dentaliidae; genus Pictodentalium; species Pictodentalium vernedei. The sequence continues at coordinate 332,487,784 of CM062294.1, forward strand.
GCACTCCGAGTTCAGAGGTGCGAATGTTGGTCGCCGGACATTTCCCCATCGGACATTTCCCCATCCGGACATTACCCCATCCCATTTAGGCCAGACATTTCCCCATCGGACATTACCCCATTCTGCTTAATAGAAAAACGGACAATTCCCCATGCGGACTTTTCACCATCTATTTCTTAATTTTTTGTGGGTCTGTCTGTTTGAAATTTTCCTATTGATTTGTTGTGTATCATTCCTTTTATTAAGCTGACATGGGTAATGATGTTTGAATTGTTCGATTGATGTGCTTTTATCACTATAATTGACAGGATTAAACCTAATCAGGATTTAACAGTATTTATATATCTTTATTTGTTCTCTCTGAGAGACTACTTTTGTTCAAAGATGTTGTCGAGTTGATTGATAAACAGTGGTGTCTTCATTAAAGGAAATGTCAATGAATGCATCAGTGTTTATCAAACAACTCTATAATTTATTTATTTATTTACTGGTGTTTAAGGTCACATATTTCTGCACAATGGCTAATCATGACCAAACAACTCTATAAAAAAGTGTTTATAAGACATTTGTGTTCTGTTTTCATAGCAATTTAGAGTTAACTTTTTTGTTGAGATGATTGATAAATGGTCATGTCTTCACTGATGTGAAATTCAATAAATACATCACTTTTTATCACACAAGTGGATTTAACAATATGGATGTTTTCATTGCAATATTAATATTTGTTCTTTCTGTCAAGCTACTTTCGTTCAAAAATATTGTTGAGTTGATTGATAAACAGTCGTGTCTTCATTGAAGTAAATGTCAATGAATGCATCAGTGTTTATCAAACAACTCAACAAGAATGTGTAAGAGATTTATAAGCAAACATATTTATATACATATATACATACACTTGTAACCAGATAAAAATTCTTTTTTTTTATTATTGATGTTGTTTTTTCATTGTTGTGAAATTCAGATTGTGCTAAAATGTGCTAATGCCTATACCATATGCCAAGATTTTGTTTTTTTCGAGTTATAAAAGAATAAAAAATGAAAACTTTTTTTTTGATGGGTAAATGCCCGCCCTCGATGGGGAAAGGTGTTAATATCCGATGGGGAAATGTCCACCTCCCATGGGGAAATGTCCGCCTCTGATGGGGGAATGCTGATGGGGAAATGTCCGCCCTCGATGGGGAAATGTCCGGATCGGGAATTGTCCGATGGTGAAATGTCCGGATGGGGAAATGTCCGATGGGGAAATGTCCGCGCACCGCGAATGTTGGTGTGTGATGAATGTTGCAAAACTGTGGCAAAAACTCAGTTTTTCACCTGTTTTGAGAGACCGGAAAATCGATTTTTGCAATTTCAGAGTACTAAAATCAATTAAGATCAATGCAATGTGTTCAGAAATCAATAGTTCAAAAATTTAACCAGGACATCTGTCCAACAGTAAAATTAGAAGGACAATTGTCCCCTGAAACCTTAATATCTGAATCTGAAATCATACACAAGTATGACACATATCTTTCACTGCAGATTGTGTGAAAACTATATTAATTGACTTTTAATTACATTATTATTCAGTTGTATAACATCTCAAGTCTGAGAATTTTTTACCAAGATCCCTTTGAAAATATGAAGATTATTGTTAAAAAAACAAACTTGGTTTATGTCCATTATTTGCTCAAGTGTGACAAAATCAAAGAGGATTAAGCAAACTAAAACACCACAGTAAGCTTATTTTTTATTTTATAAACTGTGACTGAAATTATTTTCCATTAAAACAAAACATGACAGACACAAAAACAGACTTTTCAAGGTATAACTGTAAATTATTATAAAAATAACTCATTTGAAAATATTGATATTGGATAAATTACAAATAGCCATGTGGAACGCTAGAAGCGTTAATAATAAAAAACAAGAGGCCCCAAGGGGCCTGAGGGCGCTCACCTGACATGGTAGCCTAAATATCAACCCAGAGAATTGATTTCAACAAGTTGCATCTGCTCCTCCTAAGAAAAGCCTATACCAAATATCCAAAGATTCTGACCAGTGGATCTAAAAAAAAAGAGAAGATTTTTAAAGAATATTCCTCATATTGAACTAAGTTTTAATTCGGGCTCCCACAGGGAGCCCATATATGAACCCAGGGGCTTGGCAACAAACTTGAATCTCACCCCCCTAAGGATGCTGCACACCAAATATCAAAACATTCCGACTGCTGGATCTGAAGAAGAAGATTTTTAAAGAAAATTCCTCATTTTGAACTAAGTTACAATTCAAGCTCCCACAGTGAGCCCATATATGAACCCAGGGACTTGGCTTTAACAAACTTGAATCTCCCCCCCCCCCCCAAGGATGCTGCACATCAAATATCAAAACATTCCAACTGCTGGATCTGAAGGAGATTTTTAAAGAAAATTCCTCATTTTGAACGAAGTTATAATTCGGGCTACCACAGTGAGCACAAATATGAACCCAGGGACTTGGTTTAAACAAACTTGAATCTCACCCCCCTAAGCATGGTGCATACCCAATATCAAAAGATTCTGCCTGCTGGATCTTGAGAAGATTTTCAAAGAAATTTGCCTGAAATGCACTAAGTTCGAAGTCGGGCTTCTATAGTGAGCCCAAATATGAATCTAGGGAGCGATTTGAACAAACTTGAATCAGATCCACCCCACAATGTTGCATACCAAATATCAAAAGATTCTGCCTGCTGAATCTGGAGATGAAGATTTTTTAAGAAATTTGCCTGAAATGCACTAAGTTCGAATTCGGGCTTCTATAGTGAGCCCAAATATGAATCCAGGGGGCCAATTTGAACAAACTTGAATCAGATCCACCCCACAATGTTGCATACCAAATATCAAAAGATTCTGCCTGCTGGATCTGGAGAAGAAGATTTTTTAAGAAATTTGCCTGAAATGCACTAAGTTCGAATTCGAGCTTCTATACTGAGCCCAAATATAACCCCAGGGGGCCGATTTGAACAAACTTGAATCAGATCCACCCCACAATGTAGCATACCAAATATCAAAAGATTCTGCCTCCTGGATCTGGAGAAGAAGATTTTTTAAGAAATTTGCCTGAAATGCATTAAGTTCAAATTCGAGCTTCTATACTGAGCCCAAATATGAATCCAGGGGGCCAATTTGAACAAACTTGAATCAGATCCACCCCACAATGTTGCATACCAAATATCAAAAGATTCTGCCTGCTGAATCTGGAGAAGAAGATTTTTTAAGAAATTTGCCTGAAATGCACTAAGTTCGAATTCGGGCTTCTATAGTGAGCCCAAATATGAATCCAGGGGGCCAATTTGAACAAACTTGAATCAGATCCACCCCACAATGTTGCATACCAAATATCAAAAGATTCTGCCTCCTGGATCTGGAGAAGAAGATTTTTTAAGAAATTTGCCTGAAACACACTAAGTTTGAATTCGGGCTTCTATAGTGAGCCCAAATATGAATCCAGGGAGCCGATTTGAACAAACTTGAATCAGATCCACCCCACAATGTAGCATACCAAATATCAAAAGATTCTGCCTGCTGGATCTGGTAAAGAATATTTTTTTAAGAAATTTGCCTGAAATGCACTAAAGTCGAATTCGGACTTCTATACTGAGCCCAAATATAAACCCAGGGGGCCGATTTGAACAAACTTGAATCAGATCCATCCCACAATGTTGCATACCAAATTTCAAAAGATTCTACCTGTTGGATCTGGAGAAGACGATTTTTGAAGAAATTTGCCTGAAATGCACTAAGTTCGAATTCGAGCTTCTATACTGAGCCTAAATATACACCCAGGGGGCCGATTTGAACAAACTTGAATCAGATCCACCCCACAATGTTGCATACCAAATATCATAAGATTCTGCCTTCTGGATCTGGAGAAGAAGATTTTTTAAGAAATTTGCCTGAAATGCATTAAGTTCAAATTCGAGCTTCTATACTGAGCCTAAATATAAACCTAGGGGGCCGATTTGAACAAACTTGAATCAGATCCACTCTACAATGTTGCATACCAAATATCAAAAGATTCTGCCTGCTGGATCTGGAGAAGCAGAAATTTTTAATCTTTTTCCCCCTGCCTACAGTGTTAAAAAGTGCTGACTCAGCACTTTTTCAAAGTCCTGAAAAAAGTACCTTGTGATCAAACCGATAGGGATTTTTTTTAACCATTCTATTCTACTGGATAAAAGTAAGCTTTATAGAAAATAAGAATTCTCTGTGCCGTGTAGTTTTGGAGATATGGCAGTTTTAAGGTTTTTCCTATTTTTAGCTCCCGAGGTTCCCATGGAGCAATGAGAAAATTTTTTTTTGCATCAATCAACTACTTATGACCCATTATCATCTCACATCAAATTTGGTTCAAATCGACCTCACGGTTCTGAAAAAGAAATTTTAGGCGTGGCCAAAATTTTTGCCCCTCCCATAACGAAGGCAAATAATGCCCGACAAACTTCTCTTGAACAAACTTGATTCTAAACCTCAAAAGGACTCTGTATACCACATATCAAGTCTCTGCTACTGGTGGTTCATTAGAAGAAGATTTTCAAAAAATTTGGCCATTTTTTTCCCACACCTCTGCTCAATATGAGCCGGAACCTATTTTGGATAAAAATCAAAATGCCCCTATATAACCACTAATTACATGAAATTTAATTAAAATGTGGCCAGTGGTTTAGGAGAAAGAGGCTCAAACACCACCTTCACGCAGGACGACGGACGACAAACGACGGACGACGGACGAAGAGTGATAAGAAAAGCTCACCCTGACTTTCAGTCAGGTGAGCTAACAAATTTTTTTTTCGAACCAGACTCAAAATTTTCAACCCAGGGACCCAATTTGAACAAACATGAATCTGACCCCTCCTAGAGATGAGGCATACCAAATGTTAAAGGATTCTGACTGTTGGATCTAAGAAAAAAATTTTTAAAGAAATTTTCTCATATTGCACTAAGTTAAAATTCAGGCTCCCATAGGGAACCCAATTATTAACCTAGAAACTCGATTTGAACAAACTTGAATCTGGCCTCCCTACAGATGATGTATACCAAATATGAGAGGATTCTGACTGGTGAATCTGAAGAAGAAGATTTTTAATGAATATTCCACGCATTGCACAAAATAAAAATTTGGGCCAAATATTAACACAGAGACTCAATTTGAACAAACTTGAATCTGACCCCCCTATAGATGTTGTATACCAAACATGAAAAGATCTGAGTGGCCGATCTGAAGAAGATTTTTAAAGAAATTTCCTCAAATTGCACCAAGTTAAACTCTGGGCTCCAATAGAGAGCCCAAATACTAACTCAGGATCCGATTTGAACAAACTTGAACCTGACCCCCCTAGAGATGTTGTATACCAAATATGAAAGCATTCTGACTGGTGGATCTAAAGAAGAGGGTTTTTAAAGAAATTTCCTCATATTTCAGCGAGTTAAAATTTGGGCTCCTACAGGGAGCCCAATTATTAACCCAGGGACTGGATTTGAACAAACTTGAATCTGACTCCCCTACAGATGTTGTATACAAAACATGAAAGGATTCTGACTGGTGGATCTGAAAAAGAAGATTTTTAAAGAAATTTCCTCAAATTGCACCAAGTTAAACTTTGGGCTCCAATAGAGAGCCCAAATACTAACTCAGGATCCGATTTGAACAAACTTGAATCTGACCCCCCTAGAGATGTTGTATACCAAATATGAAAGCATTCTGACTGGTGGATCTAAAGAAGAGGGTTTTTAAAGAAATTTCCTCATATTTCAGCAGGTTAAAATTTGGGCTCCTACAGGGAGCCCAATTATTAACCCAGGGACTGGATTTGAACAAACTTGAATCTGACTCCCCTACAGATGTTGTATTCGAAACATGAAAGGATTCTGACTGGTGGATCTGAAAAAGAAGATTTTTAAAGAAATTTCCTCAAATTGCACCAAGTTAAACTTTGGGCTCAAATAGAGAGCCCAAATCTTAACCCAGGGACTCGATTTGAACAAACTTGAATCTCACCTCCCTAGAGATGTTGTATAACAAATATGAAAAGATTCTCACTGGAGGATCTGAAGAGGAAGGTTTTTTTTAATTTTTTAAAAAATTTATGGGTGCTATTAGAGTTATGCCCCTTCTGGTGCCCCCTGTGGACGCGGCATGTTTATCTGTACAAGCTTGAATTGACATATAAGGAACATGCACACAAAATTTGGTTCAATTTGGTCAAGTAGTTTGTGAGGAGAAGTCGATGATGTAAAGTTCACGATGGACAAAGACGGACGACGATGGACGGCAAGTGATAAGTTAAGCTCCCTTCGGAGAGATAAAAAGTTGAAACATCAATTCTTCTCCATTTCTGTAACAAATATTCTATGGCTGGTCATTCACTGACTAGCGAAAACCTCAAACCTCTAATGAGAGACCACCTGTCTTGAGAGACCACTTTTCCTTGCCAAAAGGGGTGGTCTCTCAAGACAGGTTCTACTGTATATGGTAAAGTATTTAAAAGCATCTACATTTATTTACTTGACTAAATGTTATGAATATGTGCAACAAGGCTTTCAGAGGTCAATACAAAATTAAACAGATGAGACAGTTCCGCACAAAAGATTCAACAAAAATTCTAGTTCATGCATTTGTAACTTCACAATTGGATTATTGTAATGCCTTCTGTTCAACCTTCCACAATACCAGTACTCTCGCCTGCAGAAAGTATTAAATGCAGCAGCCCGAGTGGTATGTAGCGTATCATGATCTCAACACATCACTCCTGTTTTGATGGATCTGCACTGGCTGGCAGTAAAATACAGAATAATTTTCCTAACTTTATTATTAGTTTTCAAGGCACAAAATAACATGTCACCAGCCTACTTAGAACTGATAAATACCAAGAATGTGTGTCAATACGACCTGGGGTCAAATGTTAAATGCTACTACATGTTCCATAAAATAGGTGTAAGATATTTGGAATTTGGAGATAGGTCATTCTCATTTGCTGGTTCTCACTTGTGGAATTATTTACCTTATCATCTAAAAAGACTGTCAAATGTCAACACTTTCAAGAAAAATCTCAAAACATATTTATTTCAAAACGCCTCTAAGTGATGTTCTGGACTGTAAAATACTGTATATATTCTGTTTGTATATTTGCACGAGCTGAGTAACATGTGCAGCGTCTTAGAATATGGTTCTTTATCCACTGAACTACAATTTTGGCGCTATATAAATGGGTATATTATTATTATTACTATTAAGGCAGTAAATAATGGTTACTACAATCAAACAGATCAGTTTTGACTACTCACTGGAATAACAGATCAAGTTCTGCTTCTCTTGCCTTCTCTAGATGGATTTGTTCATCAATTACCTGGAGTGAAGAAACAAAGGTACATTTAAAATAGAGTTTCTGACTATATTACAGTGGATTAATTATTAATAGAATAGCCACTTTTCCAATGAAAATTATTCAATTAAGAGGGATTAGGCTCCTGTGAAGATTTGAAATTCGATTTGAAAGTCCAATATTCGATTTGATTCGAAATCGGAAATTTAAATATTTTCGAATATACTTTTGCCATAACCGTGAATGTTCACAGATTGTAATTGATCACATTATTTTAAATTGTGTATTGTTCTGAGCAGAAACATAACTGACATGTAGCAATGTAGCTACAACTGCACAACAATTGTAGCTGCATTGCTACAAACACTATTACCGCGACAACTGTTCATTTCAACTTACTGTGCATTATGACCAGTGACCATTTATAAAGTTTTGAACTTTGAAAAGTTATTCAGCTGTTCAACTTCAATAAATGATTTGTTCCTAAACATGATCACATTATTTTACATTGAGTATTGTTCTGTTCGATTATGGTTACTGGATACATCGTCAAAAGCAATGGTTTTCTAAAAGAATACCCCTGGTTATTATATAGAGAGAAGCAGAGCAGTCTTTAATTTACAAGCGGATTGACTTTCTTTGCAGACTTTCATTTCGGGAGATGCCCCAAAAGCCTTCTGAATAGTCGTAATTTTAATTCGGCATTGAATTATCGTTTCGTTTTAGTCATTCCGCATTTTTATTTAAAACAAATGGCTTCACGATCGAATGGAATCGATCAGATTTGAAACAAATTTTTTTTCCAAGAAAACATGTTATAAAAGTGAGGTTTCAGCCCTAAGCTAGAAAGTCAACAATTCAAATAATTTCAGTCAATAACTAATACATTGGTTTATATCTTAGTTTACAGTGTGGAAAGAAGTGAGGTGAAAAAAGCACTCCACATAACTGCGTCTTTTAATAATCGGGGTTATTATTTAAGAAAAATACTTTTCTTTTGATGACGTATCCATTAACTGTGATTCGAAGTTCGATTAGAAATTTGATTCGAAATTCAATTTGAAATTCGATTCATTTTCACAAATTCCATTCGATATTCAACTCAATCAAAATCGGCAATTCACAGGTCTCTAACAGGACTTTGGCCAATAGGAAAGCTTTCTAGCAAGCTATGCTCTGTGAAGTATTAAAAAAAACAACAACCGAACGAAATTTTTTTGTTTTCAACTACTGTGGTTCTCTCTACCCCCCATCCCCCCCCAAAAGTAAACATTCCGGCATAAATGAAATACTTATGACCCAGTTATATACTACAAGACAAATGTAGTTCACATCTGCCCACTGAATCTGAAAATCTGAAAATATAAATTTTGAGGGTAGCCCAAAATTTGGGAGCCCAAACTTTGACTTACTGAGGTTCTTTGAAAAAAAAGTAAATCTGAATCACTAAAGTAAGTTCCAAACAATAAATCTAAGTATTATTGCAAGTGGCTTACAAAAAGAGGATTTTAAAAGTATATAAGGCTTATGGAGCATTAACCCCACCGTAAGGGATATAGTAACTTGGAGGGGGGGGGGATCAGAAGAGTAAATTCCAACAGCCTACACACACTGCAAGGGATATAGTAATTTTATTATTTTTTTTTTGGGGGGGGGGGGGGGGGGGGGAGGAGGGAATCAGAAGAGTAAATTCCAACAGCTTGAAGATGGCAGCAGCTTCAATTGAACAAAGGAGAAAAGGTTCACTCCAAAGATGGTGTGTGCCATAAATGAATGAATTTGGCCCAGTGGTTTTAAAGAATAAGAAAGATTTCAAACTAGAGAAACAGAATTTTACTGCCACCAGTAAATTCAAGCTTGTGTGAAAACGGTTAAAGCATCAAAAATAAACAAAACAGAAAGAATATTTATGGAGGCCTATTTTTTAGGGGGTGGGGGGTGGGGGTACAGTATTTTTTAAGAAATCAGAAATCGGTTTTCGTTAACAGTATTACATGCAATAAAATCTTTGGAACCCACATTGAAGCCTTGAGAGGGTTAAATTAAAGATATTCATACAGGAATTAGAGAATTTTTTTCCAAGAAACCAGAAAAAACATATGTGCACAGCATTGAAAAGGTTTGATCAAGGCATCAATAAAATCTTTGAAACCCACACTGAGTCTTGAGAGGGTTTTAATTAAAGACATCCATACAGGAACTGATAAATGTTTCAAGAAATCAGAAAAAACATATATGTGCACAGCATTTAAAGGGTTCAACATAAAATAAAATCTTTGAAAAACACACTGACGTCATGAGAGGGTTAAATTAAAGACATTCATTACAGGAATGAGATCAATTTTTTCCCAAGGAATTAGAAAAAAACATCTATGTGCACAGAGCATTGAAAGGGTTTGATCGTGGCATCAATAAAACCTTTGGAACCCACATTGCAGCCTTGAGAGGGTTAAATTAAAGAACTGATTACAGGAATCAGATAGATGTTTCCAAGAAACCAGAAAAAAACATGTATGTGCACTGCATTGAAAGGGTTCAATATGAAATAAAATCTTTGGAAAACACACTGAAGTCACGAGAGGGTTAAATTAAAGACATTCATTACAGGAATCAGATCAATTTTTTTCAAAGGAACCAGAAAAAAACACATGTGCACAGCACTGTAAGAGTTTGATCATGGCATCAATAAAATCTTTGGAACTCACACTGCAGTCCTTAGAGGGTTAAATTAAAGACATGCATACAGGAATGAGATAAATGTTTCCAAGAAACCAGAAAAAACATATATGTGCAGAACACTGAAAGGATTCAACATGAAATATATTTTTTAGAAAACACACTGAAGTCATGAGAGGGTTAAATTAAAGATATTCATACAGGAATCAGATCAATTTTTTTCCAAGAAACCAGAAACAACATATATGTCTACAGCATTGAAAGGATTTGATCCAGGGAAACATTTTCTGAACAACAATTTCATTTTCTGATTGTCATAATAAGATTAACATGTGTTTGACAGGTAATTTGTTTTGATAAGACCAACATGATATTCTGGATTCTCAGTGCACGAAATTTTCCTCCAGGATAAACTACTGCAAAAATGCTGACTCATCATTTTTTCAATACCCTCTACCAGGGACCCTGATAGAACCGGTGGCAATTTGTTTTTAACCAATCCCTTCTACTGGTCCTAAGGATGCTTCATACCATATAACAGCTCTCAGTTCTTTGGGGTTTGGGATATATGGGCTTTTGAATTTTTTCTGTTTTTAGTCCCTGGGGTTGCCACAGGGCTGTGAAATTTTTTTTATTTTTTGGGGGGGGGGGGGGGGGGGGGGGCATCAATCAATTACTTAGCACCCACTTATACTACATGCCAAATTAGGTTGAAATTGGCCCACTGGTTCTTGAAATAGAATTTTCGGCAGAGCCCAAAATGGATATGCCTACACAGAGAGCCCAAATATTGATCTACCAACTTCTCTTGAACAAACTTTAATAATCTACACCAAAGGATGTGCCATACCATATATCAAGGCATTCCCTCTGGTGGTTCGTGAGAAGATTTTTAAAGACTTTTAAGCTTTTGGGGCATTAACCAGAGACCAAATACAGCAGCTGCTTTTGGACAAAATAGAAAGGGTATACTCCATAGATGGTCTATGCAATATATATTTGAATTTAGCCTAGTGGTTGTGAAGAAGTCAAGTCTGCAAAAGTTAACGGACGACAGACAAAAATGATGGCAATAGCTCCCACTGACTTGCAGTCAGGTGAGCTAACAAGGGGAATTATTTAAATGCCTGCACTGGATGTGACTAAGGACAAATTTAATTAATGGGAATTATTTAAATGCCTGTATTGGATGTTCTGAGGACAAATATAAACAACAGGCTCAAGTGAGCCTAAAATGCTCACCTGGCTCAAGTTGTCAAAAGAGATAAGTGCATCAGTAATTGATCAGCAATAAGAGCAATTTTTTGATTTTGCTATGACACAACCAAAGGCAACTTTTTTGGCCATTGATTTCTGCTGGTCCTAGGAAAGCTTCCTAGCAAACTCTGTGTTGTGAGTATTAAAATACAACCAAATAAAAGTTTTTGTTTTGTTTTCAACTACTGTGGTTCTCTCTACTACCCCCTCCCCCCCTCCCCCATAAAAACTGAAATACTTATGACCCAGTTATATACTACATGACAAATTTGGATCACATCTGCCAATTGGATTTGAAAATAGAAATTTTGAGTGTTGCCCAAATTTGGGAGCCCAAATTACTGACTTTCTCTGAAACAAAGTGATTCTGCATCACTAAAGTTAAGTTCCAAACAAGAAATCTAAGCATTATTGCAAGTGGCTTATAAAAAGAAGATTTTAAAAGCATTTTAGGCTCATGGAGCATTAACCCCACAATAAGGGATATAGTAATTTTGGGGGGGAAATTAGAAGAGTAAATTCCACCATCGTGAAGATGGCAGCAGCCTCATTTGAACAAAGGAGAAAAGGTTTACTCCAAAGATGATCTGTGCCATAAATAAATGAATTTTGCCCAGTGGTTTTAAAGAATAAGAAAAATTTCAAACTGGAGAAACAGAAATTGATTGCCACTAGTAAATTCAAGTCTGTGAAAATGGATAAAGCATCAAAATAAACAAAACAGGAGAATTTATGGAGCCTTATTTTTGGGGTAAAATATTTTTAAAGAAATCAGAAAAAGGTTTTCATTAACAGTATTACATGAAATAAAATCTTTGGAACCCACATTGGAGTCTTGGGAGGGTTAAATTAATGATATTCATGCAGGAATCAGATATATAAATTTTATAGTAAATTTCCTTTCTTATTATACCTACCGCAATTGTTTACTACAGGCTTGCACTACAGTGGAAGAACCTAACTCAGATAAAATACTCTCTATTTTAATCTTTTCCAAGAGATTTGGGAAAGAAAAGTGGTGTAAAAACACCATGAAAAAATAAGCCAAAACTGGGTTGAGTGCCATCGGCGCGCACCCAGTAAGGGATGCTCTTCTCTTAGTACAATTCCACGACTTCCATTAACCAGTGCGCAAGCAGTAATCAAAACCATTCTTCTGAGTCCGCCAACATTGGAGGTATGTGATCAGCGGGGAGGGAGGATTCTTACCCGAATAAGAAGAGGGGAGGGCCTCCATGTAAACAATTGTGGTAGGTATAATAAGAAAGGAAATTTACTATAAAATTTATATTTCTTATCAACCTACCTTACAATTGTTTACTACAGGCTGAATAGACAATAGGATGGAGGGAATCACATAACCAACCCACACGTTAACTCAATTGCACTGGAACCGTGGACAGAGGAAGAGATCCCTAGGCCTATCAAACCATAGCATCACAAACATTAGTAAAAGACAATGAAAGATGAGGCGTATGGTGAAGTGCGAAGCACAGACAGAAAGGGCAGTAACAGCACGGAGATGGAATTGACCCTGTAAAAAGCTGAATGGCTGGGATAGACAACAGCCTGAGCCGAAGAAAGAGGGACCGTAGGACAAAGGTCCTCTGTCAGCTCTTGCAACTGTTGCAGATAAATGGAGAAGGTAGCATTTCTCCAGTAGGCCGCCAGTATAACATCCAACAACATGACGGAGTGACGGAGTAGTAAAAGCCCCGAGAGGAAGACAATGCATGCACCTCGTGGCAGAAAAAACAATTGGTAATACAATCACCAGTAGCTAGACGAGCGGAAGCTGCACGAATAGCAAGACAAATCCATCGAGAAATGGATGCAGGAGAGATCTGGCATGTGAGAAAATGCATATCCATCCAGGATAAAGGTGCGAATGCCCTCCCCCCCACCCCACCCCAAGCAGAGCAGTGCCCAAGAAAGTGTCCATCTTGGAGGAAACTGCAGTCCTTGGCCTTTTCAAAGAAAAGAGCTAAACAAGCTTGGAGAGGCAAGGATGAGTGTCGAAACAATGCGGTACCACATATGAAAAAGGTCTCCGAGGCATGGACTTGTACCCATTGCTGGAGACCCCCAGAAACAAACCTATACCAGAAACTCTGCAAGCGGTGTGATCAAAGGAGTGACAGAAGCAACAGAGTGATCGCACACCATCAACAGAAGAACCTTCTACTTAGCCACAGAGGCTAAACCAGTGGAGTGAGTGCCTCCTTGAAGAAGAAAAGCAACTCCACTGCTTGTCTCTAAAAACCACTACGGAGGAGACAGGACCCGATAAAAGACATGCGCGGAGGCACAATGAAGTCGGGTCAACTTGAAACCTCCTCGGGCGACTTTAGCAAAGAAAGTCGCGATGTAGAGGGAGACATGCCGGAACCACCACTAACAGAGAGCCGAGCAGATTGATCCATACCCACCGAGGTGACAGGGGTGTGATCGAAAGGATTCGACGACTGCAAGTTCATATCTGGGCTAGAACCTGAGGCAGAATCGGAACCAGCAGGAAGGCGTAGCCGACAAGACCGTCCCAAAGGAGGGCCAGAGCATCCACCGCGAAAGCCAGTGCATCTGGACAGAGGGACACGAAAGTGTCCACCTGATGGTTCCAAAGAGTCACAAACAGATCGATGGAACACCGCCATGTGGAGCATCCACTCGGTGGAAAAGAACCTGCCCCGTCAGGACAGGGAGTCTGCTAGGACATTCAGACGACCGGAAATGAGACGAACAACCACCCCGGCATTGACATCCTGAGCGAGCAGTAGAAGGTCCCGAGCCAATTCGTACATTGGAATCAAGTGCGTGCCGCCCTGGTTCTGAATGTAAGCAACCACTGTTGAATTGTCGAACAACAGAAGGACCTGAGGATTCGACAGGTGAGGGATCCACTGCCTGAAACTCAGAAGAAGAGCAAGAAGCTCCTTCTGGTTGATGTGCAGAGATGCCCGATCCTGGTCCCACATCCCGTGAAGGGAAAGACCTAGAGGATCCAACGTCGCACCCCATCCGAGATCGCTGGCATCTGCCATCAGAACGTGATCGGATGTGGGTAAGTCCAACGGGACACCCTGCATGATCCACTGAACATTCATCCAGTGGAGAAGGTGAGGATGAAGAGATTCTGGTAACTGAAGCACCAGATCCAGAGAATCGACATTCGGCCTCCAACGACTGAGCAGAAAGTGTTGGAGAGGTCTGACATGCAGCCGACCTTGAGGAATGAGATCCGTCACCGAACCGCAGAGACCGAGCAGCCGGAGAATACCCCGTGCTGTCGCGGATGTGGACTGGGAACAGAGTCAGACCAAAAGCTGAGAGAATCACAGCCCTGGCCTGGGGAATTGCCACCGTATTGAACTGAGTGCGGAAGGCCATCCCCAGATGACAAAACGACTGAGAAGGGACCAGATCCGACTTCTCCTCGTTGACTCTGAATCCTAGCGACGTGAGCAAGCTCAACAGAGTGTCGACATCCAACTCCAGTAAGGCAGCATTGGAATGCCTCTGGAGGATATCGTCTAGATATGCCGAAGTAGTCACCCTGGACTGTGTGCGATGGAAGGCTATCACATGCGATATCAGTCGGGTGAAGGCCCAAGGAGCCAGGTTGAGGCTGAAAGGCATGGCCTTCAACTGGTAAACTTGCCTCAGAAAAGCGAACCTGAGATACTTCCGCGACACCCGATGATCAGAACATGAAAGTAAGCGTCTCGCAGGTCGATGCTGGTAACGAAATCTCCCTGGTGAATGGAATGGCGGACCGACCTGAAAGTCTCTATGCTGAACTTGGGAGCAATGACAGACTGGTTCAGGATACTCAGATTGATAACCGGTCGGAGTCGGCCGTCCTTCTTCGGCACCAAGAACAGGCAGGAATAAAACCCCACTGACTTAATGTTCTTGACGATCTCGATCGCCCCCTTGGCCAGGAGATTGTCTATCTCCGTGGACAAAAGCTCCCGACGTAAAACGTCTGAAGGAACTGTGGTTGGAAGAGGCACTCTGGACAGAGTGGGGTGCCTTCGGAAGGATATTCGCAGCCTGGACCGAACAACATCTAACACCCAAGGATCGGATGTGATGGTGGCCCAACGGTCTGCGAACTCTGCTATCCTTCCTCCAACCTGGACGAATCGAGGCGAGGACCTTCAGTTCGAGCCCTGACGAGGCCCTCGAGAGGAGAAACCACCTCCTCTACTGAATGAAGAATCCTGAGACGTCCCTCTAGCCTGCCGACACTTACCCTTACCCTGTGAGTAAGAAGTAGAAGCGGTGGCAGAAGGATCAGCCCTTTGCTTCGCAGAGGAAGCAGAAGGGTACTTGTTAGGCTTTGAACGGTCCCTGCCTCCCCCTAGAAATCTGATCAGGCAGCAGCTGATCTTTGGAATGATGTAGGATGTCAACCCGGACCGTCGACACGGAACCCATGGAACAAAGAAGCAGATCAAAGAGCAGCACGCTGCCCTCAGGAAGGGATCGGACTGTGTCCAGCACAGAGTCCCTTCAAACTAGTTCCAAAATAGCCGTGTCACAGGCATGCGTTTGAGTAAGATGCATGAGCGCCTTGGACAGCACACGCAAAGGAGCCTGTACATCGTCAAACCTATCTGGAGGCAGATAGGCAGCTAAGGCAGAGACAACGTGATCAGAGAGAGAAAGCATGCCCAGCATTTCTCTCGAAAAGCCCAACATGGATTCCAGAGTCGTCATAGGAATGACGGCAGGCTTGGGCTTGGAAAGCCTGAGGGAACTGGAGTCCTGATCCAAAACCTTCAAAGTCTGGCAGACTGACGGATTGGCGAAATCGTAGTAACGATAATGCACCGGAGGCAAAAAGGTGTCAACCCTGGTGAAGAACGGAGCCTTCATAGCCTTGGAACTCAGCTTAGAGTCCAAGGCTGAAAATGCTTCAACCACCTGTACTGACTGGCACGGTCGAAGACGCCCAGAAGCAGGTTGCTCCACAGGCTGTAGGCGCGCGACCGATGATCACGGCCTGGCTGACACTGTCGGCTGATTTGATGGTTTGAGATCCAGAAGGAACTCAAACACAAAGTCAAGAGCTGCCCCCAAGTCAGAAGACTGCTGGCTCTCGACATCAAGGATGTCTGACTCCTTCCCATAGTCGGAAGACACATAGCCCATCGTCGGCAAACCAGCCAATGCCTCCCATGGTGTAGGCACACCAGGGGGATCAGTAAGCGGCCTGTTTCCAATCCCGGGAAGCGGCACCATAGGGGGCACCTGGAAAACTGGAAGCAACGGGAAGGCTCTTGGACAGAACCTGAGTGAGTAAGGAGAGGGCCTCCTAAGCTCACTGCCCGTACCGGCCATTTTGACATGGGGACGAACCAGTAAAGTGGCTTCACACCTGACCCTCTTAACCAGCGAAGGGTCACGATCCTCCAATGCATCCGAAGCAGGGCGACGGGCGGCAGCCGAAACATTTGAGGGCAGACGTTATAGGGATACGACACACCACAAGGATCAACATAGCGGGAACTCAGGAGAGTTGCCGCGGACCTCTGTGGGGCAGAAGGTCCAGGCTGCACAGAAGGTGTTGGTCCCACAAAACTGTCCGTGTGTCCAGAATGAGTGGACGGAAAACACCAATGACAAAACTGTGGTACTTGACGGCGCAGAGACCACAGTAGAGGGTTCAGATGGCAGCTACTTCCAACTTCACCGAGTTGAAGTCAGGGAAGGCTGAGGCCGATATCCCACGTCTACGCTACCAGACACCGTTGCAGACTACTGCAGGTATAAAACTGCTGTGCTCCAAGGCTGAGAGGACAGAGCAGTGGGTTCAGTCGGCAGCCACTTCCGACTTCGCCGAGTGGAAGTCGGGGAAGGCTGAGGCCGATACCCCACAACCACACTACAGACATCCCTGCAGACCCTTGCAGGGATAAGCCAAGTCCAGCTAAAAACGGTGCACGATGACGTTGTAGATGGAACAGCAGTAGCAGCAGATACGACGGGAGCTGCTGGAACTGGAGGAAAAGGGGAGAGAGCCACCTAGCTCGGCCTTCAAAGGAGGAGTCACAATCCTAGTGACAGCCTCAGATGTCGACTGGAGAGGGCGCATAGTCCCGGAACAAGGCATCTCTTCATCAGAAATCCAACAGCTCCCGCAGTATCCACCACGGTAAAAAAAACTGCACATCCCCCACGGATGGGGAATAACTCTCACCAGGCGTGGTCGAGTCGGGAGGCCCCAAAACCACAGCGTTCCACACCCACCGCGGGTGCGGGAGGAGCTGCACATCCCCCACAGAGGGGGAGTAACTCTCACCAGACGTGATCGAGTCGGGAGGCCCCAAAACGACAGCGTTCCCCACCCCCTGCAGATGCAGGAAAAGCTGCACATCCCCCACGGAGGGGGTATAACTCACACCAGACGTGGTCGAGTCGGCAGGCTGCAAAACGGTGCAGGAGGAGTTGCACATCCCCCACGGAGGGGGGATAACTCACACCAGACGGGGGTCGAGTCTGGAAGCCCCGAAACAACAGCATTCCAAACCCACCACGGGTGCGGAAGAAACAGCCACGACAACGCACCAAAGGCGAGGGCAAAAGGAATTGCCCTAAAGGAACCGAACTGGAAATAACAGAGGTGAGAGCAGTAGAAAAAAAAGATGAACTCAATAGATACAGAAAGTAGAAGAACACCCTCAACTATGAGAGAAGGTGGCAGAAAAAAAAACGGTGGGTACACGACAGAACCCAGATGGCCGTATGGACCGAAAAAAAGAAATTCAGCCCTCAACAGGGTGAAGAAATCCTGTCCAGACAGTCCCTCATTGACACCTAACTCCAATAACAATTTAAATTTATCAACCGAAAAATTTCATTGTCGAACAGCGTTGACACGATGTCGAAAAAAACATTCGCAAATAAATAAACAATATACAATGAGAATGTGGTTGAAAATATTAACGAGAATATATAAAACACAGTCCTGTTATTATACGATCTTCAGATCCATAATCCAGTCACAGGAAAACCATTATCGACGAGTTGAATTATCACTGTATCATAATGCAAAGATGGCGCAACACGTCAACCACGTTGCACGGACAAAAGAAGAATGGTTTTGATTAATGCTTGCGCACTGGTTAACGGAAGTCGTGAAATTGTACTAAGAGAAGAGCGTCCCTTATTGGGTGTGCGCCGATGGCGCTCGACCCAGTTTTGGCATATTTTTTCGTGGTGTTTTTACACCACTTTTCTTTCCCAAATCTCTTGGAAAAGATTAAAACTGAGGGTATTTTATCAGAGTTAGGTTCTTCCACTGTAGTGCAAGACCGTAGTAAACAATTGTAAGGTAGGTTGATAAGAAACTTTTTTTCCAAGAAACCAGAAAAAAACATGTGCACAGCACTGAAAGGGTTTGATCATGGCATTAATAAAATCTTTGGAACCCACAATGCAGTCTTGCATGGGTTAAATTAAAGATATGCATACAGGAAGCAGATGTTTCCAAGAAACCAAAAAAAAACATGTGCACAACATTGAAAGGGTTCAACATGAAGTAAAATCTTTGGAAAACATCCTGAAGTCATGAGAGGGTTAAAGATATTCATACAGGAACCAGATCAATTTTTTTCCAAGGAAACCGAAAAAAACATACATGCACCCAGCATTGAAAGGGTTTGATCAAGGCATCAATAAAATCTTTGGAACCCACATGGCAGTCTTGAAAGGGTTAAATTAAAGATATTCATACAGGAATCAGATAAATGTTTCCAAGCAACCAGAAAAAACATATGTGCAGAGCATTGAAAGGGTTCAATACAAAATATATGGTACACACATTGAAGTGTTGAGAGGGTTAAGTTAAAGGTACTTATACAGGAATCAGATAAATTTTTCCTCTGCCACTTATGGAAGTCTTGAGAGGGTTAAGCACTGAACAGTTAAAATAATATAAGAGAACATTTGACAGGTTTGACAGGTGGCCTGAGTCTCTCCACACTCTTGTTGACACAAGTGATGATAATAGCAAACTGTTTTAAGAACTCTGAACAATTTGTATAGGGAAAAATATTACTGCAAAAATGCTGACTCATCATTTTTTTCATTGTCTCCTACCGCAAACCTTAACATAACCAAGGGCAATGTTTTTTAATCATTCCATTCTACTGTTCCGTGTGGTTTGGGAAATATGGGCTTTTAATTTTTTTGTTTTTAGTCCCAGGGGTTGCCACGGGGCTGTGAAAATTTTTTGGGGGCATCAATCAATTAATTAGGAACCAGTTATTCTGCATGCCAAATTTGGTTGAAATTGGCCTACCGGTTACTGAAATAGAAATTTGGGGCAGAGCCCATAATGGATATGCCCACACAGAGAGCCCAAACATTGACCTACCAACTTCCCTTGAACAAACTTTAATCTTCAGCACCAAAGGATGTTCCATACCAAATATCAAGGCATTCCCTCTGGTGGTTCATGAGAAGAAGATTTTTAAGCTGAAGATTTTCAGAGCCTGAATATGGCAGCTGCTTCATTTGAACATAACAGAAAGGGTATACTCCATAGATGGTCTGTGCAATATAAGTTTGAATTTGGCCTAGTGTTTGTGAAGAAGAAGTCAAGTTTGCAAAAGTTAATGGATGATGGACGACGGTACGATGGACGACGGATTTCAAGTGATGGCAATAGCTTCCACTGACTTGCACTCAGGTGAACTAACAAGGGGAATTATTTAAATGCCTGCATTGGATATACTGAGGACAAATATAAACAAGAGGAATTATTTAAATGCCTGTATTAAATGTACTGAGGATAAATATAAACGAGGGGAATTATTTAAATAAATGTATTAGATGTACTGAGGACAAATATACACAAGGGGAATTATTTAAATGCCTGTATTAGATGTACTAAGGACAAATATAAACAACGGGAATTAGGTGGTTGCAAGGGTACTTTCTCAACCTATTTCAAGGTATTTTATTCAGTTAACAGGAGTTTACTCTATACCCTATATGCAATTAACAGGTCAAATTTGTACTGAAGGTATGGTAAATGGTTTTGTGTTGAAAAGTTTTATTCAATTAACAGGGTTATTCAATAAAAAAAAATATCCATTTAAATGGACTACACTGCACTTCGAATATATCATAATCACTAAATGATTTTGCTCTTTGTGGTGAGATGAAATACTTACAACAGAACAATAGAACAGAGGAATCTGATAAAAGACTAACCATTTTGTAAAACTGGATTATTTACTTAACCCTTTACTTAACACAAATGTGGATGACACTTGCAAAAAACATTCTTGAATAACTAAAACTTGCTTGGAAAACACGGTTATGATCCCTATTGGAATGAGATCATGAAGGTCATTCCAAAGATAGGTCATAAGCCATGTCTTTGTGGCAGATGTTGAAATGAAAGTGTCAATGACACTGTAGCTCAACTTGTTAAGACATGTACATGTATAGTATGTGATACAGCAAAAACAAACATCTAGGTAATGACCTGATAACAACGGTACATACAAAGTATTGTAACGGTCTGTACATAAAAACTGACCGTAGCCTGTAACAAATGTATAGGTAAAGTATTGTAAAGGTGGGTGACAGTCAGATGCTAAACTAGAAAAAAAATCTTTGAGTCCCAGAGTGGGTCTGACTGAACCCCAAAATATTTGTTCTCACAGCACAGTGATAACAAAAGGCACCCCAAAACACACTCATTCCTGTCCCAAGGTGAAAACAAAGGTACCCAAGAAGTTTCGTGAAGATCAGTTCATAAATACGAGCTGCATAGAAGTTGTGACAAAAAACTAATTGGACCTAATTTCGGTACAAAATGGCCACTGGCAGCCATCTTGAATTTTGGACTGCACTCAGAAACACTCATTCTCGCCCCAAGGTGATAACAAAGGTACCCAAGAAGTTTCGTGAAGATCGGTTGATAAATACAGCCTCTAGCCCGAGCCATATTGACATGTGCACTTACGGTGTATAAGTAGCACTAAATAAATCAAAATTCATCCAATTTGCATAATTTCTGCACGAGAAAAAAACCCATACTATATGTGATGTATTCTATTTTACTAAACATTCATACAAAAATTTTTTGAAATCAGAACTTTCATACAGAAGTTCTGTACAAAAGACTGATTGCATTAATTTTGCTACAAAATGGCTGCTGGTGGCCATCTTGAATTTCGCACCACACCCCAAAACACTCGTTCTCATCCCACGGTGATAACAAAGGTACCCAAGAAGTTGCATAAAGATCGGTTCATAAATACCGCCTCTAGCCTGAGCCGTATAGAAGTTGTGTACAGAAAACTGATTAGACCTAATTTCAGTACAAAATGGCCACTGGCAGCCATCTTGAATTTTGGACCACACTCAGAAACACTCGTTCTCGTCCCAAGGTGATAACAGAGGTACCCAAGAAGTTTCGTGAAGATCGGTTGATGTGTACTTACTGTGTGTAAGTAGCACTGAAAAAATCAAAGTTCATGTAATTTGCATAATTTCTGCACGAAAAAAAAATCCGTATTATATGTAATGTATCCCATGGTACTAAACATTCAGACAAAAAATTATTCAAATCAGAGCTTTCATGTGGAAGTTCTGCGCAAAAATCTGATTGCCCCTAATTTTGAACAAAATGGCTGCCAGTGGCCATCTTGAATTTCAGACCGGACCCAAAAACACTCGTTCTCATCCCACGATGATAACAAAGGTCCCCAAGAAGTTTCGTAAAGAACGGTTCATAAATGCGGCCTCTAGCCCGAGCTGTATTGGCATTTGCACTGACCGTGCTGAAAGTAACACTAAATAAATCAAAGTTAGTCTAATTTGCATAATTTAAGCACGAGAAAAAAACCCGTATGATATGTAATGTATCTCATGGTACTAAACATTCATACAGAAAATTATTCAAATCAGAGCTTCCATATGGAAGTTCTGTACAAAAAACAGATTTCTGCATCGTCGGTACAAAATGACGGCTGGCAGCCATCTTGAATTTCGGACCGCACCCAAAAACAATCGTTCTCGTCCCACAGTCACAACAAAGGTTTCCAAGAAATTTTGTAAAGATCGGTTCATAAATACGGCCTCTAGCCCAAGCCATATCCAATTGTTGACTACGGACAGACGGACGGCAGGCCATGACAAAAGCTCAAATTTGGCTTCGCCAAAGTTGAGCAAAACATAAATGAATTTAAATAGTGATTTTTGTGAATAGTTTTGGGCAGATGTGGCAGATACATTAGATAACAGTCAACAGGAAAATTCTATTGTCCAAATTCTACTGACCATTAATTGACAGAAGAATTTTCAGGAATTTACATTACTTTACAGACTTAAGTCTAGTGATCTGGGCAAGGTTTCTAGTCAAATCATGGCAGCCTATATAGGCAACCAAAGCTTGACTGGAAATCACTGCCAACATAAGTCCAGAGCTTGAAGTTCTATGGATACACCAATATTCAAATCAGTACTTGTTACATACAGAAAAAAATTACAGGTATATCATGAGTACTGGTATTGGAATAAAAAAAAAAGGTGTTTTGTATTTCCATGTTTTTTAAAAGCTAGCTCTTTCAATTTTTCATTCTTTGTATCCTCACAATAGTCATATTTCTGTACAAAAATGACAACACCAGCAAAGTAGATATCAGGTGTTCATTGCCTTATATGCAACAGAAATGATAAATTTTAAGTAATTTGTATATTTTTTATACTTGCCAATGGTCCAGACTAGCTGGTGCTAACTCAATATAATTCAGCGCCAAACACAAATTTTGCACCCCCCAAAATTTGCATACAAAACCAAAAAATTCAAGTCCTGTCTGGTCCTCCATACTTTTGTTATCTGCACATGCGCAGTATCCAGGAAGGTACCGAAATTGGCGCCAATCATCATTCTTTCTACAGTGCCTGCTAAATGTTATAATCAGCGGGGGAGGTATGAGTGCATGGGAGAGCCATCCCCATCTGGGCCATTGGTAAGTATAAAAAATATACAAGTTATCGTATTTTTATACTACAACCAATGGGCCAGACTAGCTGAATCGTAAAAAGGCTGGAGGGCCTAGGACTTAAAGGAAAATCCAATCTCTCAATTACTTCAATAAAGAACAGCTCCTACAGGAGAATAGGAGAAGACATAGGAATTACATATGTCCTTCGCTTTTATAAGAAAAGAGAATGACATAACACCAACAATGTAATTGAGAATTACATCCGAGGATGTTAATGCCAGCATAACCCGTTGTGCTAATTCGGTGAAGGAAACCAATATATAAAGCTAGGCCAGCGAATGAGACACTTTATACTCATTTAAAAGTGTCTGAGGATTGTACATTAATGCTTGTATGACACGTAACATTTACAAATGTTTCACAGTGAGCTACACTTTAAAAACAGCACATAAATGAGACATAGTTATTGCTTCACACAGAGTTGCACATTAAAACTACCCAGCACCGACACTGGACTACTGTCCCTGGAGGAGGTATTCCCTTGCTTTTCACTATAAAGCCAGATAACCTAAGGGAAAAAACCATCCCCCCCCCCCCCTTCCCCTTGCTCTGAGGATAAATTCCTCAGAACGAATAGGGTAGACTGCCTAAACACCTTGGAGATGCAGACTTTCGATTTTGTAAAATGCAGGTGTGCCAAGTGTGGTGCAGGCTATTTCTAATTTGCAAGCGCTGTTTTCCCGACTTACGAAATGCTCAGCTATTTTGAACAAGTTACAGAAACGGCGATGTTTTAATAGAACACAGCGTGTGTATGATAGTGGTAGACCATCTATCACACACACACTGTATTCTATTAAGACATCGCCGTTTTCATAGCGATGTTAAGTCATGTTTATTGGAGTCATAACAATAAAATAAAGATCATATACTCACAATACAAGTTCATTATTTCGTACATTCTTTTTCAAAAAATAAATCCGTAAACTAAACTGAAATGCACGCACAGAATCGAAAGTAGAATACACAGTTTGAACAAGGAAAAAACGGAACTGGGAACAGTAACTAGAATAATAAGGAATTGTCAATCACTCGAGGAATTGGAGTCGGAGCAACTTGACTCAGTATCAGACTCGGAGGAATCGTCGATGTCTTCACCAGTTGATTTTGTCTTGAGTCTTTTGCTCAGACATAAGTAGTCACCCTGTTCAAGCTCAATAGATTCAAGTTTGCGTTTTTGCCGAGTTGATAGATACTTATGTTTGCAGAAAGGATTCCTTCTCTGTCTGCATTCACACTAGGTCATTAACACGAATGATTAACCGGTTTTCCATTGTACTGTGTTTCATTCTTAGTCGGCGATCTGAAAGCATAGCTGTAAGGTGGCTAAAGCCACACTCGGTGACACTATTGCTCACTGCAATTGACATAATTATTTCAGCAACTTTGCAGATAATGGGGAATTGATCTTTCCGAAAAACCATGAGTTTTTGCCACAGTTCTTGACATTTCATCTTTGGATAATAATGTTTGACTGTAAATGTTACGTCTTTCCACTCCGTTTTAATGTGCTCTGCATCAAAATTGTATCCTGCGAATTCAAGCGGGCTTTTGAAATGATGAGCGACATTCATAATTGAGTCAAGCTCACTCTCAATTTCCACTTGCCAATTTGCGGGATCTACCCACATCATGTCGCTAAAAATCGAATTGCTTTTGAACGAATCAAACCTGTTATTCAAACATGCCTGAATTTTGTCGATAGCTGACTTAGCTAAGCTTGAGGTTTCACTTAGAAATGTGTCAAACATCATTTTTGAACATTTCAGTCCATCAAATATCTGGGAAACATACTCCCGTTTGTCCATTTTGTGTTTCATTGTTCCCTGTTTCGGCATCATAACCTCCACTGAAACACTTTCAAGCTGATCGTGTTGCAATTTTATTCCAAGCTTTTCAGTTAATTTTCCAAGGTCTGTACAATCTGCAAGCAGTCCAGATAAGGAATCCTGTGGTTTCATTACCAATGGCAATATATCGAACGCTAGAATATCTTGCTTTTCGAATACAAGTGACAAGATTGACACAATGGTCAGAATTCTGTTGTACAGACAACAAACAATAAGAAATTTAATATTCTGTACTTTCTTTGAAAAACCATGCAATTATGCGCTTGTGTTCTTGTAGTCAAGGTCTGCAAGAGCGTTTTCAATAACCTTTATCAAAACAACCCAGTTGTTTAACAAATGTAAACTTGCCCTTTTGTGGTGATTCACAAATCTTGTAGATGTCACCATTGGGAAGTTATACACTGTCACACCCAGCACGCGTACTGTTTCCTTGAAGAGCCGACTGAACTTCCCTGCCTGTTTGAAAAATTTATATAGTATATCCTCAAAAAGTCAACTTCCTCAAATTGTTTTTGTTTTAAGAGAAAATCTTTTATGGCCAGTTCAAGTTTGTGCGCTACACAATGGATGCTTATTAGCCATGGTCGGTCGTCATTTTTCATTCTCACCACAAGACCCGAACGCTCACCAAAATTAACTGCTGCGCCATCTGATGTTGTGGAAACTTGCGTGAATCAGTATCTCTCATCTGATAGTTTTATTTTGTTCTTGAATACACCATCCATCGCAGTTTTGAGATTAGAAGCATTTGCGTTACCAAAGGAATCAATGTCCTGAAGTACCAGGATATAATAATTAGGAACCCCATCAACAACAGCCCTAGCCAGCACTAGTTCCTTCTCACAAGCAGTCTTCCGTGCTTGGGATCCATCAGTCAATAGTGAGAATGCATTAAAACTACAAAGAATCACCGCAAGTTTCTCGCGTATGGTTCCTGCTATAAATGTCAAAATGTCTCTAACTCTGTCGGAGTTGCATGCTCCTTGAATAAGGTTCACACCATTCACCTTCTGAACCTTTACCATTGTCTCAAAAGATGAAAGCGGTTGCCCATCCATGGCGAGAAGATATGCTGTGCAAAATAACTTGAGATAGGCATCTTTAGATTGATGTTCTAAAGCAAAGTTAATCTTTTGTTGAGAAACTCTGGCATCTGGTTTGGAAAAGCTAGTACTAGGTGTTTCAACAGCGGCACCCTTTACATATTGTGATAAGATTATTGGTGAGTCTGCACATTGCTTTTCAAGTTTTATTCCAATATCGTGTGCATTAGATGCTAAGTGTTGACATACAGTGTGCTTAGTAACAAAGTTTGGTCCTTGCACATATTTGTCAGCTTCTTTAATAGCCTGCCCCCAGATCTTGTCAGACTTTCGTATCTCCGCTATGTGCTTGGAACACGTCTTGCACCACACTTTGGTAACTATATCGTTCCCTTTCTTGTCCTTGGATGTTTTATAGCCAATGACATTTTCGACATTCCAATTGCGAAATGCTGACAACTGCACACCTTTGCGTGATGTTGGCTGTTTTGTATCCTCAGGATTGCTATCAGACTGAGACATTTTATTTCAACCTGTTAAATAACTCTGTGACAGTGAACTGAGGGTTTAATGAAGTACCAGTACGCCTACAGTTTTTCTGATGAATCAATTTCATCATGTTTAAATTGGGATGCTCTGTGGAATCGACAGTTGATGTGTCGGCTTGTTTGAAGTTGCGACATAGTTTCCGGAATTCTTTTGAAAGTGAAACCAATACCACGACTGTACCATGTGGTTGTATATTACTGCATAAGGCCATGCTCATGTGCTATCGATGTTTGATGAACATTAACCACACTTGTGTTAAGGTAATTCAAACATTCAAACAGGCGACCATATAGTGCGCTGCTTTTTGCCAAGGTGTGGCATAAGTGGCACAGACCTTTTCAAAATTGCGTGCACGATGGCATGCAAGCACAATGACGTACCTCAAAATCGAAAGACTGTGTAGATGTAATATTAATGGTCAACATTCTGAGCAACAGAAAGAGTACCCAAAGATCTGAGGTCACAGAGATGGACTCTAAATTTCTAAGGTAAAACTTGGTAAATGAAGAGGGCTGTGTCCAGTATGCAGCCTTCATAAGATCAGTACTGGCTATACTGTTAGAATAAGCCCAAGAAGTGGACAGTGCTCTAACCTCATGCGCTGAAATCTTGTTGACAGAATGTTGATCCGAAGAAAGACTTTCATAGGCAATCCGTATTGCCACCTAACTGAATCCATCTAGCAATAGAATGTAGAGATATATCTTTTCTGTTAGGAATCAATGAAAGAAAGAATCTTTTTCTTCCTATTCTAATAAAATCCGATCGACATTTATAAATACGCATTGCTCTAACTGGACACAGCAAAGGTCTACGGTTATCCGAGGATGTTAAGCCTTAATGATAATAGGCTCTGGCCGCTTTTCCAGAATCTGATTCTTAGCCAAGAATGCCACTTCCATAGTGAGGATAACAGTATTATACACACTATGGTAATGGGAATCATCGACAGATAATGCATGAAGTTCACTAACTCTTCTGGCAGAAGCAAAGGCTAAGAGAAAAGCCGTTTTATAGGTCAAGAATTTGAACTCTACATCGTCTAACGGCTCAGATGGAGCTTCATTGAAGCTTCAACAGAACCCAAGACAAATTCTATTTAAGAATTAATCTGAGGGTTCTAGGTCTATTAATAGAGAAATTTCTAACTAGCTTGGATCAAGAAGTATCTGATCCAATAGCCAAGTTATGATGAGCGTAAGTATCTGATAACATAGACCGATAGCCCTTAATAGTGACGGGCTGCAGTTTGAGTACGTCAAACAGGTAGACCAGGAAATTGGCAATCTGTGGAACAGACGGATCATAGATGTCTACAGACTGGTCTGTACAACAATGGAAGAAAACCCTCCACTTTGCTGCATAATTCAACGAAAAGCAGGACCTACAGTTAGAAATTGCATCCACTGCTCGACCTGTAAAATGTTTTCCATGCATGAAGGACCGCACAACAGAAATACGTGAAGGTTGAGACCTTCCGGGTTGTGATGCAGTGCACATGACTTCCCCTGATATAGAAGATCCTTTCAAGGAGGAAGCTTCCAGGAAATTTCCCATAACAGACACCTGAGAAGATTGATCCAAGGTTTCTGTGACCACAGTGGTTCAACTAGCAGAATTTTGCAGTGAGACTGTTTGATCTTTAACAGAATCTGCTGAATCAACAGAGCAGGGGGATATGCATATCCTATCATTCTGTCCCATGAGATCGGCAGAGCGTCTACTGCATATGCTCGATGATCTGGACATGACAACAAGAACGTCGGTAACTGATTGTTCAGGTGTGTCGCAAAAAGACCTATCATGGGATGATCCCACTGGTAGAATTCTGACTGAATACTTGCTTGTTGAGAGTCCACTCTGATGGTAACAGGCGACCTTTCCGTGACAGCGAGCCTGCTAGTAAGTTAAGATGACCCGGTATATGACGGACCGAGAGATGAACGTAATGATTCAGAACGAATAGGAGAATCTTCTCCATTAATTCGCATAACAGAATTAAATGAGTGCCACCTTGGTTCCTGAGGTAAGCTACTATCGTCGAGTTGTCTGACAGAATCCGAACATGGGCATTCGCTTTTTGAAGAATTCAATGTTGCAGTGCTAGCCAGATAGACATCATCGCCTTGATGTTTATGTGCTTCTCTAGGAACCGAGGGTCCCAAAGACCCTGACACTTCAAATCTGTGGGACTTAGGGATGCGCCCCAGCACGTCTGACTCACATCCGTCATAATCGTGAAAGCCAGATCCGGTAGTTAAAGCAGAACTCCCTAAGTCAACCACTGGAGATCCACCCAAATCTGAACATTTTGTTTTTCTTGATCTGTTAAAACAATCCTGATTTCGAGCGAATGCGTCTTCACATTCCAGTTCTGAGTAACGAATATCTGGAGGGGACGTGTGTGCAGACGGCCCATCGGAATAAGATCCGCAGCCGCTCTGCAAAGCCCCATCAGTCACATAAACTCCGTCGCCATGACTGCGGGAGAGTTTAGACAAAAGTCAGCATAACAACTGACTAATTTCGCTCTGGGTAACGGCAGATGAACCAGATTGTTGTGAGTCTCTCGAAGCTCATTCCCAAGTGAATGAAGGACTTGAATGAAGCTAGATCCGACGTTTTCTCATTTACTATGAAACTGAGACATCGTAACAACTGAAGCAGACTCTGAACATAGTTCTGAAGAATAATTCTGTTGCCGTATCTCTGAGGAATGTCGTCCAAGTAAGCCGACGTTACCACAGATGAATGAGCTCAGAAGTATGACATTACCGAGTTCATTATTCGAGTGAAAGCCCAAGGCGCTAGGATCAGACCGAAGCACATTGCTCTGAACTGAAAAACCTCTCCTTGCATGGCAAACCGTGGGTACTTTCTGAACACCGGATGTACCAGGACATGAAAGTAGGCGCATAGTCGTCCACTCAAATGCTCGCTCTTACTGATCGAATGGTTTCCATATAGAACTTTGGAGCTACGATCAACTTGTTTATCCAGCTCAAGTCTATTACCGCTCGGAACGAGCCATCTGGCTTCGGTACAAGGAACAGGTGACTGTAAAAACCTTGAAAATTTTTATTCTCGACGACCTCTATTGCTTCCTTTAATAAGAGAGCCTGTACCTACGCAAGGAGAGACTCTGTTTTGAAAAGATCCTCTGAAAGATTTGTCCAACGTGGACATCTTGTAAGTGGGGGCTTTGCTCGGAATGATAGCCACAGGCCTTCCGAGACTACACTTCTCACCCACTGATCTTCTGTGACTTCCATCCAGTTTCTCACGAAGTTTGATAACCTTCCGCCAACTGGAAAGCAATAGAGGTCTTGTCCATCGCCTGTATGACTTACGAGGCTTACATGAGGAGAAACTACGTCCTCCCCATGAAGAACCTCGCCCCATCAGCTTAGGGGCGTCTGACCTATAGTCTCGATCAGAGTCGCTGTACTGACGATCAGAGTCGCTGCAGTCTCGATCACAGTCACTATACCGACGACCTCGCGAGTAATTATAAGAGGGTTTCTTGTACCCTCGCGAGGAGTTCCCTTTAGTTGATTGTGAAGTGGAATGGCCTCGCTTACCCCGGTCTGCTGAAGCGTGTTGTTGAGATACAGAATTCAATAGCATTGCATTGGAAGCTTTCTTTGTAGCCTGTTCTTAGACTAACGAAAGCTTGTCAGCAAATAATAGAGTATGTCCGGAGACTGGAGCGACTCAGAGAGAGCTTTTCACCTTGTCATCTATAAGTGATGATGACGCAAGGGAGGCATCATGTCTAATCAACTACTAATTTGCCACTGTTAGGGCGGAGTTGTACGTGACATACATGACTGCCCTGGAAAGAACTATAAGTGAGGAACAAACATCCTCGAATTCATTCCCATTAAGACGTTGTGCCATAGCTCTGGTGAAGTGATCTGCGTAGGACACGCGTCAAGATTCGCTCCATTGGATGAAATAGCACATTCCATCTCTTCCGAGCGTATACTGAATGATGTAGTTAGGCTTGAGGAGCAGCAGTCTTCTGTTTTTCAGCCGCTTGCTGCTCCTGGGACGGAGATCCAGAGGTATATCTTTTCTCCGGACATCCCAATGAATGAAGCCTCGGATCGCTAGCTACCAGATGGTCTGACATCACTGGCTCCGTCGTTGCGCAGCTGGCTGGATATCCGAAGTTGGGTAGCTAGCATGCGGTCATGTGTGATTTTGTAACATAGCGGAGGAAGCCTTGACTGTAGCCGACCCCGGCTGCAGTCTAGATGGAGCGTCCCGAGCGAGTTTTTCAAAACAACATTTGGCCCCAAATGTTGCTGGGTTAGAGAAGGCTCTACCGCTCGTGGTCTATCAGACCTCACCGAGCTTCCCGAAAAGAAACTTGCTGTCTTCCTCCCTATTTCCATTGTTGTTGGGTGACCTTTAGTTTTCGAGGTGCTCGCTCTACCCAATTCTACACTTCCCGCGACCACAATGGACTTACCCGGCATCACGGCTCCCACGAACGGGGTAACCGCTTCACCGGTCGAGCTAGCTGCTTGCAAAGGATTAAGAGCACTAACTAGAGGCCTTATCCCTTGCATTATATTCATGAGCACCTTTGCAGCTAGGTCTGTTTGCTCATCAGAGCGTAACGACGGTAGCACACGTTGGATGGGTGTCGCAATACAATCACCATGTTCTTGTTCCTCTGAAAAAGAAACTGAAAAACTCGAACTATTTTGCGGTGAGAGCTCCAGCATAGGAGCCTCACCGTCAACGACGTACTGCGCCACCCATCTCCAACATCTGTCATCCCAATGTACACAAGTAGGACAAGAATCCGTAGGAGTGCATCGACTACAGGCAAGGCAACAAGCATGTAAATCTGAGGAAGACTTCCTTGCCTTGCATTTAGAGCAGTAAGCTTTCATAATTACAATCAAAAGACAAAGTCGATAGCACTCCTACAAACTCCACAACAAAATATATGATAAAGATACATGAATAATAGCAATCAAAATTAAATTCGAAACAAGAGGCCCCAGGGGGCCTGAGGGCGCTCACCTGACATGGTAGCCTAAATATCAACCCAGAGAATTGATTTCCACAAGTTGCATCTGCTCCTCCTAAGAAAAGCTGAAACCAAATATCCAAATATTCTGACCAGTGGATCTAAAAAAAGATTTTTAAAGAATATTCCTCATATTGAACTAAGTCGTAATTCGGGCGCCACAGGGAGCCCATATATGAACCCAGGGACTTGGCTTTAACAAACCTGAATCTCACACCCCTAAGGATTCTGCACACCAAATATCAAAACATTCCGACTACTGGATCTGAAGAAGAAGATTTTTAAAGAAAATTCCTCATTTTGAACCAAGTTACAATTCGAGCTCCCACAATCAGCCCAAATATGGACCTAGGGACATGGCTTGAACAAACTTGAATCTTACCCCCCTAAGGATGCTGCATAAAAAATATCAAAAGCATTCATCTGCTGGATCTGAAGATTTTTAAAGAAAATTCCTCATTTTGAACTAAGTTGTCATTCAGGCTCCCATAGTGAGCCCAAATATGAACCAAGGGACTTGGCTTGAACAAACTTGAATCTCAGCCCCCTAAGGTTGCTCCATGCCGAATATCAAAACATTCTAACTGCTGAATCTGAAGGAGAAGATTTTTAAAGAAAAATTCCTCATATTGACTAAGTTATAATTTGGGCTCCCACAGGGAGCCCAAATATGGACCCATGGACTTGGCTTTAACACACTTGAATCCCCCCCCCCCCTCCCCCCAAGGATGCTACTCACCACATATCAAACCATTCTGACTGCTGGATCTGAAGAAGAAGATTTTTTAAGAAAATTCCTCATTTCGAACAAAGTTACAATTCAAGCTCCCACAGTGAGCCCAAATATGAACCTAGGGACATGGCTTGAACAAACTTGAATCTCACCTCCCTAAGGATGCTGCATACCAAATATCACAAGATTCTGCCTGCTGGATCTTGAGAAGAAGATTTTCAAAGAAATTTGCCTGAAATGCAAAAGTTTGAATTTGGGCTTCTATAGTGAGCCCAAATATGAATCCAGGTGGCCGATTTGAACAAACTGGAATCAGATCCACCCCACAATGTTGCATACCAAATATCAAAAGACTCTGCCTGCAGGATCTGGAGAAGAAGATTTTTGAAGAAATTTGCCTGAAATGCACTAAGTTCGAATTCGAGTTTCTATAGTGAGCCCAAATATGAATCTAGGGAGCAGATTTGAACAAAATAGAATCAGATCCACCTAACAATGTTGCATACCAAATATCAAAAGATTCTGCCTGCTGGATCTGGAGAAGATGATTTTTTAAGAAATTTGCCTGAAAAGCACTAAGTTCAAATTTGGGCTCCTATACTGAGCCCAAATATGAACCCAGGGGGCCGATTTGAACAAACTTGAATCAGATCCACCCTCCAATGTTGCATACCAAATATCAAAAGATTCTGCCTGCTGGATCTGGAGAAGAAGATTTTTTAATGTTTTTCCCATTGCCTACAGTGTTAAAAAGTGCTGACTCAGCCCTTTTTCAAAGTCCCGAAACTGTACCCTATGATAAAACCGATGGCAATTTTTTTTTACTAATTTTTTCTGTTGGTCCTAAGGAAGCTTCACACCAAATAAAAATTCTCGGTGCCGTGCAGTTTTGGAGATATGGGCATTTTAATTTTTTTCTATTTTTAGCTCCTGCGGTTCCCATGGGGCTACGGAAAAAAAAAAAATCAGCATAAATTAGGTACTTATGACCCAATAAGCCCTCACATAAAATTTGGTTCAAATCAGCCTCTCGGTTTGGAAAATAGAAATTTTGGGCGGGGCCAAAAATTTTGCCCCTCCCATAACGACGCCAAGTATAGCCCCACAAACTTCTCTTGAACAAATCTGAGTCTACACCTCAAAAGGAAGCTGCACACCAAATATCAAGTCTCTGCTACTGCTGGTTCATGAGAAGAAGACTTTTTAAGATTTCAGCACACTTTTTGGGTGTGGCCCTACCCACGGGAGAGGCAACTTGATTTGAACAAAATCAAATTGCGATGTCATAACAAACTATTATCTCAAATATCAATTAAATTGGTTCAGCGGTTTGGGAGGAGAAGACGCAAACACCATGTTCAGGGACGACGGACGACGGACGGTGAGTGATCACTATAGCTCTCCTGACTGAAAGTCAGGTGAGCTAAAAATTATAAAAACATTTCCGAAAATTTTTTGTAAATGCCTAAGGGAACATCATGACCCCAAGGGCATCCCGATAGAGCCTAAGTGTGGACAAAATCCATATTTTATGAGCTACACTACCGGTATCATAATTAATGTATCCTACAGTAATTCTACAGTATTATAATATTAAATACTACATATATTTAAGGACGTTGCCAATGTAAACAAAATCAAAGATAAAAAAAAGGAAACAAGACATCATGCACACAAAAGGTCCAAAGTCAGTAACCGATTTAAATGCTACCAGATGCAAAGCTAGATCTTCATACAAAGAAAAAATGCCGATAGGATCACCGATCCAATGTCGAGTAGTGACAGCACAAAAGTGGGTTTAGTCATTATCAACTTATAGCCCGAAAACCAATTGTTTACAATTTACTATCTGAAGGGTCACTGTGACCTTGACCTTTGACCTAGTGATTCCGAAATAAATGTATAAATTTTATAGTAAATTTCCTTTCTTATTATACCTACCGAAATTGTTTACTACAGGCTTGCACTACAGTGGAAGAACCTAACTCGGATAAAATACTCTCTATTTTAATCTTTCCCAAGATTTGGGAAAGAAAAGTGGTGTAAAAACAACTCGAAAAAATAAGCCAAAACTAGGTCGAGCGCCATCGGCACACACCCAGTATGGGATGCTCTTCCATAGTACAAATCCACGACTTCCGTATATAAGTGCGCAATGCGTCATTCTTTTGATTCCGAACAACACAGGAGTTATGTGATCAGCGGGGAGGAAGGATTCTTACCCGAATAAGAAGACGGGAGGGCCTCCATGTAAACAATTTCGGTAGGTATAATAAGAAAGGAAATTTACTATAAAATTTATACTTCTTATCAACCTACCTCAATTGTTTACTACAGGCTGAACAGACAAAAGGCTGGAGGGAATCACATAACCAACCCACACATAACTCAATAGCACTGAGAGCGTGGACAGAGGAAGAGATCCCTAGGCCTATCAAACCATAGCATCACAAACATTAGAAAAGACAATGAAAGATGAGGCGTATGGTGAAGTGCGACGCACAGACAGAAAGGGCAGTAACAGCACAAAGCTGGAACTGACCCTAAAAAAAGCTGAAAGGCTGGGATAGACAACAGCCTGAGCCGAAGAAAGAGGGCCCCAAGGTTCTCTGTCAGCTCCTGCAACTGTCGCAGATAAAAGGAGAATGTAGCATTTCTCCAGAAGGCTGCCAGTATAACATCAGTCATCCGACAACATGACAGAGTTATTAAAAGAGGAAGACAATGCACGCACCTCGTGGCAGAAAAAACAATTGGTAATACAATCACCAGTAGCTAGACGAGCGGAAGCTGCACGAATAGCAAGCCAAGTCCATCAAGAAATGGATGCAGGAGAGATCTGGCATGTGGGAAAATGCATATTCATCCAGGATAAAGGCGTGAATGCCCCCCACCCCCAAGCAGAGCAGCGCCCAAGAAAGTGACCATCTTGGAGGAAACTGCGAAGTCCTAGGCCATTTCAAGGAAAAGAGCTGAACAAGCTTGGAGAGGCAAGGATGAGTGTCGAAACAATGCGGTATCACATAGGAAAAAAATGTCTCCGAAGCATGGACATGTACCCATTGCTGGAGACCCCCAGAAACAAACATATACCAGAAACTCCGCAAGCGGTGTGATCAAAGGAGTGACAGAAGCAACAGAGTGATCGCACACCATCGACAGAAGAACCTTCCACTTAGCCACAGAGGCTAAACCAGTGGAGTGAGTGCCTCCTTGAAGAAGAAAAGCAACTCCACTGCGTGTCTCGAAAAACCACTATGGAGGAGACAGGACCCGATAAAAGACATGCGCGAAGGCACAATGAAGTCGGGTTAACTTGAAAACCTCCTCGGGCGACTTTGGCAAAGAAAGTCGCGAGGTAGAAGGAGACATGCTGGAACCGCCGCTAACAGAGAGCGGAGCAGATTGATCCACACCCACCGAGGCGACGGGTGTGATCTAAAGGATTCGACGACTGCAGGTTCATATCTGGGTGAGAACCTGAGGCGGAATCGGAACTGGTAGGAAGGCGTAGCTGACAAGACCATCCCAAAGGAGGGCCAGAGCGTCCATGGCGAAAGCCAGAGCATCTGGACACGAGGACACGAAAGTGTCCACCGGATGGTTCCAACGAGTCACAAGAGATCAATGGAACCCGCCATGTGGAGCATCCACCTGGTGGAAATTACCCTGCCCCGACGGGACAGGGAGTCGGCTAGGACGTTCAGGCGACCGGGAATGTGACGAACAGCCACCCCGGCGTGGACATCCTGAGCGAGCAGTATAAGATCACAAGCCAATTCGTACATTGGAACAGAGTGCGTGCCGCCCTGGTTCCGAATGTAAGCAACCACCGTCGAATGGTCGGACAACAGAAGGACCTGGCGATTCGACAGGTGAGGGATCCACTGACTGAAACGCAAAAGAAGAGCAAGAAGCTCCTTCTGGTTGATGTGTAGAGCTGCATGATCCTGGTCCCACATCCCGTGAATGGAAAGACCTAGAGGATCCAACGTCGCACCCCATCCGAGATCGCTGGCATCTGCCGTCAGAACGCGATTGGACGTGGGTAAGTCCAACGGAACACCCTGCGAAAGCCACTGGACATCCGCCCAGAGGAGAAGGTGAGGATAAAGATATTCTGGAAACTGAAGCACCAGATCCAGAAAATCGACATTCGGCCTCCAACGACTGAGCAGAAAGTGTTGGAGAGGTCAGACACGCAGCCGACCTAGAGGAATGAGATCCGTCACCGAACAGCAGAGACCGATTAGCCGGAGAATACTTCGAGCCGTCGTGGATGTGAACTGGGACAGAGTCGGAGCAAAAGCTGAGAGAATCACAGCCTTGGCCTGGGGCACTGCCACCAAATTGAATTGTGTGCGGAAAGCCATCCCCAGATGATAAAACGACTGAGAAGGGACCAGGTCCAACTTCTCCTCGTTGACTCTGAAACCTAGCGACGTGAGCAAGCTCAACAGAGTGGAGACATCCGACTCCAGTAAGGCAGCATTGGAATGCCCCTGGAGGATATCGTCCAGATATGACGAAGTAGTCACCCTGGACTGTGTGTGATGGAAAGCTATCACATGCGACATCAGTCTGGTGAAGGCCCAAGGAACCAGGTTGAGGCCGAAAGGCATGGCCTTGAACTGGTAAACTCGCCCCAGAAAAGCGAACCTGAGATACTTCCGTAACACCCAATGAATCAGACGTGAAAGTAAGCATCTCACAGGTCGAAGCTGGAAGTGAAATCTCCCTGGTGAATTGAACGGAGGACCGACCTGAAAGTCTCCATGCTGAACTTGGGAGCAATGATAGACTGGTTCAGGAAACTCAGATTGATAACCGGTCGGAGTCGGCCGTCCTTCTTCAGCACCAAGAACAGGCGGGAATAGAAACCCACTGACCTAATGTACTTGATGACCTCAATCGCCCCCTTTGTCAGAAGATTGTCTATCTCCGTGGACAAAAGTTCCTGACGTAAAATGTCTGAAGGAACTGTTGTTGGAAAAGGCACCCTGGACAGAGTGGGGTGCCGTCTGAAGGATATTCGCAGCCCGGACCAAACAACATCTAACATCCAAGGATCGGATGTGATGGTGGCCCAACTGTCTGCGAACTCTGCTATCCTTCCTCCAACCTGGGACGAGTCGAGGTGAGGACCTTCATTTCGAACCCCGACGAGGCTCGCGAGAGGAGAAAACACCTCCTCTACTGAATGAAGAATCCTGGGACTTCCCTCAAGACTGCCGACGTTTACCCTTACCCCTTGAGTAAGAAGTAGAAGCAGTGGCAGAAGGATCAGTCCCTTTGCTTCGCAGAGGAAGCAGAGGGTACTTGTTAGGCTTGGAACGGCCCGTGCCTACCCTAGAAGGCTGATCAAGCTGAAGAAACAGCAGCTGATCGTTGGAATGACGTAGGACGTCATTCCGGACCATCAACACAGAACCATGGAAAAGTTGCGGACCTGCCAAAAAAACAGATCGAAGAGTAGCGCACTGCTCCTCAGGAAGGGATCGGCCTGTGTCCAGCACAGAGTCCCTTCGAACTAATTCCAGATTAGGCGTGTTGCAGGCATGCGTGTGAGTAAGATGCATGAGCGCCTTAGGCAGCACACGCAAAGGAGCCTGTACCTCGTCAAACTTATCTGGAGGCAGATAAGCAGCTAAAGCTGAGACGACGTGATCGGAGAGAGAAAGCATACCAAGCATCTCTCTCGATAAGCCCAATGTGGACTCCAGAGTCGTCATCGGAATGACGGCAGACTTGGACTTGGAAAGCCCAAGGGAATTGGAGTCCTGATCCAAAACCGTCAAAGTCTGGTAGACCGACGGATTGGCAGAATCGTAGAACGATAACGCGCCGGAGGCAAAAAGGTGTCAACCCTGGTG
The DNA here is from genome assembly GCA_031216915.1 of Pictodentalium vernedei. Classification (NCBI taxonomy): domain Eukaryota; kingdom Metazoa; phylum Mollusca; class Scaphopoda; order Dentaliida; family Dentaliidae; genus Pictodentalium; species Pictodentalium vernedei. The sequence goes on from CM062294.1 coordinate 332,526,183, forward strand.
AAGAACGGAGCCTTCATAGCCTTGGAACTTAGCTTAGAGTCCCAAGGCTGAAAATGCTTCAACCAACTGTACCGACGGGCACGGTCGAAGATGCCCAGAAGCGGGTTGCTCCATAGGCTGTTGGCGCGCGACCGATGATCGCGGCCTGGCTGACACTGTCGACTGGTTAGATGGTTTGAGATCCGGAAGGAACCCAAACACGAAATCAAGAGCTGCCCCCAAGTCCGAAGACTGCTGGCTCTCGACATCAAGCATGTCTGGCTCTTCCCTTGAGTCGGAAGACACATAGCACATCGTGGGCAAACCAGCCGATGCCTCCCATGGTGTCGGAATTCCAGGGGGATCAGAAAGCGGCCTGTTTCCAATCCCAGGAGGTGGCGCCATAGGGGACGCCTGGAAACCACTCGCTGCCTCACTGGAAACAATGGGAAGGCTCTTTGACAGAACCTGAGTGAGTAAGGAGAGGGCCTCCCTTAGCTCACTGCCCGTACTGGCCGGTTCGACAGGGAAACGAACCAGCAAAGTGGCTTCACCTCTGACCCTCTTAACTGGTAAAGTGCTGAGTTTTTTCTGACAACAAATCAAAGCTCATCATATACTGCTCTATTACATTTAATTGGATAGTGCCTTATAGGCACTATCCAATTAAATGTCAGAGAGCAAGGTATTGTATAAAAAATCTGATTCATATCAGGGACAATAAAGGCTTCCTCAGGCAGAATGTAGCTACAGACAGTTATTGCCTGTCACTTTTAGTAAAGCCCAAAATAGGGCTTCCAGCACTCTACCAGTTAACCAGCGAAGGGTCAAGATCTTCCAAAACACCCGATGTGGGACGACGGGCGGCAGCCGAAACATCTGAAGGCAGATGTGTATAGGGGTGTGACACACCCCGAGGATCAACATAGCGGGAACTCATGAGAGTCACCGCGGATCTCTGCAGGGCAGAAGGTCCAGGCTACACAAAAGACATTGGTCCCCTAAAACTGGTCGTGTGGCCAGAATGAGTGGACGGAAACGCCACGGAGTTCATAGTGTCCCACTAATAACAACCGAATCCAATGACAACTGTGGTGCTTGACGGCGCAGAGACCACAGGAGAGGGTCCGGCAGGGCAGCCACTTCCAACTTCCCCGAGTTGAAGTCAGGGAAGGCTGAGGCCGATACTCCCACGTCTACACAACCAGACACCGCAGCAGACCACTGCAGGTATAAAACTACTGTGCTCAATGGCTGAGAGGACACAGTAGGGGGTTCAGTTGGCAGCCCCATCTGACTTCGCCGAGTGGAAGTCTGGGAAGGCTGAGGCCGAAACCCCACAACCACACTACAGACATCCCTGCAGACCCTGGCAGGGAGAACCCGGAGCCGGCTAAAAACGGTGCCCAATGACGTTGTAGACGGAACAGCAGTAGCAGCAGATACGACAGGAGCTGTTGGAACTGGCGGAAAAGCGGAGAGAGCCACCAAGCTCGGCCTCCAAAGAAGGAGTCACAACCCTAGTGACAGCCTCAGATGTCGACTGGAGAGGGCGCATAGTCCCGGAACCAGGCATCTCTACACCAGAAATCCAACAGCTCCCGCAGTATCCACCACTGTAAAACACTGCACATTCCACACGGAAGAGGAATAACTCTCACCCACGGAGGGGGAGCAATTCTCACCAGACGTGGTCGAATCGGGCAACCCCGAAACGATAGCGTTCCCCACCCCCTGCAGGAGCGGGAGGAGCTGCACATCCCCCACGGAGGGGGTCAAACTCACACCAGACGTGGTCGAGTCGGAGGGCCCCGAAACGATAGTGTCCCCCCCCCCCCCCCCCCCATTCCACACCACCCGCGGGTTTGGACGAAACGGACACGAGAACGCACCAATGGCGAGGGCAAAAGGAATTGCCCTAAAGGAACCGAACTGGAAAGAACAGAGGTGAGAGCAGTAGAAGAAAAAGGTGAACTCAACAGAAACAGAAAGTAGAAGAACACCCTCAACTATGAGAGAAGGTGGCAGAACCCAGACTGCCGACACCTAACTTCAATAACAATTAAATTTTTATCAACCGAAAAATTCATTGTCGAATCGCGATGACACGATGTCGCAAACAAAACATTCGCGAAAACGGAATAGTAAATAATATACAATGAGAATGTGGTTGAAAATATAAACGAGAATATATAAAACACAGTCCTGTTATTATACGATCTTCAGATCCATAAATCCAGTCACAGGAAAACCATTATCGACGAGTTAAAATATCACTTACTCTAGCAAAGATGGCACACACACATCCACCACGTGTGCGGATAATCAAAAGAATGACGAATTGACGCATTGCGCACTGTTATATGGAAGTCGTGGATTTGTACTATGGAAGAGCGTCCCATACTGGGTGTGCGCCAATGGCGCTCGACCCAGTTTTGGCTTATTTTTTCGTGGTGTTTTTACACCACTTTTCTTTCCCAAATCTTGGGAAAGATTAAAATAGAGAGTGTTTTATCCGAGTTAGGTTCTTCAACTGTAGTGCAAGCCTGTAGTAAACAATTGAGGTAGGTTGATAAGAAAGGGCTCTTTCTTGCACCGATGCCAACCTACCTATGAAGGTTCATCCACATAGGTGGAACCATTGTCAAATTATCATCAGGAAACCAATTGTTTACGATTTACTATGTTGAAGGTCACTGTGACCTTGATCTTTCACCTAGCATGTCCAAAATAAATAGGATTCTTCCACTCACTGATGCCAACCTACCTGTGAAGATTCAAGAACGTGGGCCGAAACATTATCAAGTTATCATCTGGACCTTGACCTTTCACCTAGCGAGTCCAAAATAAATAGGGTTCTTCCTCTCACTGATGCCAACCTAACTATGAAGTTTCATGAACATGGGTCAAACCATTATCAAGTTATCATCTGGAAACCAATTGTTTTGATTTACTATGTTCAGGGTCACTGTGACCTTGACCTTTGACTTAGTGAGTCCAAAATAAATAGGGTTCTTCCTCTCACGAAGGCCAACCTACATATGAAGTTTCATGAATGTGGGTTTAACTGTAGTCAAATTATCATCCGGAAACCAATTGTTTACAATTTACTATGTTCAAGTTCACTGTGACCTTGACCTTTGACCAAGCAAGTCCAAAATTAATAGAGTTCTTCCTCTCATCGATACCAACCTGGGTTGAGCCATTATCAAGTTATCATCCGGAAACCAATTGTTTTGATTTGACATAACCATGGGGATAAACAGAATAAACATTCTGTAATACACGTTAAACTCCCAAGAAATTTAATAAAAAATTTCAATAAAAAATAGTAAAAAAGCTTAGGAGTTTAACAGGAGGGGTTCAAGGAAGAATAGGGAAGGAATACTTAACAAACAGTGGATTAATCATTAGCAAGAATGATGACGTCAGGCGTATGTCCCGAAAATGGGAAACATGAAATAATTTTTATAATTATTATAAAGTTACAGCCCTGAATGTTTGAAACCACCGTTGTTCACATCCATCATCCATTACAGCCTTGAATCCACCAATTCTTTCATTGATTTGTGTCTGGTATCCTCAAAAAAGGAGATTTTAAAGCACAGATGTCAGATCATTGTTACTAACTTTAGGGCCAAACAAAGAATGATGGTTGGCGCCAATTTCGGTAACTTCCTGGATACTGTGCATGCGCAGATAACAAAAGTATGGAGGACCAGATAGGACTTGAATTTTTTGGTTTTGTATGCAAATTTTGGGGATTGGGGGGTGCAAAATTTGTGTTTGGCCCTGAATTATATTGAGTTAGCACCAGCTAGTCTGGGCCATTGGTTGTAGTATAAAAATAGACAATGTTGAGTTCATAATTTATTTATTTTTTTTTTATCCAGATATAGTATTACATTAGAAATGTACAGTGATAATCGATACAGTTGTGTATTCACATAGGTAATTTACAAAAAAATAAGCCACAGGAATATGCACAATTGTGTAAATGAAAAAAAGAAAAGAACTCATATTCAATGAAACAGTAGTCACTTCAGGAATGTTTGTTGTAGGCGGTATTTCTGTCTCAGTCTCATGGGAGTGAGGTTTGAAACTGTCTCGTTGATAGTCTGGAAGGAGAGTTACATAAAAAATACTCTGCTATAATTAACTTAACATCGGCATGTTGGCTAAAATTGCTTGAAAACTAATGCAAGATCAAACAACAGTAGCTAATGAGTTCCACCTCTCTTGAATGGTAGTTTTCTTTTTGGCGGAATATACATATAATGACACTAATTCGATCTGTTTATAATATTTCAGCCGTTCAATATAACTTGTGTAATTAGGGGTACACCCCATTGTTCTGCATGAGAGAATAAATTGTTTAAATAAAAGAATACCGAGATCAATGATCAGAGGCATGGTTTGATTGTTTGAATGTAAAGTAATATATTCGGGGGTCATGGGAAAAGTCAAGTTACAACATTCCTCTAATTTTGAAAGCCAGTTCAGCAGAACTGTTTTAGAGAATGGGCAGTCACAAAATAGATGTTTTATAGTTTCTTTTGTGTTACCGCAGAAGGTACACAGTTCTGTCTCTGCAAGTTTCATTTTAAAAAGCATCGAATTTGTACATAATTCTTTGTAAAATTTTTAACTGCGTAGCTTGCAGCTTTGGATTATCTATGGTCACAAACGGAGTTTTGTAGATTGCTTCCCAATCTGAAGTTTGCAGAGAAGTGTTCAACACGTTCTTCCATCTAGTTTGAGCATTTTGGGGATTTTCACTGACTAGCTCAAGGAAAAGTGGGTAAGACGTTTGATTTACTTTTTGTGTGATGTTCAATTTCTTGACACGACTATAATGTCAGCACATCTTGGAAGGGATTTAATTAGCCTTTTTCAGCTTTTCGGAATCGTGTTTATCACTCCCTGGTAGACAGTTGAGTTCATAATTTAATAGGGAGTAATGGGAGTGCAGTGGTGCAGTGGTTACAGCACTGAACTTCAAACAGAAATGTCCATGGTTCGATCATGACCAGTGGCAACTGTGTTGTGTCCTTGGGCAAGGCACTTAATCCTGATTGCCAATGTGGAGGCACAGTGGTGCTTTGTACTAAGCGTATTGCATGTTCATGGTGAACTTGCATTTAACCAATGCTAATCCTGCTTGTGCAGAGTTAGTACGTTGGGGAGTCTGACAACTGCTTACTGGTGCTTGGTGGTTCTCTCTGGCTTCCATCACCCATAAAACTGTCCAATACAGGGAGAGCCTGGCTATTGAAAGTGTCATTAAAACCCCAATAAATAAAAAAAATACTGAGAATTGGATTAATTTTTCTAGCTACCAGGCCGATGGAGTTTGCCTTCTGTGCTTTATAAGTCTGTATAAATTAACAAGTCATGAATAATTAAATGTATGACTGTCACCATGGAATGTGTGTATGTCAAACTGACAGTAAAGAAACTTGTATCTGGAAGAGACTTTGTTAAGAAACTCAAAATTCTTTGAAAATTCATCACCTTTTTCATCCATGAAGCATCTGCTCTCGCCTTTTCTCGTCTTGCTGTTTGAATTACTTCCTCCTCTTTTTCTTTTTCTATTAGCGATTCAAGAATTCGTCTGTCTTGTTCCTGAAAATACATAAGAAATGTACTCCTGCAGAAATGTAGGTAGTACTTTGTTTGACATCCTTTCATCAGGGCATAAAATGTTATAGTGTCATTTCATTGTCAACTGACTTGCAAAATAATAATGCTTTTATCCTTTTTATATTTGGTAAATAAGCCTGTGTTAGCTTCTGAAAAGCCCTAATAACAACATGATGTGTGGTTTTAATCAATTCAAAGAAAATGCAGATGAAGCCTCTTAACTGAATAGGCACTTTGCTTTTCAATTTATGGAATTCAATTAACAAGAATTTTGTCATTTTCCTGTATTCTAGTGATGAACAGAGCATTTAATCTAACAGACCTTGTTTGGCAGAGCTCAAGAAGCTCTGCCAAACAATACATAATACATTAAATGTGCCTGTTGGATGTGCTGAGCGAAAACACGCCTACAAATACTGGGAATCAAAATCTGTCTCTGCAATTCTTTGATACAATACAAAATTCTTTATCCAATTAACAGGAGTTTAGTCTGTAATGTACATATATGTAGTGAAGAGCCGATATGTGTCTTATCGGTATTTGCCTATATCCGATATTTCAATTTAATATCGGACAGATACCGATACCGATATTAGTTTTCATGGCGACACAAGCTTGTGTGTATAAATATAATGACATTCAGACAGGACAAACGAGACATGGGGTTGTTCAGCAGTCAGAGTGACTTGACACACATCTCGAGCGGATCTTGACGTAACGTACATGTGTGATGTATCAATATCATTACTGTACCGACTCGTCAGTAAGCCCAGGCACATGAAAAAAATGGGGGTGGGCTTATCCACGAATGAGACCGAATGTAAAATGAAAAGTTGACCAACCAGGAATGATCTGTGTACAGGACAGTTGATCTTGTCAGTGTATGCTGTGTTCCCATTGATATTAAATAAATTAATAATGTACATAAAGTTGGATGTGTTTGTTTTACTCATTTTTTCCATCGGAATCAATCATTCAAAAGTACATTTCAATAAAAAAAACATCAACAAAATTAGCAGGAAATATCAACAAAATATTAATGTTAACAAATGAGGTCAAAAACGCACGTGGTCAATTTGTTTTCACCTGGAAACATTTTCGTTCAGTCATTACATTTCCATTTTGAATTGTGTTTATAAAAAAAATATTTGAACTGTGTTTTGTATTACTCACGCAAGAGAAGGTGCCCTCAGTATTCATAACTCCCATGTGAAAAAAAAACAAACAAAATAATCCATTCACATGTGAGCATTTACATGTCCATGCATTGGTGGATCGCTTCTCGGTAAATTCTGTCGCGTTCACTTTCTTCATGTGCAAGATGAACAGGGGGCAGATAGCAGCCAACATTGCTGGCACCGGATAACTATCTGCACTATCCATTCCCCAGTTATTGACGTATCGACACTGAACCTGGCTGTTATTGCCAGAGAAGAAAAAAATTGGGGGGGGGGGGGGAGGGGGGACTCAGAGAGGCAGGCCTGCCTATCTGTACAGGCCAATAAGTTGCAAGATAGTCACAAAGAATTTCCTCACATTTTTTCGTTACCGATTCTTTCACTTTCAACAAGCATCACTATCCATCAGTGATGTAAAATCCAGAGGAAATTTTCTGGTGGTATCATGCAAGGTATTTTCACTGGTACTGTATTTACCAAAAAAATCATGAATCATTGTCACTTGTCCTTAATCTGCTGCCTGTAGAAGTGGTGGCGGGGGGGAGGGGGGGGAGGGGGGTTACTGAATTCTGCACGTGGATGGAATGGGTGGAAAACACTTGTTCAAAATGAAGACAAAAATACACAGCTGGACATGTGCCTAATCTGTTCGTATAGGCCTATAAGTAACAGGAGATAACTGAATTCTTGTGTTATTTCATAACAGAATTTTTTTCAGTTTTCAACAAATTTTCAATTCCATTTTTTTTACACAAAACGGATAAATTTGGTATAAACCATAACAATAGTATATATAATAACTAATTATACTTGAAAGACCATGTTTTTATTTAATTTATATTTTGAGTTTATATAATTTTGATTTCACATAACCGCGGGGCATGTTTCATAAATAAACAAACTATATTTAAACTGACCACCCTGGTGTACATAATGTGTCCCCATTGTTGTAAACAATATGGCTTTCCCTTGTTTTGTTTTCAAAACAGCCTTTCATGTAGCATGTAGTCCAGGCACATTAGACATAAAAATGAGAAAGTAAGGAAAAAAATCGGAGAAAGCTGATTTTTTTTATATGTTTCCGGGACACACATTGCGGATAAAGTGTGAAAAGTCCCCGCGAATCCGAGTTGAGCTTTTTTAGTTATAGCGTTTTTTTGATGAAAAAAAAAATTTAAAAAAAAATTCGACCCAGCTCCATATTTCTCATTCTTATTCGCCTTAGTAGGGTGAGAATCATAAATATCGTGCTGAATTATATTGAGAATACATATCCCCAACAGAAAATGCCAACTTTGTACCAATCCTCACACTCAATGGTGAAATATTCACGAAAATGTACAAAATTACGAAAAAAAATTTATTGTTTTCATACACACAACGGTACACAACGTCCATTAAATCAAATCTACGACTACTTTGGGAGTTAAATTATATATCAAAAATTGCAGAAAAGCAGTGGCTTTATAATGATATATAACAATAGTCATTTATTGCATAATGAACTGGTGAAACGTGTGAAGTATTAACCATACCCCCTAAACTCAAATTCAAACGGCATCGACTTTTCTCATTCAAATACCGTATTATAGCATCATTGTTTCAATTTGTCAACCATCTACTGTCAAAATTACATGAACTGCTCCAGAATGCGTCCGTAGGACGCACAGGAAAGCTTTGGGTACAATACTACGAGCAAATAGGTCTTCTCAAGTTGTTCTTGAGAGCAGAGCGCACAGGCGACTGGGAACTCCACACATATTGTGTTCGCAATATGATTCCAGTATTTCACGCAGGTGGTCATTTTGCATACGCAAAGAGTTCTCATCTCTATTTGCAGCAGATGAATGAGCTAACAGAAATAATGCAACAGGATGATTTGAAGTTGTTCACTGAGAAAGGTTACTTTACCATAAGGTGCTCAGATAAATTCTGGGACGGGATATATTCTGATCAGACCATAGAGCAGTGTTTAATGAGAATGTTCAAGCTCCCTGTGGTCTCACACATGGCAGGGGAATAACCGATAGCACTGTTGCGAAATGGGTACAAGGACTACCTCTTTGCCTTCCGATATGTAATGCTCTCGAAAATTTTGTTCATGTTCACACTGGTCATGGCGAACAACATCGGGATCTCCGTCAAAGTTCACAATTGACTGATGCCAATGATATCACCAAATTATTGAACTGGCTCAGAGTGCATTCCCCCTTTCAGAATAGAGATCCACTACAATTAGTCTCTATAGCGACCGGGCTTGTGGCCGACGAAACTGTGAACTGTGACCAAGTTCGCAAAATTGGTGAATGTTGCGTATCGAATGTTGTAAGCAAAACATTCAACAGCATCAAACTACGACGTGTTGACACTGTGAAGTCTTTTGCATCGATGGCAAATAGCATCAAAGTCCATGGAAGTAAGGTAGTGATTGACCCCACAATTCTGTTCAACCACATCACATGTGTTATTCAGTCACAAGCAGAGATGGAAGAGTATCTCAAATATGAACTCGCCCCGAAACCACCAGCATTGTTTGATTCTGCTGGAATGAGGAAGACACAGAAAAGCATGCTCGGTAAGATCCTCAAAACATACGGTTCCGAGCAAACTAAAATCCCAGAACATTCTCTGTTTGTTGTAGATGGTGGATTTTTATTGAGGGCAGTTGTATGGCCTAAACAGTCGTCATATAAGGACAAATGTACATCATATTCCAATTATCTAGTGAGACATTTTGGGGCGAACGTCGTGGTTGTTTTTGATGGTTATGCTTGTACAATGTCGACAAAGGGCATGGAACAAGCCCGTAGATCTAAAGACAGGTATTCCATTGATATCAATATCTCACCCGAGTTACCAGCCACCACACCCCAATCCGATTTCCTTGCAAATGCCAAGAACAAAACCCAACTGATCGATCTTCTAATGCAGGAGCTATCTGCTATCAATATTCAGTCCAAGCAGGCCGAGGCTGATGCTGATGTACTGATAGCCGAAACTGCACTTGACATCGCTCAAGATGACAACAATGTTGTCGTTGTGGGAACAGACACAGACTTGTTAGTCATTCTTACCTCTCGAGTTCAACCGGGATGTAATATTCACATGATGTATTCCATTACCCCAAACTTACTAGTTTCAGTTAGTGAAATAGCAACCAAAATGGGTGACCATAGAAGCAACCTCCTTGTAGCACATTCTATAAGTGGTTGTGACACTACTTCTGCACTCTTTCGAGTTGGTAAGAAGAAAGTATTCAGTACAATTGTCTCCGATGTTACTAGCGACTCACAACAGTATGTCAACACAATTTTGGCGGATGACAGTACACCAAGTGCAGTAGCCGCCGCCGGGGAACAACTTCTCCTGATCTTATATGAGAGTAAAACTGTTTCCTCTCTCGACCAATATAGATATGTCACTTACAAGCGTTATGTAGCAAAATCTAAACTGAATAAACCCATCGACCTAGCCTCACTCCCACCAAGCAGCGATGCTGCACAACAACATGTCTACAGATGTTATCTCCAGGTCCAACAATGGCTGGGCACTTCGCTTCCTCCGACGGATTGGGGGTGGTCGCTAGACAATGGACTTCTTGTACCGACTGCAGCCACAAAGCCATGTGCCCCCGATAACCTACTGAATCTGATCAGTTGTGGTTGCAAGAGTGCTTGTACAAAAAGGTGTGGGTGTAAGACGGCAGAACTCTCTTGCTCAGGTTTGTGTAATTGCAGTTCGGATTCTTGTAACAACCACAGAAACACTGTCCTGTCGGAAATTTCTGAGTTCGATGAATAATATGTATATAGGTCATGTCATTTCTGTATATAGCGTTGATAATAGTCAATGTAACTTAATCTTGATTGATTTGTACATTCTGTAAATATTATTTATTGATTTTTGTACATTCTGTAAATATTATTTATTGATCTAATGCTGCCAGACACAGACGTGTCTGTTCGGTCCCAAGCCCGAAAATAGTTGAGTTCTCATGCTGACGAATTTTATGCCAAAAGGGGAACTCGGCCAGAAGCAGAGGGGGTCTTCCATAATGTCTATTTTGTAAGCAATGATAAAAGTCTTCAAATGGTGGTGGATTTTTTATCGTCTGTCCAACTAACATCCCGTTCTGTACTATGACCCTTTGGGCAAATCCGTTAGGAAAATCATCATTTTTTGCATAAATCCGATACTTTTTTGTGAATTTTCAATAATTTTTCGCAGAAATTGTCACAGAATGCACATTTTCCTCTAGGTAAATGTATATTAGACATTATGTAGCACGAAATACGCGTAAACAAAAAATACAGTTGGATCAATTCGAGGTTACAAAGTTCGTGCGATTTTTTTTTATTTTTTTCAAACGCGTTTTTGAAAAAAGGCTGTAGAAAAAAAAAGCTCAACTGGGATTTTAGGGGACTTTTGTCTAATCGTTCAGTGACATGTACTCGACATTCCCTGAAAAAATCAGCTTTCTCCGATTTTTTTCCCTAGTGAAACCTAATGTTCTTGGGCTAATGGATCAAACTGGATATTACAACTCAGGGTATTAATTCATATTTATTTGTGAGCAACTATTTCTGCATGGATCACATCAGGTAATTTCTCAACTCATTTTCTAAAGTAATAAAAATGAACAATTTGGGTCACTGAACATGCTGTTATTAATAATTTAAGAATTGGGAATTTCCCATTCATCTGCAACATAAAGTTGATAAACATGAGGGCTGATAATAATAAATAACACAAAAGGGTGGAGTTTGGGAATTTTATTTTTTTAGCTGAAAATGTGAAAAAGATTAAATTGAGAAAAAAAGAACTCCAAAACACTTTCACATAATTTTATTTCGATTGAACAATTGAAATTTTTGTGCACATTTTCGTGATGACCTGTGTGTTGAAGAATGCTTCACCGGTACCGGTAGTCAAAACTTTAATTCAGAGAAATATGGGGTGGGTTTATTTTGGGGTGATACCCCAAAAATACCTTTTCTAAAAAGCCCTATCCTGAGTAACTACTACTATTTAGTTGAGATTATCAGTGACTGGCCTGAGAACTTGATTTGAAAAAAAGACATATCAGCTGCCAATATCGGCAGAATTGGTATTTTTTTTCCGATACCCGTCCGATAAGCCATTCATCAGCCAATACCGATAATCCATACCGATAATTGGCTCATCACTATATATATGCAACAAGGGATTGCACCTGAGGTACTGACATACACCCACCAGTGCCAAATCGAGGGATAGGACTGTGTTGGGACAGACAATATTTCCCAGCCAATGGATCCTACTGAGCCACCCAACCCAAGGGGAAAATTTTTGCATAAAATCATTTGAAATCCTTTGAAAAAACAAGTGGCCCCAGGGGGCCTGAGGGCGCTCACTTGACATGGTAGCCTAAATATCAACCCAGGGAATTGATTCCAACAAGTAGCATCTGCCCCTCCTAAGAAAAGCTTATACCAAATATCCAAAGATTCTGACCAGTGGATCTAAAAAAAAAAGAAGATTTTTAAAGAATATTCCTCACATTGAACTAAGTAATAATTTGGACTCCCACAGGGAGCCCAAATATGAACCCAGGCACTTGGCTTGAACAAACTTGAATCTCACCTCCGTAAGGATGCTGTATATCAAATATCAAAAGATTCTGACTGGTGGATGTGAAGAAGATTTTTGAAGAATATTCCTCATATTGAACTAAGTTATAATTTGGGCTCCCACAGGGAGCCCAAATATCAACCCAGGGACTTGGCTTGAACAAACTTGAATCTCACCCCACTAAGGATGCTGCATACAAATATCAAAACATTCCGACTGCTGGATCTGAAGAAGAAGATTTTTAAAGAAAATTCATCATTTTGAACTAAGTTACAATTCGAGCTCCCAGTGAGCTCAAAGATGAACCTTGGGACTTGGCTTGAACAAACTTGAATCTCACTCCCATAAGGATGCTACATACCAAAATACCAAAAGATTCTGATTGGTAGATCTGAAGAAGATTTTTAAAGAATATTCCTCAAACTGCACTAATTTAAACATTTGGGCTCCCATAGAGAGCCCAAATATGGACCCAGGAGTTTGATTTCAATAAACATGTGAGACAATCTTCCAAAGATGTTATAAGTGAAATTTGAAAGCTTTTGGAGCAGTGGTTTGGGAGAAAAGTAGTCTTAAATGTTTTTCCCATTACCCACAGTGTTAAAAAATGCTGACTCAGCACTTTTTCAAAGTCCCCAAAAAGTACCCCATGATAAAACCGATAGCAACTTTTTTTTACCATTCCATTCTGTTGGTCCTAAGAAAGCTTCACACCAAATAAGAATTATCAGTGCCATGTAGTTTTGGAGATATGGGAGAGTTAAATTTTTTCTCTTTTTAGCTCCTGCAGTTCCCATGGGGCGACAGGAACATTTTTTGGGGCATAATTAAGTACTTATGACCCAATAAGCCCTCATATCAAAAAAGGAAGCTGCACACCAAATATCAAGTCTCTGCTACTGTCGGTTCATGAGATGAAGATTTTTAAAGATTTAAGCTCACTTTTTGGGCGTGGCCCTACAGAGGGGCAAGGCAACTTGATTTGAACAAAATCAAAATGCGATGTCATAACAAACTATTATCTCAAATTTCAATTAAATTGGTTCAGCAGTTTTGGAGGCGAAGATGCAAACACCATGTTCACAGACGACGGACGGTGAGTGATCATTATAGCTCCCCTGACTGAAAGTCAGGCAAGCTAAAAAACCACCCAATGCCACTCCATAGCTCCTCCACATGGGAAATTAGTCTTTGTATAAAATCACTCAAAATCTTTCAAAACTCATTTTAAAGCCAACAGAAAAAAAGATTTCATGAACTGAAGTCCTTCAAAACACATTTTAAAGTCCCCAAAAAAGAAAAGAAAATTAGCCTTACAGGGCAATGTAATTTTAAGAAGAGCAACACCAAGTGTGACATATGCTAATTTTGGTCATTTACACAAGAGAGAAAAACCTACAGTCTATGTTATGTAATAATAATAACTCTTTGGCCAGCTGCTGATTTGTCATGGTCTTCATAAGAGAAGGCCATCATTCCCCCTGCACCCCACCCCCTCTTCCCCTTCTCTCCTCCCAGCATTCAGATATAAACTGCTTAATAGTGTCCCTCACTTCCTCTTTTTCAATTTCTTCAATAAGCATTCCTACCCTCTCCCTCGTGTCCCTCTTCAGCCATCTATCCTTTGTTTCTTCACCCCACTTCTGCATTATTCTTCCAGTAAATTTTATTCTATGAGGTATATACTATGGGCATTCCAAGAGAAAATGTTCCAGGGTCTCCACTACTCCAGACTGGCACATTTGGCATCTCTTTTCCCCATCTCTCCCAATTTTTCCCCGAAGCTCCAGTGATCTTGATCTCAGTTTGAACAGCAGTGACCCTCCAAAGGTGCCATCTAGGTACTTCTCAAAAGCTGGCTTTTCTTTATATTGTAACCCCTGCAGTGATCTTTTCACGCTAACCCCTGCTCGCCAGTTTCGATTGCAATCTTCCATGACTCTCTCTTTGACAAACCTTTTGCCTTCTTTCATTCCTATTTCTATGTTTGTGACCTCTATAGAGTAATTGTCCATTAGTTCCCTCACATGTTTTGACCACCCCGTTTCTATATTACAATTCCAAATGGTATCGAGCATCAATTTGCACCACCGGTTGTCAGGCAGGTTTCTCAAGTAGTTAAAGTAACACAGTTTTCCCAAATCTACCCTGACCTTGATTTTCATCCACCCAAGCTCCCCCCTTACTGCTCCCAAAGCTGCAGCATTACTCGACCCTGTTATCCATCTGCCGGCATCATTCTGAGTACTTTCCAACTTCTTAATAACGGTTTGGTTTAATGGAATCACGTCCGTGCCATACGTTATACTTGGTAAACCCACCCTCTCCCACAGTGTTTTCCCCACAAAGACCTTGTTGAAACTATTTTTCCCTAAAAGTTTTAGTTGGTTCAGAATTCTTTTCCCCTTCAGAATCAGTTTGGCTGAGTAATTTCTGTACATCCCTCTTCCCGTTATATTTATGCTTACCCCTAGATACTCATATTCTCCCGTTTCTCCTACAGTGATTTGTTTGCTTTCCCCTTCGGGGATTGAGAACTCCCCCACTCTCCATCTCTTCGTCATATCTACCTTGCGTCCAACGGGTATTACCTTGCTTTTATTTTCATTTAGTTCGAGCCGCCAAGTGTTCCCATATCTACCAACAATTTCTCTAGCCCCTGTTCAGTTCTAGACATTAACACCATGTCGTCCACAAAGAATAAGCCTGGTATCTTTATGTCTCCAACATTTACCCCCTCCGCACTCTGAATTAATTCGTCCCCTAAACCTTTAACATACAATGCAAACAAAATCGGTGAAAAGATACACCCCTGCTTGAGGCCTATATCCATAGGGACTCGTTTTGTAGTGATACTCCCTAGACAGAGTTGGCTTTGCACATCTGTATACAGTGCTTTCGTGATTCTCACAAAGTCACCCCCCAGTCCGATGCCCTCGAGCTTTCGCCACATACCTTCCCTCCACACTCGGTCGTACGCTTTTTTCACATCTAGAAATGCCAGAAACATCTTTTTCTTTTCAGCCTTTGTTGATTCTATCAGTTGGGTGAGTGTAAATAGGTGATCAGTGACTCTTCGTCCTTTCCTGAAACCATTTTGAATTTCTCCTAAAAAAACCTTTCTCTTCAATAACTTCCTCTAGTCTACCGTATATGATCTTACAGAATACTTTTCCGATGTTACTACTAACTGATATCCCCCTATAGTTATCTAGAACTTCCTTATCCCCCTTTTTGTGTATGAACAACACCTTACTTTCCCTCCACTCTCTGGGGACCTCTTGCTTTCGCAGAGCCAGGTTGAAAAGGTTTGTCAGGACTTCAATAAGTGCCTCCCCTCCATTTTTGAGGAATTCGTTTGGAATTTCATCAGTCCCTCCCGCTTTACCATTTTTTAATTTCGAGACCACGTTCCACACTTCTTCTGCCGTTATTTCGCTACATACACGATTGGATAGGTTCTCCTCCACCAGTGTATTTCTTTTTGGTGGGGACCCACTGCCCCATCGCCTATCGTTTATCTTTTCCCAGTGCTTGACTAACTCTGAAGCGATACGGCCTTTATCTTCTGTACTTTCCCCATCCACTTTGATGCTCTGCACACTACTTTTCCCCAGTTTATTTACCCAGTACCCAGTTCCAAAATACGTTTGAGCTCGAACCCCCCGTTTTCTTTATTGTTCTGGCAAGACTGCAATTGCGCTCCTTCCTATTATTATTCTTTATCTCATTCACCTTTTTCCGTGCCAGTTCATATTCTCCTTTCATTAGTCTCGTGTCATTGTTATCCACCCCTTTAAGCTTCCTACTTCTTCTGTAAGCAGCGCATTTTACCTTCCTTTCTTTTATAGCCTTTTTCAGTCCCTCGTTAACCCTGTATCCAAGCTCTCTCGTTGGGACCCTCACCCTTCCTATACAATCCTTCCCTGCCTCTGTTAGGCTATTTACTATGCCATCTGAAATACTCTGGACATTTGCATCCCTAGGTATACATTCAAGATTTGGTTTTAGTTTTTCCCGAAACTGCTTCCAGTCGGCTCCTTGTTTTAGTCCCCAAACTTCCTTGAAGGTATTTCTGTCTCTATTCGTCTTTTTGCCCATAATCTTAACTGTTATCAGGTTGTGATCACTACCCAAGTCATTTTTTCCCTCGTCATCTATTTCTACATCTATAACCTCCCTCCATATGCTAATGTCAGTGAGTATATAATCAATTATTGTTTTCTTATCGTTCCTCTCCCAGGTCCATTTACCCTTACATTTCGCATCCCTGTTCAGGATCTTTAAACCAAGCTCTTTTGATAGGTCCAACATCTTCCTCCCATTCGTGTTAATTTTCCTATCACCTCCCTGTATGCCCTCCTCCTTATCCCCGATGTGCCCATTGAAGTCCCCCATTAGGACAATACTGAACCCTCTGCTTTCAAGCTCTGTGATATTCGATCTAAGAGTTGTATATATTGAAACATTCCACTCGGGCTTACTTCCCTCCACTGCTAAGTATACAACACCAACGGCAACACTCCTGCTTCCTAACTTGATTTTTGCCCAGACTATTTCGTTGGATACTGGAATCTGAGTCCTTGCTTCTGTGAGATCTGTAATCAATGAGGGCTGTAATTCCTCTATGTATATTGTGCTATTGTCCTTTCCATAACCCCCCAATGGTAAATAAACTCTGGAATAATACAAAATCAAGAAAATATCTTTTAGTTTTCAGCTCCCGATTACGTGTAATAAATTTAACTTCGCCGTTGTTACGTTTCTGTGATTTTAGCTCGCTCAAAAATTATATGAACGATTTTTTTAATTCTCTATGGGAATTTTTGTGCATTTTCAGAAGAGCGTCCATTTTGCAACAATGCACAAGCAAGGACTGTGAACGACAGGACGGCCCAGAGACGCTCAAAGCAGTAATGGTTCTGAACAGCGCCCTCTAGTAGTTGGAGTCATTTTGAGAACGATGTCGTCTAGCGAATGTTCTGATTTCAACGGCGATACTTACATAAAAATACGACAGAAATGGGCAATTTCTCTTTTCGCAAACGCATGCTAATAAAAAGTTATTTTATGTAGGAAAGTAAAAACCCGTATCAATGAAAAAGATATTGATTTTATTCAGTTTATCGAGATTATGTGTGAATTTATGCAGGAACACGTTTTCACATTGAATCAGCTCCGTTGACCTTCAGGCGTGTCAAAAGTGGAAAAAATTATTTTTTTTTGTCATTTATCTCGTCATTCAATCATGGGTAATTCTTTTTTTAAGTTTTAAAATGTTAATACGAACAAAACATCAGCACCAGAATAATTAAAGCTTATCCGATAGGAAAAAATCTCGAAAGATGAAAGGTCCGCCTTATTCTTGGAACATTGTAGCAAAAGATCTGCCAATCCAAAGACCGTCGCACCGAAGAGAATTTTAATCATAATAAACCGATCATCATGGATCATCTGTGAAGAAATGGATTTTTATATATGAAACTGGACTGTCTCAGTTAGCTATGACTACAGGTATTGTTATTAAACATTAATGGAGTTTTAGCTTTTGAAGTCCACAACTTGCATAAAACTAAAATAATTGGGAAAAAGTTATTGTTAATTTGTTAATGACGTTATTATATATTATTCACTATTTACTCCAGCACAGTTGTCTGATTCACAAATTTGAATTCATTTGATATACTGGATTTAAAAAGGAAGAAAGAAAATAATTCACGTGGAGCAAACTTTGCATTACTTCAGAATTTAATAGCCTGAAAATGGACTGATATTTATCCTGGCTATTCATTAACTCATAACCCGCTGAGTATTTTCAATATATTTTTCATCAGATCTAGTCATGGCTGCTGTGACACAATAAATTAATAAATCAGAATTTTCTCCAGACCAATCACACCCACTTGACTGTCACACCGTAAATGATGATCACACTAAAAAAAACAAGTTTCAAGGTGCCTGCACAGTGTACATGTACTTCAAACATATACTTGAGAAAAGAAAATACCATTAAAAATTAATGGTATTATTACTTATTTACATGTATCACAGTAGGCCCAACTAATAGGTCCTGTTGCATCAAATTTTCTAATTTTATCATCTGTTTCATTTTTGACAAGTAGGGCTAAAAAATACTACCACAGCATAAGAAACATGCCTTGAAAATTAGACCTATTTTACAAACACATGTTGTAGTAAAAAAGAAAAAATCATAGATATCAGAACTGAAGTCAGGTCAAGGAATTTGATTTGATGGGAGATTCAATAAAAGCAATCTCAGTTGTAAATCTGCATGCAATCAATTTTACATCTTTTCCATTCATACATTGTTGATTAAAATATATACAAATGATTGATAAGAAAACAAATGTGAGGAAACATTAGAAAATGTGAATGTTTAGGTTTGACTGGCAGTATAGTATCACCATCAAAAAATCAAGAGTAGACAGAAGTGGCAATATGAACTTTAAGGATCCAGGACTAAGGATTTATACCAGTGTAAAAGTAGTGTACTTACAAATACATATTTATGGAAAATAAAAGATCAGTTATCAACTTACTTTGATGATAATTACTGATACCACATGCTTGCCCACATGCAATTTTACAAAATGGCTTGAGATTCAGAAACTCTACTTTGTGGGGCATTATCACCATTATGGTGAATTAATATCACCACAAAATCAGGGGAAGACCCAAGTATTATTATTTTGTACAAAACAAAATACAACATTTCTTTAATTTCAAACTCTTTTTACAACTCTTTTCCAATCTTTTCAACTTAAAGTAAAGTCATGCTAATGAAAAATCTGTATGTATGTGTGTGCAACCTCTCAAAAGGGGAGTGGGGCAGGGGTATTCCAAGCACAAGAATACAACAGAGGGGTTAGACCACTCTGACATGGGGCTGTGTGATGCCAGTTCCACCACTAAACAGTCCCCTTTCCCACCTGCATGGGAAATATATACACTTCCAACCATTTGGAGTTTTTTCTTCATAATGTAGATTCATCCCCAAAATGAAGGAAACTTGACATGCTCTTTTCACCAGTGGGATGTGCCATACTGTGATTTAAAAAAAATTTAAAAAAAGGTGCCCATGTAAAAGGCTCCCGATAATTATCTAACTGTACTTTCCACATGCTCTCATGAAAAAGCCGATTAGGTACAAACAAAGGGCATAAACAAGGAAAAGTTGAGGGAGGAATTTGAGTGCCCCCCCCCCCTCCATACAAAGGCAACTATGAGGTGCAATTTTATGTATTTTAGGTGATGAACAATTGCATTTTCAACATTGTGAACACCTTCTACTACATCAGATTCCCCAAACATGCAAAAAATAACCACTGCAAGCTCTGCAACACCCACTTAAAAAGACTTGCTTTGCAAGTTCATATCATGCTTCTGTAGAAACAAACAAATGAGATTAAGTGGGACGCTTAACTGCCTGTCTTTGGTCATCCAACATTTTTGTTAGCATCTCAATACAGAAAGTGAAAGTACGCATTCACTCATCACTTATTGTTTTTTCAAGAAGCTGACCACAGTGGAATATATGCATATCAGTTTGTGTTAAAGAAAATATAAGAAAATATATTAGTTTTATTCTAATTCACTAATTGCATCTTCAAATAAAAGACAAGACTTGCAAATGTGGAAAACCTAGTTGTTTGGTTTTGTGTGTTACATGACGAGGAGCTTAAATGGTTGAGTGCTAGAAGCCAGTATCAGGGCTTTCAAAAAAATGAGGGTACCAGGGGAAAAGCCAACATTTTCCTTTCTCATTTTTCATATTCAGTCAAATGCAAACAAATATTTTGTTTATATAAATGTGTTTTATCACAAATTATTGAAGAGTGCAGATTGGCACTCTTCAGTAATTTGTAATAAAACAAATTTTGCTGAACAAATTCAGACCACTAAAAAAATGTAGCCCTCAACCAGTTAAGAGGGGGACTGCAGACTGTACTGAGTTAAATAGGCATGTGTTTGAAAACTGTGTAGTACCCAATGTATAGGCCTATAGTTAGTTAGTCCTATCCCTTAAAACCTCCTACTGCCTCCTTTCAGGGGTGAAGTATGTAGAGCGATTAACAGCCGGGGTGTCCTGTTTGGGGACAGTAGTCACTTTGCATCCAAGACCGTTATCCTTTCCCAACACCCGACGATTTTCTCACCACTTCCTCCACAATTTCAACTTTAAAAAAACGGTATACTTTGTTTAAGACAAGCATCAGAATGCCAAAGAGACTTTTTGAAGTCCATGCCGTGGTATTATTCATCCTATTCACAATAGATGCAGAATATAAGCAAAACGAAGTTCGTTCGAAAAGAAGAAAAATGCGCGACAATAGGAGATGTCATAAATTCGTCTCGTCGTTTCAGTGATCAAATCTTTGCTTTATCCTTTTAAAATGTATTTTTTGTACATGTGTGTACCTCGTTTAAATAAAACTTACTTTTCGTACATTATGTTTTCTCTATAACAGCCATATTTCTCAATATTTCAAAATGAGTATACCAAACATAAAAGTAAATTTTCAAGCGGCGAAAAGCCGATTTTAGTGTTATTCTGACTCCATCTACTAGAGGGCGCCACTCCAAAAAACATTACATAAGCATTCTACACTACTGGGCCGTCCTGTCGTTTATTGTCCTTGGCACAAGTGACGTAACTGGGACCATCCATTTGAGAACAGGTAAATTTGAATTTTCACGGCTTGCCTTTGCAGAAGGCGTGTTTTGACGAAGTTGGAATATCAGTTCGTCGTGATGATGGTTCAAAATAAAACTCAAGTCTTGTTCAAAACGCGTTAGTGAATAAATAAAATATACATGTATTGTAGTCGTGACGTAAATTATTTTATTAATACGTACCGTACCAGTTTTCCAAATTTGTCATGTCTTGCCGACAACTGCCCTCAGTATGTTGCTACAGACCTCCTTTTAGGCTTTGATTATTTGTGTGACCGTGTGAAATCCGGGGCCCGTTACTTTCGGTTTGGCACAGGAGTCCGGATTTCTTGGGTTTGGACTGCCCCCATCCAAATATGGCCTAAAAGACCTTGTTTTAATTTTTTACCTTGGCACGTCCTTTGAATTCGGACTCCCCCCCCTCCACCCCACACACACACACACATACACAAGATTCTCATTTCTGCGTCAAATAATAAAGAAGGAGGTGTATCGTGAATCCAGGTTGGATAGATTCCAGGGCCGAGGAAAGGGTGGGGTTGGGGGAGGGGTGTTATTGCTTTTAATGTTTAGAAGTCACTGATTAGCGAACCATAGGCTAAATACTCGGTTTCAAAACGAAACACAGAAAAAGGCAGAATTTAAATGAATTAATTTCGCCATTGGTACTGGTGCCGTTCTCGCCACAATCATTTGGTGCCGTTTTCGCTCACTCGGTGCCGTTTACTCCAGGTGCCATTTTCACATGGTGCCGTTTTTGCTATAACCCGACACAAGTCCAAGTTACCAATTTTCTTTTAAGAAAGTATATAACTAATAGCACAAGAGAATTGGCACCTTCGAATACAACCCTGCCGAACAGGTATAATCACTAGAAAGCTTATTGGAAATTGTAGGGGAGGGGGGTGGGTGGGGGTGGGGGGTTTTGTCATCACGAATATGTCACTTCGTGATCATGCTGCCCCCCCGCCATTTCTCAGCAAGCACCTGATAAATCTTCTGAGGGAGAAATCACTAGGCAAAGTTGATCAGAGAATTTACATAATATCAATCATATTTCGATTTCACTGATTATACGTATATAGACCAACGGGCTAACTTTTTTTTCCATGGCTGCAGGGGGGGGGGGGGGGGATTTTGCCCGAAAAGTAACTACGTGCGTAGCCCTGGTGTGGATGTTCGTGAGCGTGTCTTCTCCTACTGGTGGGATTAAGGGCTCCCCGGGAACATTTTTAAAAATCTGATCTGCTTGAGGGTTTCTAGAGAGCCCAGACTACCTTTCGAACCTTGTAATTGGAAGAAAAGACAATCGCTTTTGTAGAGGTGCCAGGCTGAATGTGTTCGAGCGGTCTCGTCTGGTATCAGTCAACTGCAATAAAACATTATATGCTACTCGGGATTCAGCTGGAGTAAATACGTGTAATGTAAGGCCCGTGTGCCCATAGCATTAGAGGATCGAACCCTACAGATGGATGGGGCTTTAACACTATTCACGTGGGTCGATAAACTATTAATAACAGTTTGGCTGGCCAGTGATTTGCCGTGGTTCTCAGTTGAGAAGGTTTTGGTTACTCATGTGCTTCCAACTGCCTCCCGATTCCCACGCATCTTTCCTCCCAATACTGAGACGAACTGCTTGAAGACACTCTGTACCCCCATTCTTCACAATCCCTCCAATAAGCATACTAACCATCGCATTTGTGTCAAACACTAACCACGTCCTTTATTCTCCCATCCCACGTCCTCATTATACTACTCCCAGTGAATTTTGATCTAGAAGACTGAGATTTTGGACTTCCTAATAGAACGTATTCCAAGGTCACCACTACGCCCAAGTTACACATTTGGCTCTCCTTTTCCACCGTCTTTCCCAATTCCCCCTAATCTCCAGTGATCGCGACCTCAGCTTGAACAACTGTGACCACCCCTCCCCTTACAATGGTGCCATTGTCAAGGTATTCTTCAAAACCTGTCTACTCTTTGCCACGCAGGCCACACAAATACCTCTTTCTTTTGACCTATTCTCGCCAATTTTGGTTACAATCCCCACGACTCTTTCTCTAACGTTTTTTTTTTACCTTTGGTTATCTCTATTTCTGAGTTCGATACATCGTTTGGATAAATCCTTACAAACTTCTACCATTACTGCAGTTAATTATAACGAAATTTTTAAAAACCCTAAGCTATGAATTATTATCTCGACTGTCTAATATTTCTACATACCTGCGTTACTTCCACTGGGTCCAGTGGTGGCTCAAAGGTGTCTCCCCTCTGGATATACTTTAGCAAGGGGCGTCATATATGCCCAGGACCTAAGGTAGGATGCTAATAGAATTCTAGATGGTGGCGGGGAGTATCCCCGGGAAAATTGGAAAAAAAATTTCAATCCCCGAGGGCTTTTTGGCCACTAAATAAACTATGTTCCCATTCAGCTTGCAACATTTTTCAGTGGGTAGGTAGATAGTGTGACATTTTATATAATAAAATCAATCAGTAACTGGAGCTTTCGGCCACTTGGCCTTATTTGTCACATTGTGGGGACCTAGTGAGGGGACCTAAGAAGTGATGTCACAGCAATGTGACCCAATTAAACTCATGTTAGATTGTCATGGTAGCCCGCGGAAGCGGCCATCTTGTGACGTCATCTCCATAGTGACACGTGGTCTTAGTGTGCATGCGCGGCGCGTGTTGTTAGGGTGATAGTACTTCTGTCAGACATTTTTGTCTGATGGAGGCCGCCATCTTGGTTTCTAAGGCAGCACGTGGTTGCTATGAGCCTGAATGACCTACACCAAGACGGAGGTATGTGCGGAGGGTTTGTTCGTTTGAATAGGAGTAGATCTGATTACCCAGAAAGACCCACCAATCCATCCAAACCACCCAAAATGACTATTTGATATGGATTCCTCATGAATCCTTCTTTTTTCAATAACAGGTATGTTCCTTTGCATAAGAGTAGTTTTACTTTGTAGAATTACCACAAACAAGCCGACAATCCCTCCAATTCACCAAAATGCACCCAAAACAACCGTAACGGACTTGTACTCCCCATCTAGGGTTTTTAGTAGTAGCACGTAGTGCTATAGGATCGAGAGTATGTTCTATTACACTAAAGTACTGGTCCAGATTTTCCAAGAACCCTATTTTTGTGCCTATTACAGATACTACTCTAACACTAGCAGTACGTCTAGCCCAAACTAGCTCTAGTTCGTTCCCTCGTCCAAGTCTTATAATCACCAGCGCTTGGTTTCCCATAACATGTATGCAAAGTTATCTTCAGTGTGTATAACGAAAGCCTATATGATTCTTATAGCCACGAATCCATCGAAGAGTTACTGAAAAGTCATTGCTCAAGCGACTCGAATCCCATCGAGCAAATGAGCTATAGAACAATTGCTCATTCGAGTGACTCGAACATACTTTCTTCGACTCATTTAGGTATTTGAGGAAAGCCAGTATACAAAATGCCCGACGGAACAGCGTATCACCCTAACAACACGAGCTGCGCATGCGCACTAAGACCACGTATCACTATGAAATGACACCACAAGATGACCGCTCACGCGGGCTAGCACATCAACCAAACTTGACGTAACTGGGTCACGTGACTAACTTGGTGTAACTGGGTCACGTGACTATGACGTCCTTCCTAGGTTTCCCATTAAGCCCCCCCCTCCCCCCTCCCATGTGGCACGATCTCCACATCTAGTACTGATGATGTTACATAAATGCACAGTACATCATTCAGGTAGACTTTCAGAAATACAGTTAACATTAGTGTCCTGCGTGATGAAGTTTATATTCTTTATAATTGTTGATAAAGACAAAATGACCGAACACCCAAGATATCAATCACTTCTATTACACGTGGAACGACAGTTCCCCCACCTTCCCAACACTTAATTATAAATTTGATAATTTTTTCCCCCAGGGTGCCTGAAGCTTAAGCTCGCACACTGATAATATGGTAAATTTTCTGGATACGATCCCATCAGACATGCATTCACTGTCATAGCATGAAACATCAGTGATGCAACAAATCCCGAAACCCAAACTAAATGCCAAATGACACTTCACTATTAATTCTATTATCATATGATACTTGTTAAACATATATTGGCCTACACAACAGAACCAATTGTCGCAAATGTGAGTAGAGTTTTACGTTGTAATACCATCACGCTGATTGTATCATCAAAATTATTGTGATGTGTATCGTAAAAATTACGACAGATTTGATGGCCGGCGAAAAGACTGGACATCATCAGTCAATGATGGTTGACTTTTTGTGTGATATCTTCCTTGCCTTTAGCGCTGCAAAATCTTCAGTCTACAGTGTCCACGTCAAGTCATTTAATTCCCGATGACTCAATAGCTGTCATCGCGCGGCCGCCTAATCTGTCGCGGCACACAGTGGATCTGACATCGGTTTTTATAAGAATGAGGAACCTCTATTATTAAATATAGATACTCTCAACAGGTATCAGGGAACTAAAAATTTGAATTAGAGTTACCCACCTTGAATTAGAGTTACCCGCCTTGAAAGGTTGCACTCGGAAATGATGCAATTGTTACGGAATTTAGTAAAAAGGCTGTCGATCTGTGATCGTAAATTCTGACTCCAAGCGTTGTGATTAGTTTAAACAGTATTTATTGCAAAAAAAAACAAACGATAACAGATAAATTGCCAACATTGATGTGAATTTGGCAGTAAGCTGAAAGCTGATACAAGGCCGTTTCCACCTACACAAGATCACAAAGAATCGTCGATGACAATAGCAGGTATGAGTATCAAGTACAAACAGTGTTTATATGCATTATACAAGCGTTTGAAAAGCGACAGTAACTAATCTTGTATGGAAACAGTCAGGGATGGGTTGAGCTGCAAGAAAAGTTGGAAAGTGCGGGGTGAATGCATTCACTGCGTAGAGTTATTTATTTGTGTCTAAAGTCCCACACCTATGAAAAATGACTAAGCATGACGTAAGATAGAAGTATAATCAAGGTAACACCAATTATTTGCCACACAAGACGCCCATTTGGAGGAATTTCATCCAAGCATTGATAACAGAGTCACGGTTGATCAGTAGGGCTTCGCCTGTTTACCACTGTAAACAAGTGTAGCTTAATTTACAGGCATTCCCATGGAGATCATCTTGATATTAATTGTGGGTTAGTATTTATTATAGAAAGTATATAAAATGGGCTAGTACTACATTGGGGTTAATTAATGAATCGCTTACTTGATAAAATAAAGTCGTGTACCACTTCAAAGATAAGGCGGTTGTCGTCATTACTCAGGAATTCTGAACCGAATAGAAGTGTAGAGGAGTCCGCTCCAAACGGAAGGAGATTAATTGAATAATGACGAGCATCGGAGAAAATTGGACAATGCAGGAGAAAATGAGCGGGAGTCTCTTCCTCTCCACACTGGCATAGAGGGGTTGGTGATAAGTGGTTGCAATATAAGTGAAAATTGAGGTTACTACATCCTAGTCTCAATCTACAGTGATATATTTGGGCTGTGCGAGATTTCGATCTACAGTAGAACCTTGGCGGTCGTTGGTTGCCATCGTTTAGAAAAGTTTTGAGGTTCGTCAATGATGAGTTTTCACGCACGGACAAGGGCAAATTATTCCATTGGTCAGTAACGCTGGGTATGAAGGAAGATTTATACAGCTCAGTCCGACAGAACGGAACACGGTGGTTTAGACCTGATCGAAGACTTAGTGAAGGATTGGTCGAGGAAGCACGTGGCGGGATTTTACTGGAGATGTGCGGAGGAACCATACGGTGATACATTTTAAAGAACTGGATTAACTTGTGTTTGTAGCGTCTATCTTGCAACGGTTCCCATCCTGTTTCCGTATAAAGTAAGGACTTACTAGCACTGACGGTTGCCCCAGTAATAATCCTTGCCGCAGCAATCTGGATTTTTTCCATTTCCTCCACTTTAGTTACAGAGCAATTATCCCAAACAGTATCGGCGTATTCAAGGAGGGGCCTGATAAAAGCAAAATATATTTTTTCTAAGACACTACGGTCTAAGTTAAATTTGTGCTTCCTAAGTAAGTCTAACCGAGACCAGGCCTTTGCGCAAATATGGTCGATATGGTCATTCCATGTACACGTGCTATTTAATATGACTCCTAGATGTTTATGATTAACGACTTCAGATATCTGAGAACCGCCAAAGAATAATGGTGGATGGAAAGTAAGGCTACTTTTTCGAGATATTTGCATACTCTCAGTTTTATTTGGATTGAACTCTACCAACCATATTTTAGCCCAATGTTCAATTGTGGTCAGATCTTGATTAATTATTGCAGAGGCTTGCTCAGGGTTTTCTATAATTAGATATAAAGAAGTATCGTCTGCAAATAGGCGCATACTGCTCAGAAGATCTTTGGTTATATCGTTGATATATATAAGGAACAGCAAGGGTCCGAGAATAGACCCCTGTGGAACACTGCATTTATGGTTCTCCAAGCGTTGTGATTACTGATAGAACTACGGAGCCCCATCAACCGCGAAGTCCCATCAAACGCGAAGTCCCATCAGCCCGTGGCGTTTTGTGATTTCTTACCAGACGATACCAGACACAGGCTCCAGATTCTGGGTTCAGGTTGGTTACTTCACAAGCTAGTCGTGTTCAGCACAACGAAGACCAGTTTACCAGTTATCTATGATTTTTATTAACAAATAAAACTCAACTGCCAATCGTTTTCTCTGGTATAAAGTAAAATTCACAATGTTCAATCAAAGTTCATACCTTATAGC
Organism: Pictodentalium vernedei; assembly: GCA_031216915.1. Taxonomy (NCBI): domain Eukaryota; kingdom Metazoa; phylum Mollusca; class Scaphopoda; order Dentaliida; family Dentaliidae; genus Pictodentalium; species Pictodentalium vernedei. Next base: position 332,554,067 of record CM062294.1, read on the forward strand.
AACAGTGGCGGCATCCATCTTACTTCTTGTAGGTAGGTACTTGCTCGTCGGGAGCTGAGAGACAACTTCCCAAACATCCAGGAATCGGTGCTTATATCCACTAGATTTTTGATGCCAAACTTGATCACGCGACTACCAGTCAACGGAATAGTTAGGGAAAGTTCCCGTGACGTGGCAGTCACCATTGTTAGACGCTTGTACTGCCATGCAGACTGTCAGCAATCTGCATGCAATCTATCGAGTGGTTGTTCCACAAACACATTCCGCCGGGGTTCTGTTGACTGGGGGAATTGTGTGATAGAATTTACAGTTCTGCAACTTTAGCATTATGTGATGCCCGTTTGTTCTGGGAGTGTGATTTATGGGTTGATGACAGCTATGACAGTTCAAATAGTACCAATTCAGAGATTTCCGCCGGTGATATTTATCAACTAAAACTCGACTACCGGCGTTATCTCTGATCAGCTCTTCCACCGAGTGTAGGTCAGTCGGTCGAGTGTAAGTCGGAGTATTTCTTATTACTTTATCCAATTCTACGAATATCGGCTCTGAGGAAAATTAACAGCAATAATATGAGTCCCATTCAAACTAATAGAAAACTGTCCTGTTATTTCTATAATTCCATGGAAGAACTATAGCTCTTCTTTCGAGCTTGCGTAACTTCTGTGGGCCAACTTCGCAACACAATCTCTAAAAATAAACAGCCTTTGGAAAATATATTGTTTCAATAAAGGTTTGAAACATTCTATTGGCATCTTGCACTATTGTTGAATATGCCTGATAAAAAGAGAGTGATTTGATGACTCTTAGACCTAAAAAATACAATTTACTTTTTGTGTGTTTTTGTAGGGAATTGCCTGAAAAATGCACGTGACCGGCACTTCCTTTTGTGTCAGTTTTTCTCTCTTATTTGTTGCATGACCCCTGTTTTCGGGTGAGAAAAAATTGTCTGAAGGGCTATACTTGACAAAGATATTTGAATGGCAGAATCGGAAATTCGATCGCAGTTGCGCAGAGGGGGTTGATAATATGCTCTGTGCGAATGCGACCGAGTTTGATGACCTTCTCTGCGCGAATTGCGATCGAATTTCCGATTCTGCATCGATAAAAAGGTCTATTCATTTCGGCGCCATTACCGGGTTATTGTTTTTACTGTTTTATATTTATACAAAAACATGGTCGATTTTGAAATCTCCATTGATGCCTCACCAGTCCTCAAATGACGACAATTAAAGAATAAAACATAGTTTGGATCAATAAACTCTGCCCAAATGTAAGGAAATATGTGTACTATCGATTGCAGCCGGTAATATGGGCGAAAGCTTGATATATATTCCTAATTTTGAGTTATGAGTTCCCATAAAAACTTGATGGGAACTTTTCTATAGGATTGAATGGGAAGAATCTGAACGTTCGGATCGCTGAACTAATTTTTTCGCCTGAACGTTACTATAATTGTCGCATGTGGGAAAATATTTAGTTCCGTGATACCTATAACTTTGTTTCACTCTCGAATTCAAATTCAAAACCTGGGCATATTGGTCTGCGTCACGTAGCGCGTTCCGTGTGGCTTGTAAGTGAAGCTAAGTGCACATGTTTGCAGTTGCGGCAATAGATCTGGGGTCCGATGTGTTATTTTTACCGGAAGCGTTTGTCAGAGAGACAACTGATTTAGGAAGTCATTGACATCGGCACATGTGTGCGGTTGGGTACGAAACTGAATTTGCTGCCGCGAATCCAATCGGCATCGGGACAGAAAATGTCGGTGTTCGGCGTCCGAACGATGAGGCTCGTAGGCCCATATAAAAACAGTCCGCCTTCTTTTTTGGCATACTTCCTTTTCTTCTCTCAATTGTTTTACCATTTGACCTCTTTTTTTGGGGGGGGGGGTGCCTCTGGTCGCCCCCTGAACCCACTCAAACAGACCACTCCCAACGGGTGGAGCAAAATATTCTCCGCCTCGCGAGTTCCAACTTTCGGTTTCTGTATTTTCCACTTATGACGACTTATCCACTGTGAGTTGATGGTATACTAGTAAAATAGATTGGAATATTTGCCTCATCTGCTTGTTTCAGGCATAGTGGATGAAATTTGGCGCAGATTGAACAAATTTGAGAAAGACTGGTGCTGAATTTGAAATAACTTTTAAAACTCAACTTAGACTAGAGAAGGAGGTGGGGTTGCAAATAAAAAATATAGATACTAGGCTTTTAGACAACCCCTACCTCCGATCCAAACTTTGCCCCTCTTGAATTTACTTCCCACCTCCTGCAATGTAATTTTGTCTGTTTGCGTTGCATTCCAAGAGGTATTTCACGATTTCTACCACAGTATGTGAAGATTCCAGCTGTTAGTCAAATAGTGATTCAAAATTCGAAATTTCTAGACGTTGATTTTATTTATTTATTTTTTTTTTGGGGGGGGGGGGCAGGAGCCCCAATCCCGCGACAACGAACGCGCACGTCATCGAGAATCGTGACGTTTTTATGACATACATGTAACAATGATTATAGCTGAATTCCCTGTGACCATGAGAGGTGGCAACCGCACCCCCCCCCTCCCCTCGTCTCATGCGCGCATGGTTCTTGGAACAAATTCAAATGACCTCCCGTTAATTAATGATATGTGTTAGTTCTGGTGTAGCCGTTTAACTTTCTCCCTACATTTCACCCCCACCCGGTAGGATAAAATCTCGTGTGTTTCCCCTCTCTAAATATAAAAAAAAAATATTTGCTTTTAAAAAGCTTATTTCTGGCTCCCAAGATTGGTGGAAGATGAAAAGATACACGCAGGCCATGACGGAATATCTCACCCCCTGCCTCCGCAATGTGACTTTGCATTCGATTTATATATTCTTTTTTTCTCCATATTTGAAGATTTTGTTTGTAAAGTTAAAACTTTGAGCTATAACTGAGATGTTGTAACTTTTCCTCTTAGTAATATGGAAGAGTGATAATCCACGCACACTGAAAACTACTTACGGTAAGTTTTACAAGCCTAAAATTAACCTACCCTCGCGAAGTATGTTACAATTTTTTTTTCTAACGATTATTTGAATGGTATTAAAGGCCGACGACCCAAAACATATGTAAAAAACGAACGCGAATTACTTTGGCGAAGTCCAAGTTCAATGTTATTGAACTGGTTCGGACGGGTGGGGGAGGGGAGGGGGTCGAAACATGACACGTCCTGAATAGCCATGTTAATCTTTTAAAATTTAGTTCAAGTTATATGCTCTGCCCAGACTTCAAAGAGTATGGGCTATAAATTCACTGACAGAGAAAAATTGGAACGTGTGTCTATATGTCACTTGGAGAGGTGGAGTGCATTTTTTGTGAGCATCGTGTACACAGTCAGTGATGCCAGATCGAGGATCTGCCGCAAGCTATCTCAACCCCATACTGTCTTGAATCTGTTTCCTTGCAAGGCACATATATGCGATAAACCAATGCGATTCGCTTCACTTAATTATATTCTATGCAGTTCAAGGGCAGGACAGTGCCGGAGTGGACTTCAGTGGTGGAGGTGGGGGGGGGTTAGGTTTCATGTTGGTAAATTTGGCGAAATGGAAGTAAAAGCCGGTATTCTGACAGCAACATACTTTAGAGCTTGATTTTTCGATAAGTAATCCGCGTTGGATGCAAAAAACGTTACATCTGGGCGCGGTGGCTCAGTTGGTAGGGGTGCAGGCTGCAAGCCGAGAGGTACTCTGTTCGAACCCCCACCTGCGGCAACCGGGTTGTGTCCTTGGGCAAGACACTTCACCCCATTGCCCACGTTGGGGCATGGTGCCGTTTTGTACTAAGGCCTACTACTCCTCGTGGATAGAGCACCTGTCTTTAATGTTATAATCCTGCTTGTGTGGAGTTACCATGTTGTGGAGCTGAGAGTTGCTTGCCACTGTTCGATGGTTCTCTCCGGGTAATCAGGCTTCCTCCATCCGTAAAAATGTTGTGGTCATGATTAGCCATTGTGCATAAATATGTGGCTTTCAACACCAATAACTAACTAACTAAAAACGGTACATAATTTGGTTCTTCAATCAGAAATCTGTTGAAATCAGTGTTTTGGTCTTCAATCAGAAACCTGTTGAAATCGGTGTTTTATCGCCGAATGGGGTGGGGATAAACCCCATCTATTGAAAAATATGGGGTTTATCCCCACCCCAATCGGCGATAAACTTCGACTCTACTAAAGAATTTTCATCGAAAAGGAATTTTCGGCAGAAAAACATTATTAAATCACAAGTCTGCTTTCGTGCACAATGTTTCTAAAGCTGTTACAAAATTTATCAGCGTGAACTTAAAAATTTTATTTAAAAATCCTCAACAGTTATTTTCCGACGTATTTTATTTATTTTACAGAAACGGTCATCACTTTGTGATCGTAAGTTTCACTTGGGCCCGAAATTCGCAACAAACGTACCGATGTTGTGGAACGGTTCAGATTTATGTTTTGATCTGTATCCAAATCCATCAAAACACATCTCCTTGCAACAACCTCGAAACCCTCAGGTAAAAATAGATTATGCTATCCGTTATGTCATTGGCAAACAAACATGTCGGCTGCTTGCGTAAAATGACAACAACGGTGAGCTTTTGAGTGAAATCAAGGGAAAATGAAGACCCACTGATAAGGTTGTAATGCGAAAATTTTCTCCTTCATCTATTCTTTAATTTGAGTGGTTGATTATAATTGAATAACAAACAGAACAGGAGATACGCGATATAGTCTTTCGCCAAGTATGTTTTGGAAAATACTATAGTTCTGTTCCATAAGCAAAATTATCAAATTCCGAATCACTGTCTGGAAGTTTCTGCTTGAAAAGTGTAAGTGCTATTTTCCAAAACAAATGGCTGATGCAGCCATTTTTGATGGTTGTCAAAACCCAAAATGTGACATCCTGTTCGTTCCATCTGCACCATTGCAGTAATATCTTCCACTGTGTCATATCATTCGTCCATTGATCCATATATGTTTGTATGTACTAATAGACAGGCGGACAGGCAGACGGATAGATGCCTAGACAGATGTAATCCAGTAGACTCCCTTCTCTTTGAGTGGGGGTATAATTAATAACTTGAAACTGTCCTGATGGGATCATCAGATTCAGTCTTCAAAAATTTCAAATCTTGCTAAGCAAAAAGCAATATGACTAATAACCAAGATTTCCAGAATTGTACATTCTGTCTATGACTATAAATGGTTGAAATGAATCATAAGCATTTTAAAAGATGAGGTGATTTACTGGTAGGTAAATTGCACTGATCTCTATACAACTGGATTGCTGGAACACCAGTGAAGGGTATCGCAACTCACTCTGCCCCTCCCCTCGATTGCATAAAGTCAATCAATGAAATAACTCCTCTCAATTGATGACAAGAAAGTTTTTACGCTGTAACTGCAGTCACAGCTTAACAGCATTCACTTCATCAAATATTCTAGTGCTTACCTTACATGAAAACTACTTATACAGTATGAAATTTCTAATTGTAGCCCTTGTTTTTTTTTGTCAATAATAACTAAAATATGTTCAATATATATTCAATTTGTATTGTTGCTAAAGTTGAATATATCTACGATAATATATGGTTAAGATGAATCATTAGCATTTTAAAAGATGAGGAGATTTACTGGAAGGTAAACTCCACTGATCTCTTTACAACTGGATTGCTGGAACATCAGTGAAAGGTATCGCAACTCACTCTGCCCCCTCCCCTCAATTGCATCAAGTCAGTCAATGAAATAACACCTCAGTGCTGGACTTAAAATCCGTTTCAACTTGTTCAAATCACAGTTGATTCGCATCATGTACACTCACGCGAATCCTTTGTTAGGAATTCTCAGGATCAGAGTACAAATCCAGATAATAAATTTGGTCTCGCTAACACAGTCACAATAACTGTTAAATGCTACTTGAATGACCTGGAGAGTAATAAAACAAGAGGCCCCACGGGGCCTGAGGGCGCTCACCTGATACTGGCCGAGTCATATCACCAAAATAGCAAGGGATTCTGCCTTGTGGTTATTATCAGTTTTTCAACATAAAAGTGTTTTCTCTACTTAGTAACCCAGAGTGTTCATATGTTAGATCCCCATATTGGGTACTCAATAATTTATCTATTTATTTATTGGAATTTAAGGTCACTTTCTAAGGCTACATCATTACAGAGGCATAATTATAATATCAGGTTTGGTCAATCGTTTATGCCTATCACTGCCCACTTTACAGGGCTTTCAATGCAGGAATTGGTTACTACTAGGCCCAATTTTATCAATAAAGCAGAACTTGAACAAACTTCAATTTGCCACTTCTAAGAAAATCAAAAATCAAATATCAAAAGATTCTGACAGGAGTAACAGAAAAAAAAGATTTTTTAAGAATATTTCTCATACTGAACTAAGTTATACATGGGCTCCCATAGGGAGCCCAAAAATAAAAGCTTCTGAAGCAGTGTTTTGGGAGAAGAAGATTCTTCAACGTTATTCCCATTAGCTACACTGTTAAAAAATGATGACTCGGCACTTTTAGTCCTAGAAAAGAACCTTATGATAAAATTTTTACCATTTTTTTCTTCCGGTCCTAAGGAAGCTTCACACCATATAAAAATTCTCAGTGCCATGTAGTTCTGGAGATATGGGCATTTAAAAAGAAAAAAATTTTTTAGCTCCTGCAGTTCCCGTGGGGGACAGGAAAACAATTTTCGGCATAAATTAGGTACTTATGACCCAATAAGCCCTCATATCAAATTTGGTTCAAATCGACTTTTTGGTTTGGAAAATAAAAATTTTGGTATAATTTGGGCTCCCACAGTGAGCCCAAATATGAACCCAGGTACTTGGCTTTACCAAACTTCACTCTCAGCCCCTAAGAATGCTGTACATCAAATATCAAAACATTTTGACTGGTGGATCTGAAAAAAAAATTTTTTTTAAAGAATATTCCTCATATTGAACTAAGTTATAATTTGGGCTCCCACAGGGAGACCAAATATGAGCCGAAGGACTTGACTTGAACAAACTTGAATCTCACCTCCCTAAGCATACTGTATACCAAATATCAAAAGATTCTGACCGGTGGATGCGAAGAAGAAGATTTTAAAAGAATATACCTCGTATTGCACTAAGTTACAATTTGGGTTCCCAAAGGGAGTCCAAATATGAACTCAGGGACTTGGCTTGAACAAACATCAATCTCACCCCCCTAAGGATGATGCATAGCAAATATCAAAAGATTCTGATTTGTGGATCCGAAGAAGAAGATTTTTAAAATATATCCCTCATATTGCACTAATTTGAACATTTGGGTTCCCATAGGGAACCCAAATATGGACCGAGGAATTTGATTTCTACAAATATGTGAATCAATGTTCCAAAGATGTTATATGTAAAATATGAAAGCTTTTAGAGCAGTGGTTTGGAAGAAAACAATTCTTTATTTTTTTCCCATTGCCTACTGTGTTAAAAAATACTGACTCAGCACTTTTTCAGAGTCCCGAAAAAGTACCCTATGATAAAACCGATAGCAATTTTTTTTTACCAATCCTTTCTGTTGGTCCCAAGAAAGCTTCACACCAAATAAAAATTCTCACTGCCGGTCAGTTTTTGAGACATAGGCGTTTTAATTTTTTTCTATTTTTAGCTCCTGTGGTTCCCACGGGGCTACAGGAAAAAAAATTTCTGCATAAATTAGGTACTTATGACCCAATAAGCCCTCACATAAAATTTGGTTCAAATTGGCCTCTCGGTTTAAAAAATAGAAATTTGGGGTGGGGCCAAAATTTTTGCTCCTCCCATAACATCGCCAAGTATAGACCTACAAACTTCTCTTGAACAAACTTGAGTCTACACCTCAAAAGGAAGCTGCATACCAAATATCAAGTCTCTGCTATTGCTGGTTCTTGAGAAGAAGATTTTTTAAGAATTGGAGCATTTTTGCCCCACCCATCTGCTCAATATGAGGGGAAACCTAATTTGCCAAAAAATCAAAATGCCGCTATATAACCCCTACTCACATGAAATTTCATTAACATGCGGCCAGTGGTTTGGAAGAAAAAGACCCAAACACCACCTTCACGCCGGACGACGGACGCCGGACGACGGACGAAAAGTGATCAGAAAAGCTCACCCTGACTTTCAGTCAGGTGAGCTAACAATACACAATTTACCTTACTTGACTATGCAGTATGCTCATTGCTGGTTCACAAATCTTCAATGGTTCCGAAATGTGAGTGTGTCCCTGTTGCTTAATTTATACTATTATACACTGACTGAAACAACTCCAAACACATTTCGAAAATGTACTAGCATATTTGCACAACTTGAACAGTTTGTTATTAATTATTTCCCAGTATTTTCATTAATTTCTCTATATTACCTCAAATTACGTACATGTAAGTTGAATTTAAATTAGCACAGCACATGGCATTTAAATGACAACAACAAATTGATGACATATATGTGGAATTCCGTAACCAAGGAATTCCTTGCAAACGTCATCAATTTTTATTGTTGTTGAAACTGATTCGAAATAGCGTGGTATAACTCTTCCTGAAATATTGTGCAGTAGTAATGTATTAACTCTTAAGTCTTTCCCTACCAGTGACGACAATAGTCATCCCACTTAATGTTCCACTCTGTGGTATAAACCAAGCAAAAGAATTCTCTGATGCAAAGGGGTGAGTAATTTTAAATTTCAAATCTATTCAGGCAGTGGATTTGAATTTTAATCTTGCTCATGCCTTAACTTTCATACTTTCCTTTCATGTACAAGACTAGACAATCCAGGATTTTCTGATTGGTGGGGGAGGGGTTATTTCAATCACAGGGTGCACATGCTGAAGTCATCTGGCACGAGTCCTAAGGGCACCAGCAACATTAGGAGCATATGTGTTTGTTTGTGGAGGGGAAAATTTGGTGCTGTCAAATGAAGTATTTTGGTGGCATTTGGGGTGAACATCCAATTGATTTTTGAATGGCGAAAATATCATCTCTCTTTTGGAGCGAACAGACAACTGATTTTTTTTAGTTTGGAAAATTTGGAAAATATGGAGGGTGGGGGAACACCCAGAATTCGCCACTGCATAGACAGACTTACCCACTGAAGGAGTGTTGTAGTCAGTGAAAGAGTTGCACTTCTTAATATAATAATTTTCTTGCCACAAGAAATTTAATATATTAACAAGTGTAACCCTTAATGTGAGATCATCAAATGACTGTTCATTCTTTCCTGTAGGCCTATCCACGAGCCATCATTAGTGATGTGGTTGCGTGATATCTGTAATCTACCTACTGCACTTTTAAATCTGAGTGGAAATGCCTGCATGTCACAGAATAAGATTACAATTAGACACAATGTGTCGGTATGTTAAGATGCCGAAATTTCTGATAACATGACATCCAACATACCACACTGTTGGCTGTCAGAGAGTTTGACATTTCAACATACTGACACGTCAGCACTCTGGAGGTTATGCAAATAATCTACAAGATGGTCAGCTGACCTGATTTCCATATTCATTCTTCCTTTCAGTTTGCACTGAGTTATCATTATCAGAGAGTATTCACTGAATTCTGAGATTTCAATTACTTTGGAAAAAAATGAAACACAGCCATACAGCCATGCACATATGCATAAGCGTATTTTGGATTCTTAGTTTTCATTCCTTTCAAATTTTTGATTGACACTTTGTATGACAGGTATGTGCAGCAAACTTTTTATTAAAATCAATTTAACCCTTGCCCTGCTGTCCTGGGATTCTCAATATTAAAGGATCATTAAGCAAATTGATACTTTTCTCTTACCTGGACACGAAGTCGCTTTGCAGGTGTCACAGTCCATTCTTTTTGAAGAAGAGTTTTGTACACTTTAGTATGATGATTTTGTATGTGGCGACGCAGATTGGAGGTATTTGAACTTTTAGACAGTTATGCAGTGCTCTGATTATAATTAGCATCGCACCAGTTCTTCCTCATTCTGACATGGATATATCATTGGAAGAAAAATGCCGATAGGATCACCGATCCAATGTCAAATTGTGATAGCACAAAAGTGGGTTTAATCATTATCAACTTATCGTCCGGAAACCAACTGTTTACAATTTACTATGTGAAGGGTCACAGTGACCTTGACCTTTGACCTAGTGATTCCAAAATAAATAGGGCTCTTTCTTGCACCAATGCCAACCTACCTATGAAGTTTCATGAACACGGGTGGAACCATTATCAAGTTATCATCCGGAAACCAATTGTTTACTATTTATTATGTTCAAGTTCACTGTGACCTTGACCTTTGACCTAGCGAGACCAAAATAAATAGGGGTCTTCCACTCACCTAGGCCAACCTACCTATGAAGTTTCATGAATGTGGGTCAAACCATTGTAAAGTTATCATCCGGAAACCAATTGTTTACGATTTACTGTGTTGAAGGTCACTGTGACCTTGACCTTTCACCTAGCGAGTCCAAAATAAATAGGGTTCTTCCTCTCATGAAGGCCAACCTACCTATGAAGCTTCATGAACGTGGGTCGAACCATTATCAAGTTATCATCCGGAAACCAACTGTTTACGCCTGCCCGTCTGCCCAACCGCCATTCATCACACTGAAAGTCGAGTTTGACTTTGTCACAACTCGACTAAAAATGCGATTCATTGGAGACACAAGCGCAAATCGACATGAATTTGAGTAGTAGCAGTGTGCGCGAATCTTTACACGAATTGATTCGCAGATTCGTGTGGAGTTTTAACCCCTGCGGTGGTTTCTACTGAAGTCGTGGCATCCTGCAAAACTTCACTAGACACAACTGATAAGTCAAATTGGTTCCTTATTATGTGGGAGCAAAATAACAACACTTTTAGAATCTAGGGCAAGAATGAAATGAACCTCTTGCGAGAATCAAAGTTGACCTTCATTATTTTCCTTGTGAGATTCATTTATACAAATCAAATCTGATTCGTGCACGAATTTAAAACCCTATTCAAGTGAACAAATCTACATTATGTGAGAAATTTGTGGTGGTGGCAAGTGATGTCATTCTTTTAATTTTGGTATCACAAATTAATTTTCAGTGACACCAACATTATTGCATTACCTGCCTATTAATGTCTTATATTCAGTATCTGCTATGATTCAGGTTCAATATTTATTTATTTATTTATTGGTGTTTAAGGTCACATATTTTTGCACAATGGCTAATCATGACCACAACATGAGTATCAACTCAAGACCAGGGGTGAGTGTTAATAAGCCATGTTGCCCATTTTAGAGAAGGTTTGCATCTCCTAAGCATTGGTGACTGGGTCCTATTTTACCAGTAAAACAGAGCCTATTTACCGCAGTGAACAGGCACTGCTTCACTTCTCTGGGTTCCCGCGGGGATTCAGGTTTAATAATTTGAACTAAGAACAAGAGCAATGCAAAGCATGGCATATACCCCTGATAGTGTCATAAAAGGGTAGGTAAGTCTCTCGGAGGCATAACAAATTCTAAAGGAAGCTTCCTTTAGACACCAATAATGCATCAAAAAAAGATAAAAGATTTGAGTCAGCATTCATTAGTTTGCATCTCCTAAGCATTGGTGACTGGGTCCTATTTTACCAGTAAAACAGAGCCTATTTACCGCAGTGAACAGGCACTGCTTCATTTCTCTGGGTTCCCGCGGGGATTCAGGTTTAATAATTTGAACTAAGAACAAGAGCAATGCAAAGCATGGCATATACCCCTGATAGTGTCATAAAAGGGTAGGTAAGTCTCTCGGAGGCATAACGAATTCTAAAGGAAGCTTCCTTTAGACACCAATAATGCATCAAAAAAAGATAAAAGATTTGAGTCAGCATTCATTAGTTATTATTTATTTATTTATTTATTTACAGTAGAACCTGTCTTGAGAGACTACCCTTCTTGCCAAGCAAAAGTGGTCTCTCAAGACGGGTGGTCTCTCATTACAGGGTTTAGGCTTTTGCTAGTCAGTGAATGACCAACCAGAGTATATTTGTTTCAGAAATGGAGATGGACTGATTTTTCAACTTTTTAAAAATTTTAATTCAGTTTTAATACAAGTACAAAGGCAATGTTTAATAAATTACAGTTAAAAGTACATCAACTTAAAAACTTGAGATTATGATGTGATAGGGCTGATCCATCCAAAATAGTAATTTCTTACTTTTATATGAACAAAGTGTTCTCTTTCTTATCAATATTTTCAAATGTATAATGATCCCGTGAATGGAATGGTTTAACGCGCCGAATGCGCGCAGGGACAGTATGGGGAACAAGCCCCTTTCGACCCTCAGTGACTGTAAATGACTAATTTCCACATGTCTACTCGTGTTGAAGGAGGAACAGGTTCAGGTACTCGGCAGGTGTCACCGGTTGTGGCGTGATGGTCTCTTTGACTGATGTCGGTTGAACCCTCGGGTGAGGACCAGTGTGAGAGATTGGGTCCTCTCACAAAGGTACTACCTCTCCCCGAGGGTGCAGTTGATCTGGATTTTCAGGCAAGTATAGTCTGCCACTTCGGAGAAGATATTGAGTGATGGCCATCACTGGCAAGTATAATCTGCCTCAGGCTGTCTCTGTTTGGTAGGATGTCTTTGAAGGAAACAACAACGAGCCCTTTAGGGGACCACCAGAAAGAAGACCCGAACTTCCCTGGTTCGGGGGCAGGCCTGCATTGTAATCCTATTGGGTTGGGACAAGAGATGCGCAATGCGCTTACAAAAAGGGGCAAAGGCGGGACGCAGGACCAACTCTCGCCTCCCTTAAAGTGGTCAACCACTTTTAGGGATGGAGTGGAGGATGTTCAGGAACCAAGGGGGTTACCGTTTCTATAACGGTTAGACTGGCCATAGCGGTTATTGGGGTGCTGGTCAAAAAGCATCTTCTGTGTACCTGCTTAAAAGAAGAAGGCAGAATTAGTTTTCATTAGAATTTGTAAAAATATAAAAAAGATAAAAGTAGCACATTATGTTTTAATTTGCGATCTAATCTTCAGCTGAGTCGGTGAAGGCAGCCCTTTCTGGTAGAAGGCCACAGTTAAGCTGTTAATCTGCCTGTTAACTCACCTTCTTAGGCTGAGAGTGAGTTTGTAGTGGTAGAGTAACAGGTTCAGACACTAAACCACACCCGAGGGTGTTTCTGTTATGCCCTTCACTGGTTTCGACCATATTTAGATTAGTTTGAGTTCATTTGGAGGCGCCTGGTATTGCGAGCGTTTTATGTGGGCTGAGCTTCCCCGGCTGGAAATGAGATTGCAGCTGGAGGGTAACAGGTTTAGCACACTAAACCACACCGGAGGGTGTTTCTTTCCTGTTGTACCCTTCGCTTGTTGCGACCTTATTTAGGTTGATCTGAGATTATATGGAGGTGCCGGGGATCGCGAGCGTTTAATGTGGATCTTTTTTTTTCGAGCGGTCTTAGTTTTGATCGGAATTTTTGGGCTTTTGTCGGCTTTCGCAGATGGCTCCAAGTTCGGAGATTAGTTCACTGTCGGCTAGCCGGTCATGATTTTTCATGGCTAGGGTGGCTAGGCAGTCTTTGATGGTGGGGATATCGGCCCTGTCGTGGAGTGTTTTGATGGGTGTGTCCCATGGTGCGTAGAGGGTGACTCTAAGCGCGTGATTTTGGACCTTCTGGAGTTTTCCCATATTAGTTTGGTTGAGGTCAGTTAGGATGATTGCAGGGATCGATTTAATTTTGAAAAATTGCACAGCATTTTGCTACAAGTGTAGGAGAAATGTGTAGCAATTTTGAAAAATTGCGTAGCTATTTTCAAATTGTATTATTTTTGTTTTTTAAGGCCCCCTAAAACACAGATTGTCGTGGGAATGCAGCACTCCATCTCCTCAATCAAAAACAAATCAATAAATGTTATGTAAAGAAAAATCAATAAATGTTGGGTGGTTACACCATTGATCCATTGCCAACATTATTTCTTGCAATGTGTGTGATTTCGGGTGATTGTGCATGATTTTGTGAGATATAGAGCGAGTGCCTGTCATTTCCTTTCATCCTGTGAGGTGTCGTTTCGCTCCAATACCCGTTCACCCGGGTTGTTTCGCCACCCACCCCCCCCCCCCCCCCCACCCCCCACCCCAAGATTTGGGGCGAAACGACCCGGGTCAGAGGTGATCTTTTTTATTTAATTTGAATAATTTATTTAAATAGTTTTTAACAATTTGTTCACTTATCATATCTATGTGTCGTATATGTGGTGAAAAATACCCCATAACCATTACCAATGAGCAAATGAGAAAACAGTTTCTTGAACTTTCCTCTCATCTTTGTGATCATGTCTAGAAAGGAAAAGATGGACTGTGAGGGGTATTTGTCTGATGCACAAATGTCAAGGTTGGCAGTTGTCCGAAGGATGTCCGTGCACCACTTCGATACACCCTTAGAGGAAACGTACCAAAGTAAATAAGTATGCGTAGCTGGGCTATTCTATCATACAATATTACTCCAGAGTTGCAACTTCTGGAATCTAATTCTTTACTTTGCCGGATAAAGTGTACCAAAACAAAACAAATAAATTACATGTCTCAATACATGTCCAATATAATTTTAGGGGAGAGGGGGCACAAAACGACCCACTTCCGAATGTGGGGCAAAACAACCCAGGGCAAAACGACCCGGGGGGAAAGGAATTGGGACGAAACGACCCAAGGGGCAAACAGGATTTGGGGCAAAACGACCAAGATTGTGATTGTGGTATTTAGCCTTTAACGAATACCCATAATCGGACGGGGGTACGAATGCTGGCAGTTGTGTTGAATGATTCACCACTTGTGTCAGATGATAAGAACTAAAATCATAATTTATTTTAGGGGACCTCCGGTGTTTGACGGGACCTTCTGTGTTAAGTGCGATCGGCATTTCACTGCTCGAAGACATTGTAATTCTTATATTGTCATTCAGGTCAACCATTTGAACTAAAGACAAACATTAAAACCATGTGTGTTCATACCAAGAGAACTTCTCATTGGTTAAACGTGAATACATGATAACTGACCCCTCTAGGACATAAAAACACAGCCACGTGTTTTTATGTTACAAGGTTATCGATTGGCGTAATGAATAGCAGAAACAAGTTTTGTATCCAATGACGAGAAGTGTCTGTCTCGATGATTAACCTTCTATCGAAAATCAAAACAATAACGTGCACACTAGATACATTACTAGGACGTGAGGACGGACCCAGGCACTGGTAATTAATATTTAAATAATGAATCGCAAAATGATATACAGAGAAATGAAATGCATCGCTGAAATCGAAAAATGCGTCGAAAAATGCGATGCGATACCGGTTAAATCGACCCCTGGATGATTGCCCCGTATTCGAGTACTGGGCGCACAAAGGCTTTGTATAGTTTGAGTAGGGTGGACTGGTTGGCTATCCATGAAGTTCCCTTTAGCATTTTCAAAAAATTAATGCATTTGGTGGCTTTTTTCGCCATGTCGTCGGTGTGTTTGTTAAAGGGCAATTTTTGATCAATGGTGATGCCCAGGAATTTCGTCTCTTTGCATTCTGGGAGGGTGTTATCCATAAGTTTTAGGTCAAAATCACGTTTATTTTTTTTGCGAGTAAAGGTGATTCGTTGGGTTTTATTGGCTTTTAGCTTAATTCTCCATTTGGCACACCATTATTCTAGGTCATCGAGAGCACGTTGCAGGGGTTTTTGGAGGAGATTGGCCTTATTGTTAGAGTCCCAGAGGCTCTTATCATCCGCGAATTGGGAGACTTGAACACGATCCTCAGAGAAGTTAAGGTCATTTACATAGATGTAAAGGAGGGGGCTTAGGACGGATCCTTGTGGGGTGCCTGCTTCAAGAGGGACACTGTCAAACATTTCATTGTTTACTCTGACTATAATTTCGCGATCATTTAAGAAAGAGGATAGTAAACTGAGCAATTTCTTGGGGAGTTTCATTTTTGATAATTTGTAGCGCATTCCATTGTGCCAAACAGAGTCAAATGCTTTTTCGACGTCTAACAGGACTGCCGCGTCTATTTGCTGATTGTTGACAGCGGTTTTCATTTGGGTGACTAGTCGGTGGACATGTTCGATGCCTTCTTTACGGTTTCTATAGGCTCTTTGCCATTTATTGAAAAAATCGTTGTCTTCAAGGTGCCCCCTGAACCAACTGGTAAGGATTCATTACAATGTCTTACCAATGCAGCTGAGTAGGCTTTCATTTCAAATGAGCTATTATTATAATAATTTAAAGTTAAACCTTGAAAAGTCAATGTTTTTGTGTCTGTCAGATTTTGTTTTAACAGCAAATAATTTCAGTCACACTTTTGAGTAAAGATAAGCTTACCTGGGTGTTTTAGTTTGCTTAATCCTCTTTTATTTTGTAAAACTTATTAAACAAATAATGAACATAAACTAAGTTTGTTTTTTTAACAATAATCTTTATCTTTTTACAGGGATCTTGATAAAAATTTCTCAGACTTGAAGAGTTATACAACTGAATAACTATGTAATTGAAAGCCAATTAATATAGTTTTCAGACCATCTGCAGTGAAATATACTTGTCACACTTGTGTATGATTTCAGATATTGTGGTTTTGGGGGACAATTGTCTTGACTGACAATTTCACTGTTGGACAGATGTCCTGGTTTCATTTTTTTAACTATTGATTTCTGTGCACATTGCATCGATTTTAATACTCTCAAAATGGCCCAAAATTGATTTCCCGGTCTCTCAAAACAGGTGAAAAACTGAGTTTTTGCCACAGTTTGCAGTCTCTGGTCTCTCAAGACAGGTGGTCCCTCATGGCAGGTCCATTGCAGAGTGAAACCAATCGGTACATGGCCACAGTGGTCCATTACGACAGACATGTTAACCTCCAGAATAATTTTTCAGGGAACCTGAGGGTGATTTTCAGGGAAATGGGATGGATTTCAGGGAAAAGTCCACGCAGGGACAAAATAAAAGAAAAAACTTGTGAATTTTCAGCTCATGGACCACTATTAACACCAGGTTATATCTTGAACTTATTGTCAACTATGCTGATGCATTTATGCTATGTTAAAAAATCATAAAATAACTTGATTTGCTCCCCCCCCCCAGGATCCTCTTCTATGTGAGCCCCCCTCCCCTCCCCACCACCACCCACCCACCCACTGTCCCACAGAGCACCTCCACCTGCGGTTTGTTCTTATCAAAGTCTACTTAGCTAATAATTTCCCAAGTCTGGAAATGTTAACAGGAAAAGATGTCCTAATGTTCAGTGACTTCAAGAACATTAGTACTTAGAAAGTATCTTTATCAAATTTCATGCATGTGGGACGTTTGTGCCCTACACAAAACTTGACTGACAATTTCACTGTTGGACAGATGTCCTGGTTTCATTTTTTTAACTATTGATTTCTGTGCACATTGCATCGATTTTAATACTCTCAAAATGGCCCAAAATTGATTTCCCGGTCTCTCAAAACAGGTGAAAAACTGAGTTTTTGCCACAGTTTGCAGTCTCTGGTCTCTCAAGACAGGTGGTCCCTCATGGCAGGTCCATTGCAGAGTGAAACCAATCGGTACATGGCCACAGTGGTCCATTACGACAGACATGTTAACCTCCAGAATAATTTTTCAGGGAACCTGAGGGTGATTTTCAGGGAAATGGGATGGATTTCAGGGAAAAGTCCACGCAGGGACAAAATAAAAGAAAAAACTTGTGAATTTTCAGCTCATGGACCACTATTAACACCAGGTTATATCTTGAACTTATTGTCAACTATGCTGATGCATTTATGCTATGTTAAAAAATCATAAAATAACTTGATTTGCTCCCCCCCCCCAGGATCCTCTTCTATGTGAGCCCCCCTCCCCTCCCCACCACCACCCACCCACCCACTGTCCCACAGAGCACCTCCACCTGCGGTTTGTTCTTATCAAAGTCTACTTAGCTAATAATTTCCCAAGTCTGGAAATGTTAACAGGAAAAGATGTCCTAATGTTCAGTGACTTCAAGAACATTAGTACTTAGAAAGTATCTTTATCAAATTTCATGCATGTGGGACGTTTGTGCCCTACACAAAACTTTTCTTTTCATCACTGAAGTATTTTTTTTTAATTCCATTCGAAATTTTCTGGGTACAGATGGCCAACAGTTAACAGTTCTGTAGTCAGCACAACAGAATAAACGTAGTGTTAGAAAATAAGTCCATTGTGTTTAAATATGCAGTCATAATTTTTCGGCATCCTAAGCGACTTTAACCTACTTTTAAACTATGCTAAATAGTTGTTGTTTACGTTTTGATTTTGGAAAAGGGATGAGAATTAAAGCTATTCTATGAAGGCATAAATAAATATATATTATTCAATTCCTTTTCATATATTTTAATTTCCAAAAACTGCATTTAAATGAAGGTGGAGTTTTTAATTTTTTGAAAGTAAGTCACCTATTTTCACTTCGACACTCGCACGTTGATCACGAATCTCCAAAGAAAAAACCCAGAAATAAACATGAACACAGTTGAAATATATATCATAAAATGAATGTAGGACGTTTCGGACACGGACGTTTCGGACCGGACGTTTCGGACTAGGACGTTTCGGACTAGGACGTTTCGGACAGAAATATTGGACAGGGCGGACGTTTCGGCCAGAATGTATTTGGGTGTACTTTTGAGATTGTTCTCTTGTGGGTGGAAGGGAGGGGGAGGGGGTGGGGTGGGATGTAAATTGTAAAATGAAAATGAACAACATTTGAAAGTTTTATAATTTTTTAAAACTGGCATAAAATTTACCTGATATTATACATAGCACAACAAACATGAACATTTAAAAACAGGTTATAACTAATATTACAATAGCAAAACAATAGCACAATACAATTCTAATGTTACTTGTTGTTTCTGATTTATATAGTTTATAGAAATTACAAAGAACTAGAAAAATAAAATTTTCATGCTGGTGGCTGAACATTTCGCTATAAAAATTTAGTAACAGATTACGGGTTATAATTTAGAATGAAAAGTTTGGGTTTTTTTCACTTTTTCAAGTCTCTTTTAATTTATATATAATATAAATTACAAGGAACTGGAAAAAATAAAATTTCTATGCTTTTAAATGAATATTTAGAATATGAATATTTAGCTATAAAATTTTAGTATAGACTACCGGAAATAATTTGTCATACTACTGGTTGGGTATACTTTTCCAAGTCTCTTTTAATTTATATATAACATAAATTACAAGGAACTGGAAAAAATAAAATTTCTATGCTTTTAAATGAATATTTAGAATATGAATATTTAGCTATAAAATTTAAGTATAGACTACCGGAAATAATTTGTCATGCTACTGGTTGGGTATACTTTTCCAAGTTCTTTTTAATTTATATAATTTATGAATTCCAACGAAATAGAAAAAATACATTTTTCATCTTATTGATCAAATATTTCTGAGTTTATAAATTTGGTTGACCACCACGCAGATTACAGCTTACACCTCGGAGAAATTCTGGTATGCTTTTACGACCAGACAACCTATCCTCACACAAATTTTGAAGACGGGATTGTAATTCAGTGAATACTTTTTTTGTTCTTTTTTTTGGTCTTATACCACGTTCAAGCTGGAGCAACACACCTTTGACACGTGCACATTCAGATTGTAAACATTCAATCAATGCCCAATAAGTCCTTGAAATTTATTATTCCAACCTTCTGAGATATTATTTGTTCTGGGCAGGTTGGCAATAGTGACATCATGGACATTCCAACTTGAAGGTGGAAATAAAGGAGGCACTCGCCTCAACCTAACAGTCTGAATACCATTCACCTCTCTTGCTGGTCTCTGACGAAGTTGACCATTAACATAAGTATTGTCAAAATATTCAACGAGAGGTTCTGCTTCCTCTGGCATTGTCTCTTTCAAATAATTCATGCCCTCATTAACTTCAGTTACAGGCAGAAATGCCAAAGCGTCTATTTGACCACAAAAAAGCCGAAAATTATTGTCTGACTCATATAAACTTGAAAGACCTAACGACTGAATTTTACGCCACACAGACTGAGAAAGATGATAAAAACAATATTGAATGTTTACATGGTTTCCAAAGACAGAATGAACAGAAAGCTGAACACTTCTTTCGAAATCAATAATAACTGTTGTTGGATCACAGTCAGCTTCTGCCAGTTTACTAAACAGAGTTTCATAACTAGTTTGAGTCTTCCGTTGGAGTAATGCATAAACTAATGGCAAAAACACATTATCTACCCGACCATGAATGACATATAACTGATATAAAATATTTGGAGCTACTGAAAATGTTCCATCCATGCACCAAGTGTCACAGTTTGCAAGCAGCTGCAAATGTTGTTCTGTTGCAAAAATAATCACACGCTCATCAGCATTAGGACCATTGTCACTAAATAAAAATGGAATGGGTTGATCACCTGAAGTCATAGTCCATTCACCAACTATTTCTAACTCGCGGAGTGTTTGTGGATCTTTGGGTCGATGTTGGGCTCTAGCCCTCCTGAGTACTCGTTTGGCAACGTCTGAATCTGGAAGACGAGCTTTCACTTCATCAGATACTGTTAAAAGCATATTTGTGAATATCTGGTTTGGCTTATCATTAGTTGTACTGGCCATATTCTTCATGTTTTGTCTACATTTAGAAACATCTACTTCTGTTTGGTCAGCTAAGTGAGAATGAATCTTTGTTAGAATTGGACATTCATAACAGTCATTAGTCTTTAAGGTAGCTGCACAAGTTACAGGGGAGTCTCGTTTCACACAGCGCCATGTTATAGATTTCTGTTTCTCTGAGATTGACTTAATAGTGTACATGTGTCCCTCAAAACACAATTTTTTTCCACCTCTTTTTGTTGATAATATTTCCATCTTGAGGCAACTAAGAAGCAACAAATTATGAGGAGACAGTGATAACAGAGAATTTATATCAAAAAAAGCAGAATAGTTTTGAAGCCACATAAGTCAGAAAAAATAAAAGGACACTTTGAAATTAAGTGTTGCAACAACAACAAGAATTGATCTAAAAATTATCTGCCATAAAAATTTAGTATGAATCACTGTAAAAACACACTCAACAATGAGGGAAGCTGAGAAACACTCTTGCTATTAATTGTAGCTGTGGTGAAATTGCTATAAAAACACAAAGCCAGAAGATAAGAAGCTTTGAAGTCTAAAAAGCCTGAGAGAAAGAAAGTAAAACAGATGCCTACAATTGTGTTTTTGATAGTAAACTGAATGAATGGAGTATGATACATTGTAGCTTTATTTCAAAATTTTTCATCAGTTTGCATTACCACTATGTTTTACAAAAAGGCTCCCCCCCCCAAAAAAAAATTCCCTAATAAGCAAAACTCTTTTGTAACAAAAATTTGTGCAAAATTAAATAAATTGAAAACCCACTAACAATATCCATATAAAAATATCCACTAAAAATTATATAAAATATAAAAAAAGTCCGAAACGTCCGGGGTCCGAAACGTCCTAGTCCGAATCGTCCATGTCCGAAACGTCCGGTCCGAAATGTCCTAGTCCGAAACGTCGATGTCCGAAACGTCCGTCCACCCATAAAATACCCTTTTCTTAAATAAATTTAACTTAAATCCATATTTTACTGCTTCGTGAGTTTTTACCCGAGTTTGAAATGCATGTGATTTGACTCCGAACGTTGTTCATAAGTTACAACGGGAACGAAATATTTGACTGTTGTTTTCCGGGTTTTTTGATCCAAAACTGATTCCCGTCTGGGAGGCCAGGAACTACACTGAAATTCTGGGATTTTCACGAGCATTCCGGGACAGTTAACATGTCTGCATTATGAGTACATTGCATACAAAACCGCACTTGTTAATACCCTGTCGTTTGTGAAGAAACGACTGGGTATGAAAAGCTGTTTTAGTGCAGTCATGTGAGAAGAATTACATAACCAATTAATGTTTCACGAGAAAAATCTTTCAGAGACTGTCCCTGATTAGCAATTATATTGTTCAGTCAGAAAATCTCTAAAACCTACGTTTAATAAAATATTCAGATACAAATGCCATATCTTTCATTTCCAGAACTCTGTACTACGGTTTAATATAGGAATTGAAACAAGAGGCCCCAAGGAGCCTTAATCGCTCACCGGCCAAAGTGGTTCAATGAAGTATTTGGGGACACATTCAGTTAGACATGGTTCATCAACACTACAAAGAAATGAAGTCATGAGAGACAAATTTTATTGAACTAGGGACATGGCTTGAATAAACTTGAATCTTACCCCCCCCCCCCCCCCCCCCCCCCCCCCCCCCTAAGAATGCTGCATACCAAATATCAAAAGCATTCATCTGCTGGATCTGAAGAAGAAGATTTTTAAAGAAAATTTCTCATTTTGAACTAAGTTATCATTCAGGCTCCCACAGTGAGCCCAAATATGAACCCAGAGACTTGGCTTGAACAAACTTGAATCTCACCCTGCTAAGGATGCTACACACCACATATCAAAACATTCTGACTGCTGGATCTGAAGAAGAATTTTTAAGAAAATTCCTCATTTCGAACTAAGTAATTCCTCATTTCGAACTAAGTTACAATTCAAGCTCCCACACTGAGCCCAAATATAGGGACATGGCTTGAACACACTTGAATCTCCCCCCCCCTCCCCCCCCCCCCCCCCCCCCCCCCCCCCCCCACTAAGGATGCTGCATACCAAATATCAAAACATTCCGACTGCTGGATCTGAAGAAGAAGATTTTTTAAGAAAATTCCTCATTTTGAACTAAGTTATCATTCAGGCTCCCACAGTGAGCCCAAATATGAACCCAGAGACTTGGCTTGAACAAACTTGAATCTCACCCTGCTAAGGATGCTACACACCACATATCAAAACATTCTGACTGCTGGATCTGAAGAAGAATTTTTAAGAAAATTCCTCATTTCGAACTAAGTAATTCCTCATTTCGAACTAAGTTACAATTCAAGCTCCCACACTGAGCCCAAATATAGGGACATGGCTTGAACACACTTGAATCTCCCCCCCCCTCCCCCCCCCCCCCCCCCCCCCCCCCCCCACTAAGGATGCTGCATACCAAATATCAAAACATTCCGACTGCTGGATCTGAAGAAGAAGATTTTTTAAGAAAATTCCTCATTTTGAACTAAGTTACAATTCAAGCTCCCACAGTGAGCCCAAATATGGACCTAGGGGCATGGCTTGAACAAACTTGAATCTCCCCCCTAAGGATGCTGCATACCAAATATCAAAACATTGCGACTGCTGGATCTGAAGAAGATTTTTAAAGAAAATTCCTCATTTTGAACTAAGTTATAATTCGGGCCACCACAGTGAGTTTAAATATGAACCCAGGGACTTGGCTTGAACAAACTTGAATCTCATCCCCCTAAGCATGCTGCATACCCAATATCAAAAGATTCTGCCAGCTGGATCTTGAGAAGAAGATTTTTAAAGAAATTTGCCTGAAATGCACTAAGTTCAAATTTGGGCTCCTACACTGAGCCCATATATGAACCCAGGGGGCCGATTTGAACAAACTTAAATCAGATCCACCCCACAATGTTGCATACCAAATATCAAAAGATTCTACCTGCTGGATCTGGAGAAGATGTTTTTTAAAGAAATTTGCCTGAAATGCACTAAGTTCGAATTCGGGCTTCTATACTGAGCCCAAATATGAATCCAGGGGGCCAATTTGAACAAACTTGAATCAGATCCACCCCACAATGTTGCATATCAAATATCAAAAGATTATGCCTGCTGGATCTGGAGAAGAAGACTTTTTAAAGTTTTTCCCATTGCCTACAGTGTTAAAAAGTGCTGACTCAGCACTTTTTCAAAAGTCCTGAAAAAAGTACGTTGTGATCAAACCGATTGGGATTTTTTTTAACCTTTCTATTCTACTGGATAAAAGTAAGTTTTATACAAAATAAGAATTCTCTGTGCCGTGTAGTTTTGGAGATATGGCAGTTTTAAGGTTTTTCCTATTTTTAGCTCCTGAGGTTCCCACGGGGCAATGAGAAAAAAATTTTTTGCATCAATCAACTACTTATGACCCAATATCATCTCATATCAAATTTGGTTCTGAAAATAGACATTTTAGGCAAGGCCAAAATTTTTTCCCCTCCTAGAACGAAGGCAAATAATGCCCCACAAACTTCTCTTGAACAAACTTGATTCTAAACCTCAAAAGGACTCTGTATACCACATATCAAGTCTCTGCTACTGGTGGTTCATTAGAAGAAGATTTTCAGAAAATAAGGCCATTTTTTCCACACCCCTCTGCTCAATATGAGCCCAAACCTAATTTGCATAAAAATTAAACTTTTTTAGTAAATTTTGTTTCTTAACATACCTACCACAATTGTTTACAATTGGCTGTAACGTAAGTGAAAGCCCTACTTCGGAACTAACTCAAGCTTTTAGAGAACTTTTCCAAACAAGTTGGAAAAGTAATAGAGTGCAAAAGCACGAAAAAGATCGAAAAAAGGGTCGAGCGAGACCAGCGCTCGAAATTACAGGTACTCTCTCTGCACACCTCTTGCATTTACCGAGCACATGCGCAACAACCGTGACGTCAATTCCGTATTTCCGCCAAAGAGAAGTTTGTGATTTAGCGGGGAGGCATCGATATCAAGGATATCCCCAAGGAGGGTGGGCCTCTGGTAAACAATTGTGGTAGGAATGTTAAGAAACAAAATTTACTAAAAAATTTTAATTTCTTTTCAACCTACTCACAATTGTTTACAACTGGCTGAATAAACAATAGGAGGAGGTGAATCACATAACCAATACCAACAAGAGCAAGGAGGGCAGAGAACAATAGCGAAAACCTGTAATGAAGATAGAGAGAAAGCACCTGAAAAAAAACAAGGCTGAGCGAAACACAACCTCGATAACTATTTTAATGAGGGTACACAACAGCCTGAGCGGCAACGAGAGGGCCAAAAGAATAAAGGTCCTCAGATTGCTGCTGTAGGTTGCGGTGATAAAAGGAGGAGAAGGGAGAAGGTAGAAGCATTCCTCCAGTAAGCCGCATTCATAATATCCCGGAGCGAAACAGAATTGGAGAACGCCCAGGCTGTAGAAATGGCATGAACCTCATGAGCATTAAACCAGTTTGAAACAAGATCCGAAGCAGACAAGCAGGAATAAGCTAGCTTGATTGCAAGACAGATCCACCTGGAAATAGAATGAGAAGAGATAGACTGCCTCTTAGGAATGAGAGACAGAAAGAATCTCTTCCGACTCCTCCCAATGAACTGAGAGCAAGTAATGTAAGTCTTAATCGCACGAAACAGGACAAAGAAGAGGTCTCCGACGATCGACAGCGGGAAGAGCCCAAATGCAGATGGGAGGAAGTACCGAATCAGGAAGTTGATTCTTAGCCAGAAAAGAGCAATCAGTAGTGAAGGTGACACTTTAGCCTCATTTCTGAAGAAAGCAGAATCAACAGATAGCGCATGAAGCTCACTGACTCGTCGAGCAGAAGCAAATGCTAGAAGGAAAACCGTCTTATAGGTGAGAAAATGCATATCGGTCTCAGATAAAGGCTTGAATGGCACCCACTCCAAACAGTGCAATACACATGCCAAGTTCCACTTGGGTGTAAGACGCAAAACTCGAGGCCTCTTCAAAGAAAAGTGCCGAATGAGTTTGGAGAGAAAAAGATTACGACCGATGCACCTCTTTCCCACATAAGAGAAAGTATCAGACAGCATTGACCAATAGCCCTTAATCGTAATAGGCTGGTGGCCCTTGGAGTCAAAAAGATACACCAGAAAATCCGCAATTTGAGCGATTGACGGATCACGGTAATCCACATTGTGATCTGCACACCAGCGGCAGAAAGCCTTCCACTTCGCAGAATAAGTCATGCCCCAGTGGAATGTCGCCGCGCTGCAGAAATGCACTCCACTGATCATCTCGAAAAACATCTACGTCGGAGACAGGACCTGATAAAAGACAGGCGTGAAGGGACAGGCTCGCCAGGTTGTTGTGATACTTCCTGGGATGACCCTGGGAAAGAAGATCGCGACGTAGAGGTAGACGAATCGGTCGATCGGCCAACAGAGGCCGCAGCAGATTGATCCACACCCTCTGTGGAGACAGGGATGCGATCAGAATGATCCTGCAACTGCAAGCATGAATCTTCGCTAATACTTGAGAAAGAATCGGTGCAGGAGGAAAGGCATAGCCGATCCATCCTGACCAGTCCAGAGACAGAGCGTCTACTGCAAATGCCAGAGGATCTGGACAACGGGAGACAAAGGTCTCTACCTGATGATTCCAGCGAGTAGCGAAACGATCGACCTGAGGACGGCCCCACTGCTCGCAAATCGCCTGAAACACCGACTGATGTAGCATCCATTCGGTTGGAAGGACACTGTCGCGTCGGGGCAGGGAGTCTGCTAGGACGTTGAGATGCCTGGGAATGTGTCGAATGGACACCTGAGCGTTCACATCCCGCACCAACAGAAGAAGATCCCGAGGCAGCTGATACATGGGAATCGAATGTGTGCCTCCTTGATTCCGTATGTAGGCCACTACTGTCCACTACTGTCGAATTGTCCGAAAGAAGTAGGACAATATGGTCAGACAGATGAGGGATCCAAAGCCGAAAACTCAACAGAAGTGCAAGGAGCTCCTTCTGGTTGATATGAAGGCCCACCTGCTCGCTGTCCCACTCGCCGTGAGTAGACTGACCGAGAGGATTCAACGTCGCATCCCAGCCCCGATCGCTGGCATCCGCAGTAAGGATGCGATCGGCCAAAGGAAGATCCAACAGAACACCCTGTGTCAGCTAGGGAATATTGGCCCAAGGGTGCAGGTGACAAAGCAGAGCCTGAGGAATAGTGAGTTCCAGGTCAGCGGATCTACATTCAGATGCCAATGATCCAACAGGAAGTGCTGGAGAGGTCGGACAAACAAGTGACCGAGGGGAATGAGATCTGTCACCGAACCGCAAAGGCCCAGCAACTGAAGGAAAGTCCTGGCCGAGACCGAGGAAGATTGAAGCAGGTTCTGAGTCAAGGCGGAAAGAATCGTCGCCCGAGCATGGGGAACCGACACCACATTGTGAAGAGTGACGAAATCCATCCCCAAATGACGGAATCGCTGAGAAGGAAGGAGATCCGACTACTCGTTATTGACTCTGAAATGCAACGACGCTAGCAGGCAAAGAAACTGCCGGACATCTAACTCCAGAACAGCAGCATCGTGGTGCCGTTGGAGGATGTTGTCCAGGTAGGCTGACGAAGTCACAGCCGACTGAGTATGGTGGAAAGCAAGCACATGTGACATTAGTCGGGTGAAGGCCCAAGGAGCCAGGTTCAACCGAACGGGAGAGCTCTGAATTGATAGACGAGGTATTTCCATGACGCCAGATGAATGGGTACATGGAAGTAGGCATCCTTCAGGTCGATACTGGCAGCAAAGTCGCCCTGATGAACTGAACGTCGAACCGACCGGAAAGTCTCCAAACTGAAATGAGGAGCTATAATGTACTCGTTCAGGATACTCATATCGATGACAGGACGAAATTGGCCGTTTTTCTTCGGCACCAAGAAAAGTCTCGAGTAAAACCCCAGTTTGTTTGTTTGTTTGTTGGTGGTTAACGTCACATATTTAAGCACCATGGCTAATCGTGACACAACATGGAGATGAAGTCAAGTGTAGTCAATCGTTGATCTACATGTTGCCCATTTTAGAGGACTTTCACCCCAAGCATTGGTGACTGGGTCCTATTTTACTAGTAAAGCGGAACTGGTTTACCACAGTAAACAAGTGCTGCTTACTTCCCGGGGTTCCCACGGGGAAGTAAAACCCCGGTGAAAGGGTGTTCTTGACCACCTCGGTTGCCCCTTTGGAGAGGAGATTGTCGATCTCCTGCACCAGAAGGTCCCGACGTAGAGAATCGGAAGGGACCAGAGTCGGGAGGGGCACCCGAGATAAACTGGGGTGCCGATGGAAGGACAGTCGCAGACCGGAATGTATAACGTCGAGGAACCAAGTGTCGATGTTATCTCTGTCCAACGGTCGTAAAACTGCGACAGCCTTCCCCCGACTGGAGGCGAATCGAGGTGAGAACCTTCACTTGCGGCCTCGATGAGGCCCCCAAGAGGAGAAACCACCACCTCGGGAAGTGACAGAGTCCTGAGACTTTCCTGAGACTGCCAGCGAGCCTGGCCACATTGGCACTTCTTCTGAGCAGAAGGAGCAGATGGAGCCAAAGTCGTAGCCGACGAGGCAGATGCAGCAGGGCGCTTGGCGGGCCTGGAACGACTACCACCCGCAGCAGCAGGTTGGTCCAGTTGTTGCAGCAAAAGCTGGTCCTTCGAATGACGAAGAACCTCGCTATGGACAGCTTCCACGGAACCATGGAACAACTGAGGTCCAACCAGAGAGGCAGACCTCAGAACAGCACGCTGCTCAGACGGAAGGGATGGAGAAGAATCCAACACCGCATCCCGGCGTGCCAGCTCCAAATTAGCCGTGTTACAGGTGTGAGCATGTCTCAAGTTCATGAAAGCCTGTGACAAAATGCAAAAAGGCACCTGAGCATCATCAAACTCCCCTGGTGGAAAATACTCTGCCAGGGTAGCGACGACATGGTCCGCGAGAGATAACATGCCCAGCATCTCTTGGGACAGGCCCACCATAGATTCAACTACCAACATCGGGAGAACTGCCGACTTAGGCTTAGTTAACCTGAGGGAAGTAACAGTAGTCATCCCTTGGAAGACTGGTGGAGAGACGGAATCCTAAACACGAAACCGCGATGGAGGCAGAAAAGCATCAGCTCTAGAAAAGAAAGAACCCTTGAGGGCCTTAGAATGCATTTTGGCGTCTAAGCCCTGGAAGGACTCAACAACCTGAGCCGATTGCAGAGGACGCAAAGCCCTGGAGCTAGAAGGCTCAACAGGGTTATGGCGCTCCACAGTGGACCGCAGCCTGACGGTCACAGATGGCTGGTCGGAAGGTTGAACGTCCGGCAATAAGCCAAAGACGAAATCCAAAGCCTGCCCCAAGACTGACGAGGGGGGCCCATCACCTTCAAGATACTCGTCATCCTCCGTTGCAGAGGAGACGTAGCCCAACTTGGGCTGACCAGCAGAAACCTCCTGTGAACACTGTGCAGTATCCAAGGGGCCAGGCGAGACATCTCGGCGACTGACCAAAGGAGGTTGTGCCTCATGAGGCACAGGGAGGCCAACTTGAGGGTTGCTAGAAAGCAACCGGGTGAGTGCCAAAATGGCCTGACGCAGGTCACCCTGAGAATACGTCGCAGCATCGCCCGACAGAGCGTCCTCCCAATGGACCCTTCTAGTAGAAGAACCCAAATCCTCAGAAAAGACTGACGTCGAACATCAATCGGCAGACAGAATAGGGAGACGGTGAGAAGACACCGGAGGATAGTCCCGATTGTGACGCCCAGGGGCCATCACTGACCTCTGCAGAACAGAAGGTCCTGCCTGCAAATCCTCTAAAGAGACGACGGCGCACGTCGATCGGTAGCTAGACCTGGGATACAGGGAGAAGACACCAGAGGATTGTCCCAAGAATGACAGGAATCTGTCATTGGCCTCTGCGCGGCAGACGGACCCAACTGCCCATCCTCTGAGACTGACGGCAAGCATCGATCGACATCCAGACTCGGAACACAGTGAGGAATCACCGGAGGAAGGTTCCGAGAGTGACAGCTAACCGGGGCTGTCACTGACCTCTGCCGAACAGCAGGTCCTGGATGCCAATGTCCCAACCCCATCCTGCTAGTCGGCACACTAGCAGGGGAAGGAGGAACAATAAACGATTCACTCAAGGGGCGAGGAATCGCTGCCGAAGCGACCGACCAGCTCAACCGACGAGGAGCAAACCTAGCCAGATGAGGGGGAGCAGACAGCAAACTCGCACAGCTTCGCCGCAAAGTTAGGGGAGGCTGTTAGCTCACAGACACACCAGTAGATACAGCCTCGGTCCCCCGAGACTATAGACCACCCCCAGAGGAGATGGAAGAGCCACCATCATACAGAATAGGATCTGTAGTAACAACTTCCTCAGCAATTGTCGACGGCGTAGGAGGCAGATCGGAGAGGGTCACTGAGCTGACCACGAAGAAGCTCTCTACGAAAACAGACACCTCAAGAGTGACATCAGAAGACAAAGAGACCACGGTTTCCACATCTGGTATCACTGAACTAGCAACATCAGCAGTTGCAGAGGAACTCGCCACAGAAGACAGATCAGAATCCTGTGTGACAGAGTCACCACATTCACCAGCAGAAATGTCTGCTACGGCACGGCTACCCTTACCCGAGAACGAGGGGTTCTAGCTCTGGACAGAACCACCTTGTTAACAGAAGCTCAGAATTTAGA
The DNA here is from genome assembly GCA_031216915.1 of Pictodentalium vernedei. Lineage (NCBI taxonomy): Eukaryota > Metazoa > Mollusca > Scaphopoda > Dentaliida > Dentaliidae > Pictodentalium > Pictodentalium vernedei. The sequence continues at coordinate 332,584,418 of CM062294.1, forward strand.
GGACCAAACCCCACAAATACCACATGATTGTGCCAGAGTGCAATTGTTGCAAGTGACACATGTGGAATGAGAGTCGTCCACATGCTTCACTTGCAAGCAAGAGGTACAAGGAATAGTCTTTGGCATTATATGAATGAAAATAATGGAATCAAGCTTCCGGTCGACGGAAAACAGCACAAAGGTTGTGTTCACACGTGGGGGAAAAACAAGATTAAGTGTGAAGAAACAAGCAATAATGATCAAAAATAACATTAATCAATAACAATTTGGATAGCTTGACAAAAGGATACAATCCACTTGCACACAATTAAATGCAGATAGCACATATAATAAGTTGTTCACGAAGAAAAACAGCAAAGTAGCACGAGTCACAAAAATTTCCGACCATGTACAAATGGCGGAAATAAAAGGAATTGACGTCACGGTTGTTGCGCATGCGCTCGGTAAACGCAAGAGGTGTGCAGAGAGAGTACCTGTAATTTCGAGCGCTGGTCTCGCTCGACCCTTTTTTCGATCTTTTTCGTGCTTTTGCACTCTATTACTTTTCCAACTCGTTTGGAAAAGTTCTCTAAAAGCTTGAGTTACCGTAGTTCTGAAGTAGGGCTTGCACTTAAGTTACAGCCAATTGTAAACAATTGTGAGTAGGTTGAAAAGAAATCAAAATGCCCCTATATAACCACTACTTACATGAAATTTAATTAAAATGTCGCCAATGGTTTACGAGAAAGAGGCTCAAACACCACCTTCACGCAGGACGATGGACGGACAACGGACGAAGAGTGATAAGAAAAGCTCACCCTGACTTTCAGTCAGGTGAGCTAAAAAGATTTAGTGAACAGAAATTAATATGTTAATTGGCGAATCTTTTCCCAATACAGTCCAATCAACACTGATTAGTGAGTGGATGTCTGATATTATGTAATTACACATAACACACTCAGTCGATTTTTGGATAATTTTTTCGTATGGAGTGTACATGCAACGTCTCAAGACAGGTGGTCTCTCACAACAATGGTCTCTCAGGACAGGTTTTACTGTATTGGTGTTTAAGGTCACATACTTATGCACAATGGCTAATCATGACCGTGACAGTTTTATGGGTGGAGGAAGCCGGAGTACCCGGAGATAGCCACCGAGCATTGACGAGCAACTGTCAGCTCCTCAACATTCTAACTTTGTTCAAGCTCCGCTCAAGCAGAGTTACAGCGATTGAAGACATGTGCACCATCAACGTGCAGTATGCCTTAGAACACAGCGTCATCGTGCCCCCATGTAGGCAACTGGGATAAAGTGCCTTGCCCAAGGACACAATGCGGGTAGTTCCGGACGGGTATCGAACTCAGGACCTCTAGCATAGAAGTCCAACACTCTACCACTGAGCAACTGTGCACCCTTCATTAGTTATTGGACAGAAACCAAATTCAACATGGCGGCCATGCTGGCCATATTGAATTGGCTAGCTGATCCAAAATCAAAAGAAAGCTTCCTCTAGACACCAATAATGTATAACAAAAAATTTAAATTGATTTGAGTCAGTATTCATTAGTTATTGGATGGGAACCAAATTCAAGATGCCCACAATGGAAGCCATAATGAATTGGCCACTGGTGGCCATCTTGGTTCAGCTGAATGGTCCAAAATCAAAAGGAAGCTTCCTTAAGACACCAACAATGCATAATTAAAAAATAAAAATGATTCGACTCAGCATTCACTAGTTATTGGACAGAACCAAATTCAATATGGACACCATGGTGGCAATATTGAATTCGCTAGCCCGACCAAAATCTAAAGGAAGCTTCCTCTGGACACCAATAATGCATAACCAAAAACTGAAATTGATTCGAGTCAATATTCATTATTTATTGGATGGAAACCAAATTCAAGATGGCAACCATGGAAGCGATAAGGAATTGGCTACTGGTGGCCATCTTGGTTCAGCTGACTGGTCCAAAATCGAAAAGGAAGCTTCCTCTAGACACCAAAAATGCATAATTAAACAAGACTAACAGAGATTGGGTGGCCACGGATGCCCCCAAACTATGACCTTGATCTGTGACCTTGACCTCCATCAAAAAAAAAAAAAATTGAGCACGACACATCGTCTCCCCATAAGCAACATGTATCCAAAGTTTCAACAAAATCCAATGAAGCATCTCAGAGTTATGAAGCAGACACGAAAATCTTCCTGACGGACGGACGGACAGATGGACTAACAGAAATGACTAACACTATATTCCCCGAAAGTTTTTTTTGTTTTTTGTTTTTTTTTTGGGGGGGGGGGGGGGGAGGGAGGGGAGGCATAAAAATAAAAATGGTTCGAGTCAGCATTCACCAGTTATTGGACGGAAAAAAAATTCAATATGGCCATCAGGGCGGCCATATTGAATTGGCTAGCAGGAACAAAATCGAAAGGAAATATTGTCTAGTCATCCACAAATTATGATTTGATCAAATAAGCGGTTCTTTAGTTATTTGACGGAAATCAAAAGTTAACGGACAGATGCCAGATTGACAGACATGCTGAAAACATAATGCCCCCGAGAGGTTTAAAAGCACAAAACAAAACTCCCAGAATTATGTACTTACTAATTCCTCCATGATCTGACGAGATCTTCTCAACATCTGAGCTTTATGCTGCCGCAGTAAGACACGCCTGAAAAGACAGTTTTGAGAAAATGATAAATTTAAAGTAATTTGTATATTTTTTATACTTACCAATGGCCCAGACTTAGCTAGTGCAAACTCAATAATATCCAGGGCCAAACACAAATTTTGAACCCCCCCAACCCCCAAAATTTGCATACAAATCCAAAAATTAAAAGTCCTATCTGGTCCTCCATACTTTTCTGTACTGCGCATGCGCGGTAACCAGGAAGGTACTGAAACTGGCGCCAAGCATCATTCTTTCTAGTTGAGCCTGCAAAATGTTATAAATCAGGGGGGAGGTATGAGTGCCCACTCATGGGAGGACCATCCCCATCTGCGCCATTGGCAAGTATAAAAAAATATACAAATTACTTTAAATTTTTCATATTTTTATACTAGAACCAATGACCCAGACATAGAATAGTATAAAAGCTGGAGGGCCTAGGACTAAGAGGAAATACAATAGCTCTATTACTCCAACTGAAAGTATAGCTCCTGCAGCAGAATAGGAGACAAAAGAGGAATTACGTATATCTTTCTCTTATAAAACTAGAGGATGGCCACCAAAGGGTGGCTGAGTCCCCCGAAAAAAGCCTTGATAGCCATTCCAACCTTATTCGCGACACACCCTCTGGTTGTGGGCAATAATAATACCAAGTATCATTAATATCCTTGAAGGCTGTAAGAAGTTATGGAGCGGACACAAATTCCGTCTACGCCCGGACGGACAGACGGACGGACGACGTCACAGAGAACGACATAACACCAACAATATACAGGAGTAATATATAATAAATTCTCCATTTAATGCCAGCATAATCCGTTATGCTAATTCGGTGAAGGAAACCAATTATAAAGCTAGTCCAGAGAATGAGATGCTTTATATTCATTTAAAAGTGTCCGAGGATTGTATATAAACACTCATATGACACTCGACATATACATAATGCTTCTCAATGAGCTACACTTTAAAAACACAATACATAAATGAGACATAATTATTGCTTCACACCGAGCTACACATTAAAACGACTTAGCACCGATGCCAGACTACTGTCCTTGGAGGAGGTATTCCCTTGCATTTCATTATAAAGCCAGATGAAACTAAGGGGAAAACCATCCCCCCTCCCTTCCCCTTGTTCTGAAGGAAGAATCCTCAGAATAAAGAGGGCAGTGGAACGGCACCAGTGATCGAGCAGACTGCCTAAGACATCTAGGAGATGTAATATAAATGGACAACATTCTGTGCGACAGAAAAAGGACCCAACAATCTGAGGTCACCAAAGATAGACTCTAAATTTCTAAGGTAAAAATTAGTAAATGAAGATGGTTGCATCCTGTAAGCTGCCTTCATTAAATCAGTAATGGCAACACTATTGGAATAAGCCCAAGAAGAAGACAGTGCTCAAACCTCATGTGCTGAAATCTTATTGACAGAACGTTGATCTGAAGATAGATTCTCATAAGCAATTCGTATTGCCAACTGGATCTACCTAGCAATCGAATGAACAGAAATATCCTTTCTGTTAGGAACAAGAGAAAGAAAAAATCTCTTTCTTCCTTTTCTAATAAAGCTAGATTGATGTTTATAAATCACTCTCACTGGACGCAACAATGGCCTACAGTTGGCCGCAGATGGTAAAGCCTTAATAATAATAGGCTCGGGCCATTTATCCAGAATCTGGTTCTAAGCCAAGAATCCCACCTCCGTAGTAAGAGTAATAGTATTACCCACATTACGGAAATGGGAATCCTCTACAGATAAAGTGTGAAGCTCACTAACTCTTCTGGCAGAAGCAAAGGCTAAGAGAAATGCCATTTTATAAGTAAGGAATTTAAATTCTACTTCATCTAACGGCTCAAAAGGAGCTTTCTGAAGTTTCAAGTGAACCCAAACCAAATTCCATTTAGGAATTAATCTGAGGGTTCTTGGTCTATTGATAGAGAAATTTCTAACTAGCATGGATAAAGAAGGATCTGATCGAATAGCCTAGTTATCATGATGAGCATATGCGTCTGATAACATAGACCTATAGCCCTTAATAGTAACGGGCTGCAGTTTTAATATGTCAAACAGAAAGACCAGGAAATTGGCAATTTGAGGTATAGATGGATTATAAATATCGACTGATTGATCCGCACACCAACAAAAGAAGACTCTCCACTTAGCTGCATAATTCAACAAAGAGAAGGTCCTCCAACAGTTAGAAATTGCGTCCTCTGCTCATCCTTAAAACTGCTTTCCATTCAAGAAGGACCGCACAACGGAAATACGTGAAGGTTGAGACCTCCTGGGTTGTGATGCAATGTGTAGGACTTCCCCTGACATAGAAGGTCCTTGAGAGGAGGAAGCTTCCGAGGAATGTACCACAACAGGCGCCTGACCAGATTGATCAAAGGTTTCTGAGCTACCAGTAGAATCTTGCAATTAGACTGTTTGATTTTTAACAGAATCTGCTGAATAAGCAGAGTTGGAGGAAATGCATATCCTACTATTCCATTCCATGCGATCGACAGAGCGCCTACCACATACGCTCAAGTATCTGGACATGGAGACACGAACATGGGAAGCTGATTGTTCATGTTCATGGCAAAAAGATCTATCATGGGACGATACCACTGGTAGCAAATCTGCCTGAAGACGAGTTTGTTGAGAGTCCACTACGATGGCAATAGGCAACCTTTTCTTGAGAGCGAGTCTGCTATTATGTTCAGACAGCCTGGAATATGACAGACTGAGATAAGAATGTGATGACTCAGAGCAAATAGGACAATTTTCTCCGTCAATTCGAATAGAGGAATTGAATGAGTGCTGCCCTGGTTCCTGAGATAAGCCACTACTGTGGAATTGTCTGATAAAATCTTAACATGGACGTTCACTATGTGAACAATCCAATGTTTTAGGGCTAGCCAAATAGACATCATCTCTTTGAAGTTTATGTGTTTCTCCAGGAACCAAGGGTCCCACAGACCCTGATACATCAGGTATGTGGGAATCAGGGATGCACCCCAATCCGACAGAATTGCGACCGACATAATAGTGAAGACCGGATCCGGTACTTGAAGTGAAACTCCCTGAGTCAACCAGTGGAGATCCGCCCAAATCTGAACATTTTTTTTTACCAGGTCTGTTAAAACAATCTGGCTTTTGAGCAAATGCATCTTGACACTCTGAGTGAAGAAAATCTGGAGAGGACACATGCGTACGTGACCTAGTGGAATCAGGTCCGCAGCCACTCCACACAGTCCCATCAGTCGCATAAACTCCCTCGCTGATATTGTGAGAGCGTTTAGGAGAAAGCGAGCATAACAACTAACTACGCCCTGGTTACAGGGAGACAAACCAGATTGTTGTGAGTCTCGAAGCTCATTCCCAAGTGAATGAAGAACCTGGACGGAGTTAAATCCGACTTTTTTTCGTTTACAATGAAACCGAGATGTCGGAATAACAGAAGCAGACTCTGCACATCATTCTGAAGAGTGCTTTTGTCGCAGTATCTCTGAAGAATGTCGTCCAAGTAAGCCAAAGTCTTTACTGCCAAAAGAGCTTGGAAATGAGACGTGACCGAGTTCATTATCTGAGTGAATGCCCAAGGGGACAGGTTCAGACCGAAACACATCGCTCGGAACTGGTAAACCTTCCCTTGAACAGCAAAGCGCAGATACTTTCTGAAAGCCGGATGGTCCAAGACATGAAAGTACGTGTCCTTTAGGTCTTTGCTAGCTGCAAAATCTTTCACTCGAATGCTCGCTCTTACCAACCGAATGGTTTCCATATAGAACTTTGGAGCTATTATCAATTTGTTTATCCAGCTCAAGTCTATAACTGGTCGGAATGAGCTATCTGGCTTCGGCACAAGAAACAAGTGTAAAATCCGGAAGAATTGGGATTCTCTACGACCTCTACTGCTTCCTTTACTATGAGAGATTGAACTTCTGCAAAAAGAGACTCCCTTTTTGAAGGATTCACTGGAAGATTTGTCCAACGCAGACTTCTTGTACGTGGGGTTTTGATCGGAATGATAGCCGAAGACCTGTTTCTACTACATTCATTACCCACCAATCTTCCGTAATTTCCATCCAGTTTGTTGTGAAATTTGACAACCTTCCACCAACTGGAGAGCAATAGCGGTCTGGACCATCACCTGTATGACTTATGAGGCTTCCAGGAAGAGAAACTATGTCCTCCCCGTTAAGCACCTCGCACCGTCGGCTTAGAGGCGTCTGACTTGAAGTATCTGTAAGACTTACGTCCCTTACCAGAGTTGCTATATATATCCATACAAGAGTTTCTTAGAACCACAAGAGGAGCCCCTTTTCGGCGACTGCGAAGTGCAGCGTCCTTGCCTACCACGACCAGCAGACGATTGCTGCTGCGAAACTGACCTTAGCAACAAAGTGCTGGTAGCTTTTTTGGTAGCTTCCTCGTACACGATTGATAACTTGTCATCAAACAAAGTATGACCGGAAACTGAAGCAACTCTGAGAGAGCTTTTCAATCGATCGTCTATCAATAAGGACGATGCTAAGGCTCCATTATGTCTAACCAACTCCATATTAGCCACTGAAAGGGTGGAGTGATACGTGGCATACATAACTGCCCTAAAAAGAACTCTGAGCAACGGATTAATGTCGTCAAACTCCTTTCCACTGATACGTTGAGCCAGAGCCATGTGATATGATCTGCGTAGGAAATAGCATCCAGAACCACCTGACTCTGAAGCCGGCTCATCCAGACGCAGAGGAGCTCTCTGAACATCTTCTACCATTTTTAAAATCGTGGTCCTAGAAACGGTATTTGTAGAGAAGATGTAGATAAGAAACGGCTTTTATTTTTTGTATTCGCTAGGCGAAAGATAGCGTTGTCAACCTGGCCGAAGGCCTCCGACACATGTACAGATTGACACGGGAAGGAAAGAAGTCCTCTTTCCTCCACAGGGTGTCCCAATCTAGGGAAGATAGCAGTTTCTGTCTAGCTGACGCAGCTTGCTGACCAGATGGAACAAGATTTGGAAAAAAACTGATGAAAGAAATTCATAGTTTCCATGTGCTGTTCCAAAAGGGACGGAGAATGCTTTTCTTTTTTCCCTTTCGCCATCCGACTGGCCCATCTGTGAATTACGGTCAACTCCATCTGAATGAAGAGATTACAGGACTGACCCAGCACTGTCCGACAGCTCACTACCGGAGTGTGTTGACGGCTAAACCTGTGGTTGCTGGGAAGCTGTGATAAGCTGTGCAATCTGCGACAGCAGGTCCGTAACTGTGGCTTGCGGAGCAGTGGTCCTGTTTTTTCGCCGCATGCTGCTCGTGGGATGGAGATCTGTCTCCAGATCTCTTCGCCGTATGTCCGGTTTGTGCAAGCCTTGAACCACTAGCTACCGGATGGACCGGCTTCGGTGGTGAAGACTGTGAACATCTTCACAAAACAGCATGAACATCCGAAGTCGGACAGCTAGAGAGCAGTCTAATGTGCTTTGCCAAAGACGAGGAAGAACGCCGTAACTGCCGCCAACCCTGGCAGCAGTGTAGAAAGAGCATCCCAAACCGCAAGGGAGGATGTTAGCTCCGATTCAGTGAAGTTTCTCTCAATGGACTGCTGACGGGACGGCGAGGGGTCTCCCGCTCGCGATCTGACCCCAGATCTCGCCAAGTGTCCCAATGAGAAACTTGCAGGCTTCTTCCCCTTTGCAGTTGTCGCTGGGTGAGCTTTTATTTTTGAGGTGCTCGCTCAACCCACGTCTACACTCTCAACAGCTACGGAGTGTAGATGTGAAAAGCTAGAATTAGCCTGCGATGACAGTTCCGGCATCAGAACTTCACCGCCCACCACGTAGTGCGACACCTGCTTCCAACGTTTGGCATCCCAAACTTCACAAGTAGCACAAGTATCAGTAGGTGTGCAGTGACTACAAGCAAGACAACAAGCTTGAAAATCCACGGAAGACTTCCTTGGAACAGAAAGATTTCATTTTGAATTTCAAAGCCAAAATCAAAGTACACTGCACTCCTAAAACATAACATATAATTTATACATAATAAGGATACAAGAAATAGGCAATCACAAACATTTCGAAAGAAACTGAAAAAATTTTCATCAAGAGGAAAAACTGGAAACTAACTAAACAACAGGCACAAAATAGGCCCAAAGTCAGTAACCGATCACAACTACCTGATGCAAAGCTAGATCTTCATGGGAAGAAAAAACTAGAAACTGTTTTAGCACACTAAAACATGTCTCCCCTTCCTTTCTATTTAATGCACTGCAAATTATATATATATGAATGACAAGTACGTCCCAACTTCCCCTTTGGGGAGCGGGGTTATAAATATCTATGATCTAGCTCAACATCCACATGTCAAAAAAAACAAATTCTTGTCTGGACAATTACTCCCTATTTAAAGTACATAAATTTGACCTTGAGGGCAAGGTCACATGAAGGGTATGATGACATGTGGTCTCATTGTGATACATCCACGTGTCAATCATCTAAGTCCTAGGTCAAAAAACAAAAAGTTCTGATCTGGACAATTATTCCCTATTTGAAGTACATAAATTTGACCTTGAGGTCAGAGGTCAAGGTCACATGCAGTTCATCAACGTAGCGGACATGCGGTTTCATGGTGACACATCCACATGTCAAAAAAAAAAAAATTCTGGTCTGGACAATTACTCCCCAAAGTACATAAATTTGACCTTGAGGTCAAGGTCACATGAAGGTCATGATGACATGTGGTCTCATTGTGATACATCCACATGTCAATCATCTAAGTCCTAGGTCAAAAAACAAAAAAAGTTCTAATCTGGACAATTATTCCCTATTTGAAGTACATAAATTTGACCTTGAGGTCAGAGGTCAAGGTCACATGCAGTTCATCAAGGTAGCGGACATGCGGTTTCATGGTGACATGTCCAAAAAAAAAATCTGGTCTGGACAATTACTCCCTATTTAAAAGTACATAAATTTGACCTTGAGGTCAAGGTCACATGAAGGTCATGATTACATGTGACATGCTGTCTAATTGCGATACATCCACATGTCAAATATCTAAGTCCTAGGTCAAAAAACAAAAAAGTTCTTGTCTGGATAATTATTCCCTATTTGAAGTACATAAATTTGACTTTAAGGTCAGAGGTCAAGGTCACATGAAGGTCATCGAGGTAGACAACATGCGGTCTCATGGTGACACTCCCACATGTCAAATAACCAAGACCTAGGTCAAACAAGAGGCCCCACGTGGCCTTAATCGCTCACCTGACAAAGTGACTCTAAGAAGTATTTTAGGTCACCTTCACCATGTCATGCCTCATCAACATTAACTGGTTGAGTGATAGATTTTGTTTGAAGTTCAACATTTGTTACCTAAAATTAGTTTTATTTAAAATCATTGGTGTGTGGCCAATCTCCAATGATTTTTAATAAAGCAAATTTATCTCTGCAGACAAACTGGTTTAGCATGAAGCACAAACAAGGAATGTGAAGAGATAGCCTTGGACATCTCTCCCCAACTGTGGATATCTTCCATGTGCTACATGTATATATTTGCATGCAAGAAAACAAAAATTTTCACAAATTTTATTTTTTTTTATCATCATTGGAACAAGCTCAAACAGCTTATTCCAATAGGGGTATGGGAAGATCAGGTATATTTTTGAGACAGAAATGTGAATATATAAATAAAATAAATGATGCTGGAGAATTTTGTGTAAAGATATGGTAAATGGTTTGTTCTAGATACAGAATGATGCAAAAGTATTTAAATTTGATTAGGCAAGTTGTTCCTATAATGCATTTAAAAATTGAAGTAACTGTTTTTTTGCTGACGAACTTTTAGATGTGTGTGTCTGTGTGTGTGTGTTTGTGTGTGTGTGTGTGTGTGGGGGGGGGGGGGGGGTAAGAGTGTTCTTGCAAACAAAATTCCTGAATAAATGGAAAATTTTATTTTTTGTGTGAAAGACATAGCGCGTGAATGTTGATTGGAACAAGCTTAGAGAGCTCATTTTAATGTGAAGTCATAAAGCTGTGTTTTACGTACGAAATTCTGGAATAACTAAAAAAATTGCTTTTTTGACTCAAAAAGCATGGTGTGCGACCTCTCATTGGAATGAGCTCAAAAAGCTCATTCCAATGGGGTATTTACAAGCGATAAGTACATGTATGTTTAAGAGACAAAAATTAAAATTTGAATAGCGATTTTTGCGAAGAATGCTGACAAGTTTTGGCAGTTATGCTGGTAAAAAGGTAAGATATGCAAAGTGGTTGTTTTTTAGAGGCGACATTTAATTAAGGGGAATTAACCCTTGATTACTGAGGTAACTTCTAAAAGTACTGAAATTTCATGAAGCAATGTGAATAACAGACAACAGTTGCCTAAAAATTTCATGAATAACTAAAATTTTTATTCCTTTGTCTTGAAAACATGGCATATGACCTTTGTTGGAATGAGCTGAATGCGTGTGTTCCAATGAGGAGTCATAAAATTTGAACGAAGATTTGTGTGAATAATGCATTAGTACTGCTAGATTTGGGTAAACGGTTCACCTTGGATACCACCCCTTCTATAGTAGATCTTTTCTGCAAATTTTGTCTAAGATTCTATCAACTTTACAAATAAATACGTTCATGAATCACAATCAGATCCACCCTACAATGTTGCATACCAAATATCAAAAGATTCTGCCTGCTGGATCTGGAGAAGAAGATTTTTAAGAAATATGCCTGAAACGCACTAAGTTAAAATTTGGGCTCCTATACGGAGCCCAAATATAAACCCAGGGGGCCGATTTGAACAAATTTGAATCAGATCCACCCCACAATGTTGCTTACCAAATATGAAAAGATTCTGAAGCTGGATCTGGAGAAGAAGATTTTTTAAGAAATTTGCCTGAAATGCACTAAGTTCGAATTCGAGCTTCTATAGTGAGCCCAAATATGAAACTAGGAAGCTGATTTGAACAAACTTGAATCAGATCCACCCCACAATGTTGCATACCAAATATCAAAAGATTCTGCCCGCTGGATCTGGAGAAGAAGATTTTTTAATAAATTTGCCCGAAATGCACTAAGTGCGAATTCGGGCTTCTATATTAAGCCCAAATATGAATCCAGGGGGCCGATTTGAACAAACTTGAATCAGATCCACCCCGCAATGTTGCATACCAAATATCAAAAGATTCTGCCTGCTGGATCTGGAGAAGAAGATTTTTGAAGAAATTTGCCTGAAATGCACTAAGTGCGAATTCGGGCTTCTATATTAAGCCCAAATATGAATCCAGGGGGCCGATTTGAACAAACTTGAATCAGATCCACCCCGCAATGTTGCATACCAAATATCAAAAGATTCTGCCTGCTGGATCTGGAGAAGAAGATTTTTGAAGAAATTTGCCCGAAATGCACTAAGTTTGAATTCGAGCTTCTATAGTGAGCCCAAATATGAATCCAGGGGGCCGATTTGAACAAACTTGAATCAGATCCACCCCGCAATGTTGCATACCAAATATCAAAAGATTCTGCCTGCTGGATCTGGAGAAGATGATTTTTTAAGAAATTTGCCTGAAATGCACTAAGTTCGAATTCGAGCTTCTATAGTGAGCCCAAATATGAATCTAGGAAGCCGATTTGAACAAACTTGAATCAGATCCACCCCACAATGTTGCATACCAAATATCAAAATATTCTGCCTGCTGGATCTGGAGAAGAAGATTTTTTAATAAATTTGCTTGAAATGCACTAAGTTCAAATTTGGGCTCCTATACTGAGCCCAAATATAAACCCAGGGGGCCGATTTGAACAAACTTGAATCAGATCCACCCCACAATGTTGCTTACCAAATATGAAAAGATTCTGCCTGCTGGATCTGGAGAAGATTTTTTAAGAAATTTGCATGAAATGCACTAAGTTCAAATTCGAGCTTCTATAGTGAGCCCAAATATGAATCTAGGAAGCCGATTTGAACAAACTTGAATCAGATCCACCCCACAATGTTGCATACCAAATATCAAAAGATTCTGCCTTCTGGATCTGGAGAAGAAGATTTTTTAAGAAATTTGCCTAAATGCACTAAGTTCGAAATCGGGCTCCTATACTGAGCCCAAATATGAACCCAGGGGGCCGATTTGAACAAACGTGAATCAGATCCACCCTACAATGTTGCATACCAAATATCAAAAGATTCTGCCTGCTGGATCTGGAGAAGAAGATTTTTTAAGAAATTTGCCTAAATGCACTAAGTTCGAAATCGGGCTCCTATACTGAGCCCAAATATTAACCCAGGGGGCCGATTTGAACAATCTTGAATCAGATCCACCCCACAATGTTGCTTACCAAATATGAAAAGATTCTGCCTGCTGGATCTGGAGAAGAAGATTTTTTAAGAAATTTGCCTGAAATGCACTAAGTTCGAATTCGGGCTTCTATAGTAAGCCCAAATATGTATCCAGGGGGCCGATTTGAACAAACTTGAATCAGATCTACCCCGCAACATTGCATACCAAATATCAAAAGATTCTGCCTGCTGGATCTGGAGAAGAAGATTTTTGAAGAAATTTGCCTGAAATGCACTAAATTCGAATTCGAGCTCCTATAGTGAGCCCAAATATGAATCTAGGGAGCCGATTTGAACAAACTTGAATCAGATCCACCCTACAATGTTGCATACCAAATATCAAAAGATTCTGCCTGCTGGATCTGGAGAAGAAGATTTTCAAAGAAATTTGCCTGAAATGCAGTAAGTTCAAATTTGGGCTCCTATACTGAGCCCAAATATAAACCCAGGGGGCCGATTTGAACAAACTTGAATCATATCCACCCCACAATGTTGCATGCCAAATATCAAAAGATTCTGCCTGCTGGATCTGGAGAAGAAGATTTTTTAAGAAATTTGCCTGAAATGCACTAAGTTCGAAATCGGGCTCCTATACTGAGCCCAAATATGAACCCAGGGGGCCGATTTGAACAAACTTGAATTAGATCCACCCTACAATGTTGCATACCAAATATCAAAAGATTCTGCCTGCTGGATCTGGAGAAGAAGATTTTTTAATGTTTTTCCCATTGCCTACAGTGTTAAAAAGTGCTGACTCAGCACTTTTTCAAAGTCCTGAAACTGTACCCTATGATAAAACCGATGGCAATTTTTTTTTACCAATCCTTTCTGTTGGTCCTAAGGAAGCTGCACACCAAATAAAAATTCTCAGTGCCGTGCAGTTTTGGAGATATGGGCGTTTTAAATTTTTTCTATTTTTAGCTCCTGCGGTTCCCACGGGGCTGCGGGAAAATTTTTTTTTGCATAAATCAAGTACTCATGACCAAATAAGCCCTCACATAAAATTTGGTTCAAATCAGCCTCTCGGTTTGGAAAATAGAAATTTTGGGCGGGGCAAAAAATTTTGCCCCTCTCATAACAACGTCAAGTATAGCCCCACAAACTTCTCTCGAACAAATCTGAGTCTACACCTCAAAAGGAAGCTGCACACTAAATATCAAGTCTCTGCTACTGCTGGTTCATGAGAAGAAGATTTACAAAGATTTTGGTGCCCCTTGGGGGTGTGGCACCACCCAGGAGGAGGGGCAACTTCATTTGAACAAATCTGAATTGGCATTAGGTAATAAACATTTAGCCAACATTTGAATAAAATTGGGCTAGTGGTTTAGGAGGAGAAGTCGATAATGTAAAGTTAACGCCGGACGGACGACGACAGACGACGGACAGAAAGTGATTAGTAAAGCTCCCCTTGAGCTTCGCTCAGGTGAGCTAAAAAACAAAAAATTTCTGGTCTGGACAATTACTCCCTATTTGAAGTACATAAATTTGACCTTGAGGTCAAGGTCACATGAAGGTCACAATGGTATGCGACACACCGGCTCATGGTGATACAACCACGTGCCAAATATCTGAGGCATGGCTCAAAAGACAAACAAGTTTTGGTCCGGACAAAGTTTCCTTGAAAAAAGCACAAATCTGACCTTCAGATCAAAGGTCAAGGTCACATAAAGGCCACAATGGTACGCTACACATTGGCTCATGGTGATACATCCACATGCCAAATATGTAAAGCCTGACTCGAAATACAAAAAAGTTCTGGTCCAGACAGATTCCCTTAAAAAAGCGCATAAATTTTACCTTCAGGTCAAAGGTCAAGGTCACATGAAGGTCACTATGGTACACTGCACACCGGTTCATGGTGATACATCCACATGCCAAGTATCTAAGGTGTCGGTCAAAAGACAAAAAGGTTATGGCCCGGACAAAGTTTGTGTGATGTTTCCCTTAAAAAATGCATAAATCTGACCTTCAGGTCAAAGGTCAAGGTCACGTGAAGGTCACTATGGTACACTGCACGCCGGCTCATGGTGATACATCCACATGCCAAGTATCTAAGGTGTAGGTCAAAAGACAAAAAAGTTATGGCCCGAGTTATGGCCCGGACAAAGTTTGTATGAGAAGAAGAAGAAGAAGAAGAATATGCACTAAAACAATGCATCTGGTAGAAGATGCTAGACTACATACGTCCTAAAACCCAAGGATGAGGACATAAACAAGAGGTCCCAAAGAGCCTTAATCGCTCACCGGCCAAAGTGGTGGTTCATCAACACTACAAATGAATTCAGTCATGAGAGACAAATTTTATGGAACTAGGGCCATTTCTTGAACAAACTGAATCTTACCCCCCTAAGGATGTTGCATACCAAATATCAAAAGCATTCATCTGCTGGATCTGAAGAAAAAGATTTTCAAAGAAAAATTCCTCAAACAGGGAGCCCAAATATGGACCCAGGGACTTGGCTTTAACAAAGTTGAATCTCACCCCCCTAAGGATGCTACACACCACATATCAAAACATTCCGACTGCTGGATCTGAAGAAGAAGATTTTTTAAGAAAATTCCTCATTTCGAACTAAGTTACAATTCAAGCTCCCCCTGTGAGCCCTAACATGGACCTAGGGACATGGCTTGAACAAACTTGAATCACACCCCCTAAGGATGCTGCATACCAAATATCAAAACATTCCGACTGCTGGATCTGAAGAAGAAGATTTTTAAAGAAAATTCCTCATTTTGAACCAAATTATCATTCAGGCTCCTACAGTGAGCCCAAATATGGACCTAGGGGCATGGCTTGAACAAACTTGAATCTCACCCCCCTAAGGATGCTGCATACCAAATATCAAAACATTCCGACCGCTGAATCTGAAGAAGAAGATTTTTAAAGAAAATTCCTCATTTCAAACTGAGTTATAATTCCGGCTACCACAGTGAGCCCAAATACGAACCCATGGACTTGGCTTGAACTTGAATCTCACTCCCCTAAGCATGCTGCATACCAAATATCAAAAGATTCTGCCAGCTTGATCTTGAGAAGAAGATTTTTAAAGAAATTTGCCTGAAATGCACTTAGTTCAAATTGGCCTCCTATACTGAGCCCAAATATGAACCCAGAGGGCCGATTTGAACAAACTTGAATCAGATCCACCCCACAATGTTGCATACCAAATATCAAAAGATTCTGCCTGCTGGATCTGGAAAAGAAGATTTTTTAAGAAATTTGCCTGAAATGCACTAAGTTCAAATTCGAGCTTTTATAGTGAGCCCGAATATGAATTCAAGGGGGCTGATTTGAACAAACTTGAATCAGATCCACCCCACAATGTTGAATACCAAATATCAAAAGATTCTGCCTTCTGGATCTGGAGAAGAAGATTTTTTAAGAAATTTGCCTGAAATGCACTAAGTTCGAATTCAGCTTCTATACTGAGCCCAAATGTGAATCCAGGGGGCCGATTTGAACAAACTTGAATCAGATCCACCCCACAATGTTGAATACCAAATATCAAAAGATTCTGCCTGCTGGATCTGGAGAAGAAGATTTTTTAAGAAATTTGCCTGCAATGCACTAAGTTCGAATTTGGGCTTCTATACTGAGCCCAAATGTGAATCCAGGGGCCCGATTTGAACAAACTTGAATCAGATCCACCCCACAATGTTGCATACCAAATATCAAAAGATTCTGCCTGCTGGATCTGGAGAAGAAAATTTTTTAAGAAATTTGCCTGAAATGCACTAAGTTCAAATTCGAGCTTCTATAGTGAGCCCAAATATGAATCCAGGGGGCCGATTTGAACAAACTTGAATCAGACCCATACCAAGATGCTGGATACCAAGTATCAAAAGATTCTGCCCACTGGTTCTGGAGAAGATTTTTTAATAATTTTTCTATAATTCATACGGTGCTATCGGAGTTATGCCCCATACAGAGCCCCCAAGGCCCGTGGCCATTTCATTTGAACAAACCTGAATTGACATATGATCATGAACATCCATACTAAGTTTCGGACAAATCGACCTAGCGGTTTCAGAGGAGAAGTCGAAAATGTTCATGACGCCGGATGGACGACGGCGACAGACGATGACGGACGGCAAGTGATAAGTTTAGCTCCCTTCGGTGAGCTAAAAAGGGAGTAAACGGGATAAACATGCCATAGAACACTTTAAACTCCCAAGAACTTTAATAAAAAAATTCAATAAAAATCTACCAAGAGGATCACAGATCCAGAAGTCGAGTTTTGACATTAAATTCTGAAGAAATAAGCTATTTATTGTAACAGTGACCTTGACCTTGGAGCCCCAGACTCCAAAATCAATAGGTGTCTTCCCTTCCTACAGGGTAACCTCTGGTATAAGTTTGGTAAAGGTACGTCAAATAGAAC
This sequence comes from Pictodentalium vernedei, assembly GCA_031216915.1. Lineage (NCBI taxonomy): Eukaryota > Metazoa > Mollusca > Scaphopoda > Dentaliida > Dentaliidae > Pictodentalium > Pictodentalium vernedei. Next base: position 332,601,772 of record CM062294.1, read on the forward strand.
TAAAGTTATTGCCCGGAAACCAATTTGTCACAAAATATTCTATTTATAGTAACAGTGACCTTGACCTTGGGGCGCAAGATTCTGAAATCGATAGGTGTCTTCCTTTCCTAGAGGGTAACCTCTGGTATAATTTTGGTAAAGGTGCATCAAATAGAACTAAAGTTATTGCCCGGAAACCAATTGTTTATGCCCGCCACTTCATCAAACTATAAGTCGAGTTTGAACTAAAAAAGCCGAAATAGCTTGGGAGTTTAACAGGAGGGTTCATGAAAGGAGAGGGAAGGAACATTTAACAAACAGTAGTGTAATCATTAGCAAGAATGATGACGTTGAGCAGCACATCCCAAAAATGGGAAACATGAATAATTTTATATAATTATATAAAAGTTACAGCCCTGAACGTCAAAAACCACCATTGTTCACTTCCAGCATCCTGTTACAGTCTTGAATCCACCAAAACCATCATTGATTTGTGTTTGGCATCTTCAAAAATGAGATTTAAAGCGCAGATGTCAGTTCAGATGTTTATTGACTTGGGCCAAACAAAAGAATGATGCTCTGCGCGAGTTTCGGTACCTTCCTGGTTACTGTGCATGTGCAGTACAAAAAAGTATGGAGGACCAGACAGGACTTTTAATTTTCGGATTTGTATGCAAATTTTGGGGGTTGGGCGGTTCAAAATTTGTCTTTGGCCCTGGATATTACTGAGTTTGCACCAGTTAAGTCTGGGACATTGGTTCTAGTATAAAAAATAAGTCTTTCCTTACAACAGTTATTGTTTTTCTTATTTATTCCTTTAACCAACAAAATTTTAAGAATTCAATACCCATTATTTAATAACAAATACTCTTCAAATATATTTTCATTGAAACTTTAAAACATGTAGATCACGACCCCCAACTTGAGCCATTTGATCTGCACTCAGATCAAAGTAACTGAACAAAAATAATATTTCAAGTTCAGAAGAGCATGAACATACACAGATCCATTCCAATATACCCACCCACTAGAAACTTCTCATATAAATTCCAGCCATATTTGAACATACACACCAATCAAAAGTGCACAAGAAATTTTATAAGACATAGCATACTCAGACCTAACTAGCCCTGTAAGAGTCTCGGTCAGCCTGGGTGTCTGTGGCTTTCTAACAGAGACTAATCACTAGACAATTTGCTGCAAACAGTGACTTCATACCTGCACTAGCAGTTTTTATTTTATGTGATACCATCCAGAACTACTTCCGAAAGACACTATGCTTCTAATTACATTACGAAACAGTTCCTGCCACTAAAAAAATCCCATTTTTTTAAAAATATTCTGATGAAGGTTTTAACTTGCCACCTTTCAGGGTATAGTGTACCATATAATTCTTGGTGTTCTATAATGTTTCCACTTGAAAGTTAAGAGCAATTTTACTGAAAATAACAACTAACCGATAAAACAACTTTGCAGGTTTGAGAAAAATCAATTGTTATTTACCCTAAATCCATCTTTTTTCTGGCATCATCTCTTGCTAGCCTTTCTTCTTCTATTTGTTCAAGTTCCCACTGATGTCTCATAAGGGATTCCTCTTGAATCTTCAACTGCTCTGCCTACAATTACAATATCAGATTGGTTGATAGTGCTTCAGGCAGTCAACTACAGAACTTGACCAACTCTCCGGGCTTATACAATGCAATTTGTTCAATGCAATAATATTTAAACCTAAAACATCTAGCCTTCAAAAGCCTAACAATAAACTAGAGGCTCTACAGAGCCTGTAATTGCTCACCTGGAACTACATACAAGAGGCCTGTCACGCCTAGAGAGCTCCGCTGAGGGCCACTGATCGCATGGGCATGTTTTCTAATACTAATATTGTTACAAACTTTAGCCGAAAAAATTTTCAGTTGTCACGAAAATTATGGCTTGGATCGATTACACACCGCCTATTGACATTACATGACGTTATAAAGTTTGGTCCAAAAATATTCAGTAGTTTAGAAATTATGGCTCGGACAAACAAAATATTTTTTTCTTGCTCATGTGGCCTGTGACCTTGACCCTGTGGGGTTACAGACTTTATAATGGTTGATGACACACCATCCATTGATAATACATATTGCTATAAAGTTTAGTTGAAAAATATTCAGCTGTTCAGAAATTATGGCCCGGACAAATAAAATGTTGACGACGGACAGACGGACGGACGGACGGACGTATGGACAGATGGATGACGGACGACGGATGACGGACGACAGACGACGGACGACAGACGACGGACGAATCAGTATAAGAAAAATGTGATTCCCCATAGGCTTTCCAAGGTAACTATGAACTGCAATTGTGGCCATGTTTGCAACCTTACATCGACATTACATGAGGATCATTGGTAGGTGTCCCAGTCCTCAATCACGTGAAGTTTCAAAACATTTGAATCCATCAAACAGAATCATAGAATGTCTCTAGTGGCCATATTTTCCAACCAACGGAAACAAAAAGAGGATCCTTTGTAGAGGGCCTCCTATAGACTATTCCTACCAAGTTTTGGTTCATGTCGTCTCACTAGTTCCAGAGAGAAGAAGAAAATGGGATTTCCCATAGGGTTTTTCTACAGTAACTATAAACCGCAATTGTGGCCATGTTTGCAACACGATCATCATTTAATGAGGAACGTTGGTAGAGGGTGTCACAGTCATCAACCATGCAAAGTTTCAAAACAGTTGGCGCTGTGGTTTCAGGGGAGAAGAGTTTTCAAAATTGACCAATCGAAATCAAAGAATGCTTCTGGCGGCCACGTTTTTCATCCAACAAGAATAAAATAAGTAACAGTTGCAGAGAACCTCTCATAGACCATGCCTGCCAAGTCTGGTTTACATTGGCCCAGTACTTTCAGAGATGATGAAAATGAGATTTCCTACAGGGTTTCTATAGTAACTATAAGCCACAATTGCAGCCATAATTGCAACCTGCTGAAGATTAAATGAGGATCACAGGTAGAGGGGGTTACAGGCATCAGACACATTAAGTTTCAAAACATTTGACCTTGTAGTTTCAAAGAGGATTTCTTGAAAATGCACACATTTATGAATTCTGTTTCAACAAAAAGATCAGTAAAAGAAGGTTAAATATTTTGAAAATTACAATTTTTTCAGACAGTATTCTCTTTCAAATAGCTTTGGATAGGTAAAGGGTTACCGGAAACACATTTTACTCCAATTTGGTCATATCTTAAATGATATAATTACTGGTCAGCTAAGCTGACATGATGGGAAAAGAAAATAAACAAAACTTCCATGCTTTCCAAACACCTGTCATCGATCAGTATTTCTGATAAGTAACTTGAGAGTAATACATGTATTAACATAATAACAGCAGCAGTTGTTTACAGTACAAGTCAAAATAAGTTGTAGGATAATCTTATAAACTATGTATCTTTCTCTTCCTACACTGATAAGACCAGAAGCTGACATCATTTTCTGGAAAGCTCTCACTGATAGCTTTCTAGAAAATGTCAGATTCTGTTCTTGTCAGTGCAGGAGCAGCAGTTTACTTAGTTTATTGTAGTTATGCGACAACTTATTTTGGCTTGTACTGTATACACAATATTTTGGGGTTTTTCCCCAGTTCTCAGTGGAGAAAACTGTAACCAACCCTTACCAGATTCTGAAAAAACAAGAATTTTGCCGACAGAACCGATCTTTGTGCAGACAGGAGAGGCAATGGGTTAAGCGTCAGAATATAGCCTCTGGCAGCCACATATTTCCATCCTCTCATAGACCATTTATGCGAAGTTTGGTTCACGTCGGCTCAGTAGTTCCAGAGAAGAAGATGAAAATGTGATTTCCCATAGGGTTTCTATAGTAACTATAAGCCGCAATTGCAGCCATGTTTGCAACTCGATCAACATTAAATGAGGATCGTTGGTAGAGGGTGTCACAGTCATCAGCCATGCAAAGTTTCAAAACATTTGGCCCTGTGGCTTCAGAGGAGATTTTTCCAAATCCACGAATGAGAATCAAAAAATGCCGCTCAGGATCACAGATCCAATGTCGAGTTGTGACCTTGACCTTTGACCAGGCGAGTCCAAGGTCAATAGGGTTCTTCCTCGCACCAAGGCCAACACACCTATGAAGTTTCATGACTCTAGGTTGAACCACTATCAAGTTCTCATCCGGAAACCAATTGTTGCGATATACTATGTTCAAGGTCACTGTGACCTTGACCTTTGACCTGGTGAGTCCAACATCAATAGGGTTCTTCCTCGCACCAAGGCCAACACGCCTGTAAAGTTTCATGGTTCTAGGTTGAACCACTATCAAGTTATCATCCGGAAACCAATTGTTGCGATATACTATGTTCAAGGTCACTGTGACCTTGACCTTTGACCTGATAAGTCCAAGATCAATAGGGTTCTTCCTCGCACCAAGGCCAACATACCTATGAAGTTTCATGACTCTAGGTTGAACCACTATCAAGTTATCATCCGGAAACCAATTGTTGCGATATACTATGTTCAAGGTCACGGTGACCTTGACCTTTGACCTGGTGAGTCCAAGATCAATAGGGTTCTTCCTCGCACCAAGGCCAACACACCTATAAAGTTTCATGACTCTAGGTTGAACCACTATCAAGTTATCATCCGGAAACCAATTGTTGCGATATACTATGTTCAAGGTCACTGTGACCTTGACCTTTGACCTGGTGAGTCCAAGATCAATAGGGTTCTTCCTCGCACCAAGGCCAACACACCTATGAAGTTTCATGACTCTAGGTTGAACCACTATCAAGTTATCATCCGGAAACCAATTGTTGCGATATACTATGTTAAAGTTCACTGTGACCTTGACCTTTGACGTAGCGAGTCCAAAATCAATAGGGTTCTTCCCCTCACCAAGGCCAATCTACCTATGAAGTTTCATGAATGTGAGTTGAACCATTATCAAGTTATCATCCGGAAACCAATTGTTTAAGATTTACTATGTTCAAGGTCACTGTGACCTTGACCTTCGACGTAGCATGTCCAAAATCAATAGGGTTCTTCCTCTCACCAAGACCAACCTATGTATGAAGTTTAATGAATGTGAGTTGAACCACTATCAAGTTATCATCCGGAAACCAATTGTTTACGCCCGCCCGCCCGCCCGCCCGCCCGCCCACCCGCCCGCCAAAACGCCCCCCCGCCCGCCCGCCCGCCCGCCCGCCATTCACCAAACTATAAGTCGAGTTTGACTTCGTCACAACTCGACTAAAAATGCTTCTGGCAGACATGTTTTTCGATGTACGGTGACAAAAATGAGGCGCATTTGTAAAAGACCTCCCATAGACTATCCCTGCCAGGTTTGGTTCACGTCAGCTTAATAGTTCCAGAGAAGAAGATAAAAATGTGATTTCCCATAGGGTTTCTATAGTAACTATAAGCTGCAATTACGGCCATGTTTACAACCCGATCAACATTAAATGACGATCGTTGGTAAAGGAGGTCCCAGGCATCATTTATGTGAAGTATTAAAAAATTTGGCCATGCAGTTTCAGAGGAGAAGATTTTTTGAAAATCCACCAACCAGAATCAAAGAATGCATTTGGCGGCCATATTTTTCAACCCACGCGAACAAAATGAGGATTGTTAGTAGAGGACCTCCCATAGACCATTCCTGCCAGATTTGGTTCATGTCAGCTCAGTAGTTCCAGAGAAGAATATGAAAATGTGATTTCCCATAGGATTTCTATAGTAACTATAAGCCGTAATTGAAGGCATGTTTGCAACCGGATCAACATTAAATGAGGATCGTTGGTAGAGGGGGTCCCAGTCATCACCCATGCAAAGCTTCCAATCATTTGGCCCTGTGGTTTCAGAGGAAAAGATTTTTCAAAATCCACCAATCAGAATCAAAGAATGCCTCTGGTGGGCATGTTTTCAAACCCATGGGATCAAAATGAGGATCGTTTGTAGAGGACCTCCCATAGACTATCCCTGCCAGGTTTGGTTCATGTCAACTCAGTAGTTCTAGAGATGATGATGAAAATGTGATTTCTCCATGTTTGTGACCCAATCAACATTAAATGAAAGTCGTTGGTAGAGGGGGTCCCAGTCATCATCTATGTGAAGTTTCAAAACATTTGGCCTGGCAGTTTCAGAGGAGAAGATTTTTGAAAATCCACCAACCAGAATCAAAGAATGCCTCTGGAAGCCATGTTTTTCATCTGACGGGAACAAAATGAGGATCGTTTGTAGAGGACCTCCCAGGGGTGAAAATCCGTTTGATTTTGCGAGAATCCAAATGGATTCTCGCAAATTTTGCTACGAGAATCCATTCACGATACCTTAAAAGGTATTTGTTCCCAAACCAAGGTTTTTTTTTTTGTTGAGGTGGTTGTTGGTGTAAGATGGTGGGGGGGGGGGGGGGGGAGCATTTGACTTTTCTTCTTTTTGTTTTGATCCCAACTGTATGTGATAAACCATCATCACACCATTGACAAACCACCACATATGCTATTAAAACATATATGTCAACAGTGTTATTATTTTAAACTTCATTCAAGGTAGATATACTATTTAGTAAATACTTTTGGTGAAATGTTACTGGATAAGGTTACCCTCCCCCCCCCCCCCCCCACCCCCTCCCCCATCCTCCCGAAGGGCTGTCAGTTTTACGTCCATCAAAGAGAAATGCACCTTGTACTCGAGCGCAATTCAGACTGGATGTCACTTTTTACATTTTTACACAGGCATATGCTCCGGCCGGCCATTTGATGAAAATAATTCCAAGAAAAAAAATAAACCCCCTCTCCTGCATGTTTAAATATATAGAAGGGGGAGGGGAGGTTTTTTTCTCAGCAAATGGGTTGAAGCAGGTGCTTGTGCTTATAATTTCGTCCAGCGCCTGTCAAGAAGGTGTCGGGTTGTTTTGCCCCAATACTCGTTACATTTGGGAAAACCCACGTGCTTTGAGCAGTCTCCCTTGATGTGCTGCCTTGTTTCTGTTTCTGTTTTAACGTAATTAAACAGCTGATTTCTCCTTGTTTTTCACTCCCGTTCCTGGAAACGTTTCGTTTTCAAAATATTTCTTAATTCTCCCAGTATACTTTCCAGTATGTATTATTCTTTGAGTTTTTTAAACAAATTTCTTACCACTACCGGGTAAACTGCTTGGCATTTGCAGACATCCAACGTCATCGCCGTGTGTGTATAGCTTGCCTAACTTAGTGTCAACTTAAGTTTGCGCTGAATTCTGTGGCTGGGGGCAGGTTCAAAGTCTCGAAAGTATCAAACCAACCCATGTACCTTTCCCACTCTTTTATATTACGCACCCCTGGGCTTATATAATCACTGGCCAGAAACCCTCATATCCGTTCATTTTCGATCTTTGAAACAATTCGCTTTTTTAATTTTTTAGGCCTCCATTTTTGTGCTACGTTCGACATTCATAGCAATAAAAAGGCCCAACGCGGGCCATTTTTGCCAATGCGGTGGTGCCTGAGAATCAACTGACTTTTTTTTTGCCTAACGGCTTTATTGTTTAACCTTATCAGTCCACGCGAATCCATTCAAGATGGGTACGCGAATCCACTTGGATTCACGCAGGACTGACTTGCAAGAATCTTTACGCGAATGGATTCGCAGATTCGTGTCGGATTTTCACCCCAGCCTCCCATAGACCATTCCTGCCAAGTTTGGTTCACACTGGCTCAGTGGTTACAGAGAAGGAGATAAAAATGTGAAAAGTTTATGGACGCCGGACGCCAAGTGATGAGAAAAGCTCACATGGCTTTTTAGGCCAGGTGAGCTAATAAAATACTGCATCATAACTGGTTTTGCCGCAACATTTATTCAATCTTAACTCATACAAGCTTGGGAAACAAGAGTGAATTCATAAAATATTATGTACTGTACAATACTTATGGCCTACTAGGTATTTCTTGTGAAGTGTCTTCTGCCTCAACAGATTTTATGGCTGTCCCCAATCACTATTATCCAGACCTTCGGAGCCGAAAACTTTTCGACAAGAAATGTCTGTGGCTTTTTAATATATCATTAACCTTTTGCCTATCGAATCATCTGCATTTGCCCCCATAATGTACAAACTGAGCAGTTGAAAAAAAAATTATTTAAAAAAACATTGGATCAAAACCATTATTATCATGTACCTCAAAGAGAAATGAGTTCGTTGAGCTTGTTCCAATGAGGGGGTCACATAACATGGTTTAGTTAAATTTTGGGAAATTAAAAAAACAAGAGGCTCCAGGCGGCCTTAGGGCACTCACCTGACATGGTAGTCTAAATATCAAACCAGGGACTTGACTTGAATAAGCTGCATACGCCCCTCCTAAGAAAAGCATACACCAACTAGATGAAGTGATTGTGCCCACACAATACACAGGATTTTCCTTCTATTTTCAGTTCCTGCACTTTTAGGTCCCAAAATTGAGATAAACGCATAACAAGAGGGATGTTACATCCCAACGCTCACCTACATTCGCGCTTGATAATGTCGTTCCAATGTAACATGCCTAATATTTAGTTAATATAAATCATTAACTAGGCATCAAATGATTAATGTGGTTTATGTGATGGCTTTGGAAAGTCTATATTTCTGCATTTATTATATATCAATTCAACCTAGAATCATTGGATATATCTTTTAGATATGTTTATGATTAAGAATATGAATCGTGAGGCCAGATATTAAATCATAAATAAGAATTAGGAAAGGCTTTCATAAATCACTGAAATTTTAATTGAAGTACATTCATTGGTTAAAGAGGAGTTGCGGAAAAACATTCGTTCAAGAAAGTGACTATAAGTCCCAACAAAAATACATCACATCAACAACTAAAATAAGCCTTAATGTTACTAGTAACAAGTATGAGAAAGTATTAAATAAAAAAAAAAAAAAAGTTAAAAAAAATTTTTTGTAAAGAAAGTGAATATAAGTCCCCAAAATCCCTGTCAAATTCCTCAAATATGCATGTAATAAGGGCGCAACGTTACCGCAATGTAGTTCAGTAACCCATGCGTACAATATCAATTGCCTGGAAAGACACATAGAAACAGAACGCTCCTTAACACCTCACCTTAACACAAACTTTTAGAACTTAAAATTGAGTAAGTCAGACAAAAACGTGAACATTGTGACTGAAAAAAAGAAAAGAAATCAGTTAAATTTCTGCATACAGTAGGGTTAATACCTACAGTTGTTATTGAAATGAGAAAATAAATAGTAATGAGAGGTGAAGGCACCACAATCTGCACAAAAGCTTACTTTAACGCAAATTTTTACAACACCTAAACGCTAATTCTTACAACTTTTGGCAAAAAATTTTAGGTGAAATTTGGAAAAAGGTCATAGTATCAGGGTTAAATACTGTTCTGATAGTCCCCTACAACCTACATATGCAATATCAAAGGCCTGAGCCCACTGATCTTTGAGAACTCACCTTAACACCTCACCTTAACACAAACTTTTAGAACTTAAAATTTACTAAGTCCGAGAAAAACATGAAAATTTTGACTGAAAAAAATTTCCATTAAATTTCTGCATACAGTCGGGTTAATACCTACAGTTGTTATTGAAATATGAAAATCAAGAGTAATGAGACGTTAAAGCACCACAATCTGCACAAAAGCTGATTTTAACGCAAATTCTTACAACGCGTAAACGCTAATTCTTACAACAAGTTTTGGCAGAAAATCAGCCTCAAATTCCTCAAATATGCATGTAATGAGGGTTAAATATTACTGCAATGGAGTTCAGTAACCCAAGTGTAGAATATTAATCGCTTGGAAAGACACATAGAAACACAACTCACCTAAACACAAAGTTTACAAAGTTTTACAGCTTAAAATTTACTAAGTCCAAGAAAAACATGAAAATTTTGAGTGAAAAAAAAGAAAATTTTCATTAAACTTCTGCATACAGTAGGGTTAATACCTACAGTTGTTATTGAAATATGAAAATCAACAGTAATGAGAAGTTAAACCAGCACAATCTGCACAAAAGCTGACTTTAACACAAATTCTTACAACACCTAAACGCAAATTTCTACAACAACTTTTGGCAGAAAATTTTAGCTGAAATTTGGAAAAAAGTCATAGTTTCAGGGTTAAATACTGTTCTGATAGTCCTCTACAACCTACATATGCAATATTAAAGGCCTGAGCCCACTGATGTTTGAGAAATTAACCTTAACATTAAATCTTACAATATTGGACACGTCGGACGCCGACACCCGAGGTTATCACAATAGCTCACCACATCTTACAGATGTAGGTGAGCTAAAAACAGATGTTTTTTATTTTTGTTCGGAAATTTTCGAAGTCCCAAACAAAATATTTTCCGCCAAAAAGTTTTTTTTCTTCTTAAAATGAACCAAAACGCATAAATGAAAGTGTCAATAACACTGTAGCTCAACTTGACAAACTTGAACTTGGTAAGTTATAAGTGAAATGGCAAAATTGAAGATCATTGGGACCAACGTTGGTGAAATTTAAAAATAACAGCATTGTGTGTGCACAATGTTAGAGTAATCCATTCCTTTTTAAATGTAAACTTTAAGTCGCCATGGCTAAAGGAAGAATGTTGATACACAAATGCAGTAAGTTCAGAAGTTATTGTAAACGGCAACTTTTTTCACAGAAATGAATGCTAATCAATAGCTCTTATCTAAAGGTCTTGCCTAATGAGCACACCAAGTTCAAAAACAATCCTATGATAAATGTGGCCTGTAGGCCATGTCAAAGAACGCTGATGCCCAAATGCAATAAATTCAAAGATTGTTGCTAACAGCAACAGTTTTTGATGGAAATGAAAAGAAAATCAATAGCTCTTATCTTATGTGACCCTACATAAGCATACTAAGTTTCAAAACAACGTGATAATGAATGTGCCCTCTGAGGCATGCCAAAGGAAGATGTTAATGCACAAAAGCACAAAGTAGAAGGTCATTGCTTGTGGCAATGTTTTTATTTTTTTTTTTTTTATGGAAATTCATAAATATACCCTGCAGAGTGCAAAAGGGATAAGTTGATGCACAAATGCAGTAAGTTCAAAGGCTGGTGATAACGACAATAATTTTTAATGGAAATGAAAAAAAGCAATAGCTCACATCTAGAGGTCACCCCGAACACACATACCAAATTTCAAAGTGATCCGATCATAAATGTGCCCTGAAGGGTGTGTTAAAGGGAAATATTGAGGTCTGACTAAACTAAGTTCAAAGGTCAAAGGCAACATTTTTTGACAGAAATGGAAGAAAATCGACAGCTCCCATATAGATGTCACCCTAAACAAGCACACCAAGTTTAAAAGCAATCCAATCATAAATGTGCCCTGCAGGGAGTGTCAAAAGGAAATGGTGATGCTTAACTGCACTAAGTTTTTACTAAGTTCATCGAAGGTCATTGCCAGTGGCAACATTTTTTTGATGGAAATCGACGAAAATCGATAGCTTCCATCTATAGGTAACCCCAAACAAGCATACAAAGTTTCAAACCGATCTATCATAAATGTGCCCTGTAGGGCATGCCAAAGGAATATATTGATGCCTGACTAAATTTAGTTCAAAGATCATTGCCAGCGGCAACATTTTTTGACAGACAGAAATGAAAGAAAATTGATAGCTCCCATCTAGAGGTCACCCCACACAAGTATGCCAGGTTTCAAAGCAATCCGATCATAAATGTGCCCTGTAGGGTGTGCCAAAGGGAAATATTGAGGTTTGACTGAACTAAGTTCTAAGAACATTGGCCGTGGCAACATTTTTTGAGGGAAATTGAAGAAAATTGATAGCTCCCATCTAGAGGTCACCGCAAACAAGCATGCCAGGTTTCAAAGCAATACGATCATAAATGTGCCCTGTAGAGTGTGCATAAGGAAAATATTGAGGTCTTCTGACTAAACTAAGTTCTAAGAACGTTGGCCACGGGAAATGGAAAAAAATCGATAGCTCCCATCTAGAGGTCACCCCAAACAAGCATACCAGGTTTCAAAGCAATCCAGTCATAAATGTGCCCTGTAGGGTGTGTCAAAGGGAAATATTGAGGTCTGACTAAACTAAGTTCTAAGAACGTTGGCCGTGGCAACATTTTTTGACAGACAGAAATGGAAGAAAATCGATAGCTCCCATCTAGAGGTCACCCCACACAAGCATGCCAGGTTTCAAAGCAATCCAATCATAAATGTGCCCTGTAGGGTGTGCCAAAGGGAAATATTGAGGCCTGACTAAACTAAGTTCTAAGAACGTTGGCCGTGGCAACATTTTTTGAGGGAAATTGAAGAAAATCGATAGCTCCCATCTAGAGGTCACCCCAAAAAAGCATGCCAGGTTTCAAAGCAATCCAATCATAAATGTGCCCTGTAGGGTGTGCCAAAGGGAAATATTGAGGCCTGACTAAACTAAGTTCGAAGAACGTCAGCCGCGGCAACATTTTTTGTCGGAAATTGAAGAAAATCGATAGCTCACATCTAGAGGTCACCCCAAATAAGCATACAAAGTTTCAAAGCGATCTTATCATAAATGCGACCTGTGAGGTGTGCCAAAGGAAATTGTGGACGTACTTACTAACATACGTACGTACGCCGACGGACGAGAAGTGATGGCAATAGCTCAGCTTGACTTTGTCAAGTTGAGCTAAAAATCGATAGCTCCCATCTAGAGGTCGCCTCAAACAAGCATACCAGGTTTCAAAGCAATCCGATCATAAATGTGCCCTGTAGAGTGTGCATAAGGGAAATATTGAGATCTTCTGACTAAACTAAGTTCTAAGAACATTGGCCACGGCAACATTTTTTGACGGAAATGGAAAAAATCGATAGCTCCCATCTAGAGGTCACCCCAGACAAACATGCCAGGTTTCAAGGCAATCCAATCATAAATGTGCCCTGTAGGGTGTGTCAAAGGGAAATATTGAGGTCTGACTAAACTAAGTTCTAAGAACGTTGGCCGTGGCAATATTTTTTGACAGACGGAAATGGAAGAAAATCAATAGCTCCCATCTAGAGGTCACCCCACACAAGTATGCTAGGTTTCAAAGCAATCCAATCATAAATGTGCCCTGTAGGGTGTGCTAAAGGGAAATATTGAGGTCTGACTAAGTTCTAAGAACGTCGGCCATGGCAACATTTTTTGAGGGAAATTGAAGAAAATCGATAGCTCCCATCTAGAGGTCACGCCAAAAAAGCATGCCAGGTTTCAAAGCAATCCGATCATAAATGTGCCCTGTAGGGTGTGCATAAGGGAAATATTGAGGTCTTCTTAATGAACTAAGTTCTAACAACATTGGTTGCGGCAACATTTTTTGACAGAAATTCAAGAAAATCGATAGCTCCCAGCTAGAGGTCTCCCCAAACAAGCAGACCAGGTTTCAAAGCAATCCGATCATAAATGTGCCCTGTAAGGTATGCCAAAGGGAAATATTGTGGTCTGACTAAGTTCTAAGAACGTTGGCCATGGCAACATTTTTGGACAGAAATTGAAGAAATCGATAGCTGCCATCTAGAGGTCACCCCAAACAAGCATACCAAGTTTCAAAGTTATCTGATTATAAATGCAACCTGTGAGGTGTGCCAAAGGAAATTGTGGACATACGTACTAACGTAAATACGTACGCCGACAGATGAGAAGTGATGGCAATAGCTCAGCCTGACTTTGTCAAGTTGAGCTAAAAACCAAAAAACTAATTTCTGGATTTTGGTCCAAAATTTCTAAGTCCCACCCGGACCCCAAATTTTTAGTGTAAAAAAAAATTATTTTTTTTTGTCTTAAAATTGACCAAAAATGCATAAAAACAAAAAAAAACTCATTTCCGGATTTTGGTCCAAAATTTCTAAGTCCGGAGCGGGACCCCAAATTTTCAGCTTTTCAGCCAGGGATTTGGCTTGAACAAACTTGAATCTCACCGCCCTAAGCATGCTGCATACCAAATATCAAAAGATTCTTATCGGTAGATCTGAAGAAGATTTTTAAAGAGTATTCCTCATACTGCACTAATTTAAACATTTGGGCTCCCATAGAGAGCCCAAATATGGACCCAGGCAATTGATTTCAATAAACATGTGAAACAATCTTCCAAAGATGTTATATGTGAAATTTGATAGCTTTTGGAGCAGTGGTTTGGGAGAAAAGTAGTCTTAAATGTTTTTCCCATTACCCACAGTGTTAAAAAATGCTGACTCAGCACTTTTTCAAAATCCCCAAAGAGTACCCCATGATAAAACCGATTGCTATTTTTTTTTTACCATTCCATTCTGTTGGTCCTAAGGAAGCTTCACACCAAATACGAATTCTCTGTGCCGTGTAGATTTGGAGATATGGGCATTTCAATTTTTTTCTATTTTTAGCTGCTGCGGTTCCCATGGGACGACGGAGAAAAAGTTTTTGGCATAAATTAAGTACTTATGACCCAGTAAGCCCTCATATCAAATTTGGTTCAAATCTGCCTCTCGGGTTGGAAAGTTAAAAAATTTATAGTAATTTATATATTTTTTATACTCACCAATGACCCAGACTCAGCTGGTGCTAACTCTAAAATATTTAGGGCCAAACACAAATTTTACCCCCCAATCCCCAAAATTTGCATCTAAAACCGAAAATTACATGTCCTATATGGTCCTCTATACTTTTACTCCACTGCGCATGTGCAGTGTCAAGGAGGTCTCGAAATTGGCGCAATTATCATTCTTACAACCAGTGCCTGGTAAGCATTATGTACTCAGCGGGGAGGTATGAGTTCCCAAATCATGGGAGGGCCATCCCCGTCTGGGTCATTGGTAAGTATAAAAAATATATAAATTACTATAAATTTTTTAACATTTTTATACTGTACCAATGACCCAGACTTAGCTGAATAGTAAAAAGGTTGGAGGGCCTAGGACATAAAGAAAATCCAATAGACTCAACTACATATAACAGAATTATCCCCTTGAGGAGAAAGGAGAAATAGGCTTTAAATGTATCTTTCTATTTGCATCAAAACGAGAAAGACACAACACCATTCTGTAATTGAGCACAATAACATCAATGATCTCTATTAACCTCCAGTATAACCAGTTATGCTAATTATTTTTTAAAGGAAAGCCAATAAATAAAGGAAGTCCAGAGAAATGAGACTCTTTATACTCATTAAAAGTGTCCGAGGATTGTATATTAACGCCCATATGACATGTGACATATACAAATGCTTCACACCGAGCTACACTTTAAAAATATTACATGGATGAGTAAACATTAGCTTTACACCTTAAAATCATCCCGGTACCAACTGGAATTACCAACTCCAGGGCTTTTCACTATAAAGCAGGTGACCTAAGGGAACACACACCCCCCTCCCCCTTCCCCTTGCCCTGGATCAAATACTCCAGAGCGAAGAGGCGAAGAGGGCAGCAGGACAGAGTCACTGCCGGAACCGAAAGCCTACATAACTATAGTTGCAACTGTTTAGTGGACGACATTCTGAGCAACAGATAACGGACCTAAACAATGCAGATCTCCAGAAATGGACTCAATATTTCTAAGGTACAAATTCGTGAAAGTGGAAGGCTGAAACCAATATGCAGCCCTCATTAGATCTGTAACAGCAACACTATTAGCGTAAGCCCATGATGTAGAAAGAACTCTTACTTCTGAGCTGAAATCTTAAGCACAGACTGCCGAGTTGAAGATATTATCATAAGCAGTACTGATAGTTAACTGAATCCATTTAGCCATAGAATGGACCGAAATGTGGAGGAAGCTTCCACGGCATGTCCCACAACAGACACCTGAGTAGATTAATCCACGGTCTTTGTGGAGATAGAGAAGCTACAAACAGAATTGCATTGAGATTATTTAACTTGAGCAATATCTGCTGTATCAACAGCGCTAGAGGATACGCATATCCTATTATTCCGTCTCACGAGATCGATAGAGCATCTACTGCAAACGCTCGAGGATCCGAACATGGTGACACATACGTCTGCAACTGATTGTCGAGATGCGTCGCAAATAAGTCCATCATTGGCCGCTCTCATTGGTAGCAAATCTGATTGAATACTTGTTTGTTGAAAGTCCATTCTGACGGCAACAAGCTGCCCCTCTGTGAAAGGGAGTCCGCTAATACGTTCAGACGACCCGGAATATGACGGACCGATAGGAGAACTTGAAGTTCTAGTACAAACAGAAGGATTCATTCCGTTAACCTGAATAACAGAAAGGAATGAGTGCCTCCCTGGTCCTGAAAATACACTAATACCGTCAAATTGTCAGACAGAATTTGCACATGAGCATTCTGAATAATGTTCATCCAATGACGTAGCGCAAGCCAAAATGACATCATTCTTGATGTTTATGTGCTTGATTAGGAACTACGGATCCCAAAGACCCTGGCACTTCAAATCCGTTGGGCTCAATGTTGCATCCCAACCTGTTTGACTGGCATCCGTCAAAACTGTAAATTTCAGATCCGGCAATTGCAGTGGAACTCCCTGAGTTAACCACTGAATATCTGCCCAAGTGTGAATCTCTTATTCACTTGATTTGACAAGAGGATGTCTGTATCGAGCGAAAGAATCTTCACCCTCCAATTCTGGGTCAGAAGAAATTTGGAGAGGACAAGTGCGTAGCCGCCCCATCGCAATAAATTTGCGGCAGCTCCGCACAAACCTATCAGTCTCATGAGGTCTCTTGCTGAAACCTTGTCTGAGTGAAGACAATAGCGAGCATAACAACTGATTAATTTCGCTCTTGTTAACGGCAGACGAACGAGAATGTTGTGCATCTTGAAGCTCATCCCCCGGTGGGTGAATGACTTGGACAGCACCAGATCCAACTTCTCCTCGTTTACTTATGAAACCGAGATGTTGGAGCAATAGAAGCAGATTCTGCACATCGTTCTGAAGCGTAAACTCATTACCGTACCTCTGAAGAATGTCGTCCAGGTAGGCCGAAGTTATCGCAGACAAATGAGCTCGGAAATGAGTCATTACCGAGTTCATTATTTGAGTGAAAGCCCAGGGAGCTAGATTCAGACCGAAGCACATTGCTCGGAGCTGATACACGATTCCTATGATGAGGAAGCGAAGATACTTTCTGAACGCCTGATGTACCATGACGTGAAAGTACGCATCTCTGAGATCTATGCATGTAGTATAGTCGTACACTCGAATACTCGCTCTGACCGATCGGATGGTCTCCATATAGAAACTTGAAGCCACGATCAGCTTGTTATCCAGCTCAGATTCATGAGTGGATGGAACGAGCCGTCTGGTTTTGGAACCAGAAAAGGATGGTTGTAGAAACCTGGAAATTCCTGGATTTCTACAATCTCTATCGCGATCATTCCAGAAGAGACTGGACTTCTGATGGAAGCGAGCCTCTTTCCTGCGGACTTGATGGAAGCTGAGTCCATCTCGGACTTCGAGTTAACGGAGGTTTTCATTTTAAGGACAATTTAGTCCTTCCGAAATCACCCTTCGAATCCAAGGGACGTCCGAAATCTACTCCCAATTGATTGAGAAACTCGACTAACAGCTTCCGCTCACTGGAACATGATAGAGGTTAATACCATTACTCCTGGTCCTGCGAGGCTTGCGGAAGGAGAAACCATGTCCTCCACGGCCCGCACCTCGCCCCGTCGACCTAGAGGCATCTGACCAGATGTCTCGGCCAGTATTACGGCCCCTACCTGAGTCGCTACCCTGGCGGTCTCTAGAGTAAGACCTAGAGGACTCTATGGAAGCAGATTTGAATAGAAGAGAGTCTGAAGCTTTCTTAGTTATCTGATCATAGATTGCGGAAAGCTTGCCGTTGAAGAGAAACTCTCCGGAGACCGGAGCGACTCTGAGAGAGTTTTTCACCTTACTATACACGCGCGTGGATGTAGCCAGGGCCACGTCACATCTAACCAACTCCATATCGTCACTAAAAGAGTGGAGTTATACGTGGAGAATGCTAAGGCCCTTGAAAGAACTCTTAAGGAGGTTGTACATCCTGGAATTCTTTTTCCTTTGAGACGTAATGATAACGCTCTGGTAAGGTGATCTGCATACAATAAAGCGTCTAAGCTAACCCTGCTGGACGATATTGTCGTTTCCAACATCGTGGTTGGAACTGACATAGACGACAGTATAGACAATACTAGGTCTTCGGCCTGGTCGTCTAGATGCAGAGAAACTCTCGGAATGCTTTGTCATGCCGTTTTGAAATTATTCCTTGAAATGATGAAAGGCAGATGTACAGCATTTGCCAATAAGAAACTGGACCTGCCCGTTTAGGTAGCAAGTTATATATACCGCCATTCAAAAGTTCAAATGTCTGTGAGACATTTCGGGACTATGTTGGAAACTGAGGGACGATGTCCCTAAACCGATTAAGAATTCTGTGTCCAGTGGCGCTATCAGTCTCTTATCTGGCAACGCAGCATTTTGGTCCGGAGGAACAACGTCAGATGTTAATGCCGGATGTACTCTACGGCAATTATGTCGTTCCGAAAGGGAAAAATACAACTCCTTCGTATCCCTTTCGCCATCCTGTCGGGCCACTTCTAATTCTTGGTCGTCCGTGCCTGAACCTGCAGCGGAACGTAGCAACCCAGCTTCCTCAGATAATTCCTGATCCGACAGAGTTACTGTCAGTTGCTGGGATGCTGCGATAATTTTTGCTATCTGCGATAGCATGTCCGTAACGGAGGCCTGTGGAGCTGCGATTTAGCCACTGGAAGCTCCTTGGACATTGACTCCTGCATACTTCTTATATGCGAACGTCCGGAATATGAAGGCCTCGTATCCTTGGCTACCGGATGGCGTGACCTGGTCATCATAGAATCCCTGGTCGGCGATGTTGGTTGAATATCACTGGTCACATAGCCAAGGTGTGGTCGCGTGTGCTGACGTGAGGATGAGGAAGCCGAAAGAGCAGTCTCTCCGGACTGTCTATATAATGGAGCGTCCCGAGCGGTGGATGTATGCTCCGACTGAGGAACGTTTTGTACCACAACATCTGGGCCCAGATGTTGTAGTACGAGAGAGGGACCTCTCTCGCTCGTAGCCCGGATGGACCTGGACGAGCTAGGAACCGGACTAATAGGCTTCCTCCGTACCATCCTCGTATCCGTCATCACTGGGTGTGCACATTGTATTTTATAGTGCTCGCATCACCCAAATCTCCTTCCTGGACCGCAACGGACGAACCCGGCTGCTGAGCCATTTGATGAATGGTCACTACACCGGGCAAGCTAGCGGACGTCAACGCGCATCGATCCTACTTGGGACCTCTTAGGCAATTGACATATCTGCATGAGCACTTTTACCACTAGCTCTTCATTTGACTGTGACGATGGAAGCACACTTTACGAAGACATCACGGTAACATCACCTTGTTCATGTTACTCAATGAGACCTGTGGAGCCGCGGTCTTACGTAATTATCCGCTGGAAGCTCCAGGAACATTCATTCCTGCATTTACATAATATGCGAACGTCCCAACTGGAAAGGCCTCGTGTCCTTGGCTAGCAGATGGAGTGACCTGGTTGACGTGTATTCCTTGGTCGGCGAAGCAGGAGCACAAGGGACGTTCAATCCTGCATTTATAAAATATGCGAACGTCCCCTGAAAATCTGTGGTCACATAGCCAAGATGCGGTCTTGTGTGTTGATGTGAGGATGACAAGCCAATATAACAGCCGCGCCGGACTATCTATGCGACGGAGCGTCCCAAGCAGGAGTGGACGTAAGCTCCGACTAATGAACAAACATACAACAACACTGTGGCGCAGATGTTGATGTATGTTGATGTAAGAGAGAGGGGGCCTCTCTCGCTCGTGGTCCGGGTGGACCTGGACGAGCTAGCTACCGGACTGACAGGCTTCCTCCATACTATCCTCGGATCCGTCGTTGCTGGGTGTGCACATTCGATGTTTTATAGTGCTCGCATCACCCAATCTGCTTCCCTGGACCGCAACGGACGAACCCGGATGCCGATCCATTCGACACTGGGCAGACTAGCGGACGATCAATGCCTTCGATCCTACTAGGGAAAAAGAGACTGATAAAGAAAAGTGACCCTGCGGAGAGAGGACTGGAATGGACCCCTCACCGCTAACAAAATACTGTGACACACGTCTGCAACGTTGTCATTCCAATCAACACTGAGCAAGAATTAGTGCGAATACATTGACTACCGTATTTCATCTAAATTTTCGGACGCCAAAAAATAATTAAATTTTCCAGCGTCCGAAAACTTCGAAAATGGCCAAAATACATGTGAACAGCAAATGTGGGTGAAAATTTTGAAAATACACACTGCACCGGTTAATAAATTTATTGTGCACGAACCACCGGGGGTACCTCGGAAATGGGAAAGATAAAATAGCTGTTCAATACGGCGACTTGAATCATTAGCATAAATGAATAAAATGAACATACCAAATGAATTAAAAATTTCCGACTGTTTGTTGTGTTTTTATTTACTTTCCCAATAAATCCCTGAGAAGAAATCACGTTTGATCTAGCCTACCGGTACTTGAAAAGTTTTGATGTTTCCACGAATTATGTTGAACAGTAATTAAGCCATGTGCTTGTGTTGTTACTGTTGGATAAAAAACCTGAGCGGGCTTCAGTGTTTTCAAAACGGACCAATGTAGCCATTCAAAGGGAATGAAGTGCGAACAATTTTTGAGTGGTGTGTATATTGGCTTAATTATTTGTTCAGTTGAAACTGTTCACTATTGATGGAAAAGTGTGCCGGTAAACTTGAAAGAAATGGCATTATCTTCATGTGGTGCTGCTAATACATAAATACAGGGCGAATACTGAAGTCAGCATTCAATCACCAGCATTTGATATCACAAGAACTCGAGATGGAAAAATTCCTAGTGAAATACCAAACAGCAGAAGAAGCCAGACCAACAGTACAACTGACACCCTACAAGCCTTCAGAAAAGAGACCAGTCGGACGTCGAGCTAAACGAAAGAGAACAGATTCTGATGAAACAGCTGCAAAACCGCAGCCAGCAAAGAAACACTACAAAGAGATTTCAACGGTTGAAACTGATGCCATTAAAGATAGCAATCACCATCCAACTGTCGCAAGGGGGCACTATAAAAATTATAATATGAAGGAGAAGAAGGAAGCAGTTGAAGTAATCAAGTTGATTGGCCTACGGCAAGCCGCCCTGAAACTGAAAATACCGAAATCGACACTCAGTGACTGGAAAAAGATAAATTTTGATGAAGAAGGAAGAGACAGATCAACAGGTCATTTATCTAAGAGTGGGAGACCTGTTACATATGGAGACGACCTAGATGATAAAATCTCTGAATGGGTATTAATCCAACGAGATTTGCAACTACCCGTATCAGTGGAATCATTATGCGCCTATGCCAGAGAAATGGTCAAGAATGAGAATAAAGAAAGCGATTTCAAAGCCAGTACAGGCTGGGCTGAGAAATTCATGGCTCGTCACAACTTTTCACTCCGTACCAAGACATCTTTAGCCCAAAGATTACCAAAAGATTTAGAGCAGAAAATCGACAGCTTTAGAGAATTTGTCAAAGATAGAAGAGCAGAAGATGAATTTGAAAACCAGTTTATAATTAATATGGATGAAACCCCAGTCTACTTTGACCTTATCCCCAACAAAACTGTCAACTTGATTGGAGAGAAATCAGTCAGGATCAGAAGTACAGGATCTGAAAAACGACATCTGACACTGGTTCTGGCTGTATCTGCGAGTGGCGATGTCTTACCACCAATGGTAATTTTCAAGGGTAAAAGAGAACTCAAGTTAAAAGCACCAAAAAACTGGATAATTAAGGTTCAAGAAAAAGGTTGGATGGACAAGCATTTGATGAAAGAGTGGGTGAAGGAAATTTATTGTAAACACACCAAAAAGGAGAGATCACTATTAATAATGGACAGCTTTAGGGGCCATCTGACTGATAACGTTAAGAAAGAATTAAGAAAGAGCAATGCCGTTCCCGCAGTAATACCAGGGGACCGCATATCTAAATTACAGCCACTCGATGTCAGCATCAACAAGCCTGTGAAGGGGGATCTTAGAAGAAAATGGACCGAATTTATCCAGTCTGGGACCAAAAAAATTATCAACAAGGAAGAAGAACGTATAAAGCCTGCCTCCAAAGAAGATATTGTTGATTGGATTTTATTTGCCGTCAGCAATCTAGAAAAGCAAAAAGAGTTGATCAGAAAATCCTTCAAGGTCTGCGGTTTAAACAACCACCTGAATGGGGCAGAGGATAAATTCATCAACCAGTCTGAATACATAGGAGAGATGCTATTTGACAACCAGGAGGAGTTGGACATTGCTTGTCAACTCTTTATTGACCCCAAGAAAATCATGTCTGTAGAGACTGCCATGTCTGAAATTTTTAATTCAGACGATGAAGATGACCTGACTGAGGCAGGTATTTTAAATGAGCGTAACTAATGTACCGGTAATATGACATGTAACTTATTTGTTCTTGTATTGAAAATTATTGTATTCTTGTATGATCTTGTTATGTATTCTTGTATATTTTTGTATGTACGTGTATATTGTAGAATTTTGTATTTCATTTTATCAGTTGTATTAGAATATATTTGTGAATTTTATTCAGTCGTTAGTTATTTTTGCCACCCAACTCGGACCCTGTGCCCGGCCCGTAATACTAATTAATGACATACAAGTTTAGATTATTGACCCGGTGCCCACCCCCACAATGCTGTCCATGTTAACCACGAAAGTACTGCCGCCCCCCCCCCCCCCCCCCCCCCCCAATGTGGAACGCAAAATGCAAAAGAAAGACCAATACGAATTATGAGTTTTTTATTCAGTTCCCGCCTCCCTCCGCTGTGTGGAAACCAGTTACTATTGTTTAGAAGGACGACTTAATGACATACAAGTCTTTTGATTATTGATTTAGAAATACCCTCCCCCCCACCCCCCTCCAATGTGCAACGCAGATGCTACAATTTATAAAAGCGAATACAAAAAATAATTTTAATGACTGGTATTTGCACCACAGTTCCCGTATTTCCTATTTTTTGTTTTTGGAAGCATGCCCTCCCCACGAGCACTGCTGATGTCGGAGAAAAATAATATCGAAACCCGATACGGTCTGATCGTGTTCGGGTCCATGTGTTAATTTTTTGTGAAACCCTGCAACAGCACGTGTTGACCTCATTGTCGTTTGTTCTATTTTTAATGTTGGAAAATTTTGTTGTTGTTCAGTGCACTGAATATGTTTATTCGAAGCAATAATTATCCTGTTCTGTTGCTGGTGCATGGTTTATACTGCATTATATGGATTTATTTATGGGACCCTTTCATCATTGTCATCATTTAAGGTCAGTTCACCATAACATTTGTGGGGTTTTCTTTTTCCAAATCTCGAAGGAGTCGAATGAAAGCACACTTTTTGAAAACAAAAATTTGATTGGTCATTTCGTCAGACATGTCAGTTTGATAAGGAAAACAATACTTACCTGTCAATAAATAAAGAACAAGTTTGCAAATAGTGTTGTTTTAATAATTCTATTTCGATTGTACAATATAGTGTACATACATGTTTTTAACATAAAACAAACAAAGAAAGATGAAATATTCAACTGAAAAGAAAATCATTTGTCATTTTGGATTTATGATTACTGGGATTTTCCCACCACATCAGTCCGGGACGATCTTTGAGTGGGTGTCCAAAAATTTCGAGGCTTAAAAAAAATTATTTTTCGATGAAAAAATGGTGTCCGAAAACAAAAAGTGTCCGAAAATTTAGATGAAATATGGTATAAGAGACGCAATGAACCTGAGAATTTGAGGAAGATATCCTCGCATTACAATTTGAACAATATTTTTTCATAAAGAAAAAATATACAATCATATTACTCGCACTAACCCTTGAAACAAAGATACATAATATAATATAATCCATTATAACATTTCGAAAGAAAATAATTTCGAAAAAAAAAAAAAAAAATTCTTGAAAAAATGTTCAGAAGAGCCCAAGTTCCCAATGGGAACAATGAGCCCAAATGGACCCCAAAAAAGCCAAAGTGTGGACAAAAATTTTAAAACCATTTCAAAAAATTAATGTAACACTTACGGACAATATTAACGTATCTTGCTATGAACTGAACTAAGCAGAGGACAAGTAATAGTAGGTAATAAAGGCCGTTTCTGGGAGACATTGTACATGTACTGTACGGTACATGAAACATGGTGCGTTTACCATCGTAGGATTCAGTGTTAAATCGCATGCTTGTGCGCAAAAAATATCGTTTTTTTATGGTGTCCCAGAATCGGCTGTTATTTTCAGACTCCTAGATCGCACTGTTAACGTTCAAATACCCGTTGGCGAACGTGTCGAATGTAAAAAAAGTGAAAAATGTATGAAATTGTACATTTTATTTTACATAAAAATTTTTGTTTACGTTCCCATCGTGGATTAGACCTTCAATCTATCGGTGAACGCGAAAAAAAAACGCTTTGCCGATTCTAAGACAGCATCAAAAAGGTGGTTTGCCGATTCAGGGACAGTGTCTCAGAATCGGCAAACGGCTTTTGAGGCTCTGAAGGTGGTCACGTGACCTACTAATTAACCAATCACATTGCTTGATTCTCATAAACTTAATCATACAAAGTTATCTCCCCTCGTCGTGGGGGTGGGGGTCACGCCCATCAGAAAAATCGAAGTTTCGAGAAGGTGGTCACGTGACCTATCAAATTGAAGGTCGAGGAAATAAAAAAAGTGATTGATATATATAGGAGAGAAAAAAAATATAAATAAATAGTTATTTAAAAAAATAAATATATCAAAATCGAATAGATAATAAAAAATACGTAAATCATGAGCGCTTCCCAGACTATTAGAGCAAGGTTTCTTTTAAAAATGCTGAAGAGAGCCTACGCATTCTGTGTGAACGAACAACTAAGTCGCCTCTTGTTAGAACGATGCGTCGGATGTCGAGATCACCTAGACTTCGATCATGAGAATCATTCGTGTCTGACGATGGAAAGGGAAGATATAGTCGTCAAGTATTCCGACCCGGCATTCGAACGCATTCAAATCGTCGAAATGATCATGTTTTGGAAGAGATTACACTTCTGTAAGGATCGAGACAAGCCCACAGTTTCGGAAGAACTGAAATTGGCGCGTAGAAGTCTGACTTTAGAAGACAAGGGATGCATCATGAAATTATTGTTCAATGAAGCATACGTCTAAGTTTTTTCTAGTTGATATAAAATAAGGGAGAATAGAAAATAAAAAATAAATACACACATAAATTTTTTTATCTAATATTAGAAAGAAAAAAAACACAAAAATGAGAACCAGAAATAAATTGTATCCGACGTTAGATGACGACGAGGACGAGAAGCCGAATGGCGTTTTGCCGATGGCACCGTCGCAAGAAGAAAAAGAAAGAGGAGAGAGGTATCGCATCGATCAAATCAGTAGAATCCAATCGTACCTAACTCAAGAGAGAGATTCTCATCGTTCTCTCAAGAAGAAGTATTCGCGTTTCGTGAAATTCGTCAACGCGATCAACACGACACTCATCACGATTTCCATGGGTTTACACGCGGCCGGCATCGGATTGTTGTCGACCGCGGTCGGTATTCTGATCGTGTTAACCATAGAAGGAGTGGCTCTCGCCGCTGGATTGTTTAGCACGCTTGGAAACTTTTTGAGTAGGAAATTATATCTGAAGGCAAGGAAACACGACAAGATTCGCATCTTGGCCGACTGCAAGATCGACACGATATCCGAAATGATCTCGATGGCGTTGAAAGACGGTAGGTAATCGGACGGAGAATACTTCGCGATATTGGGCGAGAAAACGAAATACGAAGCCATGAAAGAAGCCGTGAGAATCAAGACTCGTCAGATCATCAAGGAAGAGATGAAGGATTCTTTTGTGGAAAAGGGGAGGAAAGAGGCTAGGGAGGAATTCAGTAAGATGATAGAACTCAAGAGCAGCGATTGAAAAAAAATATATATATAATAAGAACAGAATTTTTAAAAAAAAAATTTATATATAAAATGTAAGTGTCAATGACACTGTAGCTCAACTTGTCAAGACAAAGACATGTACATGTATCATATGTGACACAGCAATGACAAACATCTAGGTAATGACCTGATAACAAAGGTACATATAAAGTATTGTAACGGTCTGTACATAAATACTGACCGTTGCCTGTAACAAATGTATAGGTAAAGTATTGTAAAGGTGGGTGACAGTCAGATGCTGAACTAGAAAAATCTTTGAGTCCCAGAGTGGGTCTGACTGAACCCCAAAATATTTGTTCTCATAGCACAGTGATAACAAAGGCACCCCAAAACACACTCGTTCCTGTCCCAAGGTGAAAACAAAAGTACTCAAGAAGTTTTGTGAAGATCAGTTCATAAATACGAGCTGTATAGAACTTGTGACAAAAAACTGATTGGACCTAATTTCGGTACAAAATGGCCACTGGCAGCCATCTTGAATTTTGGACCGTACCCAGAAACACTCATTCTTATCCCAAGGAGATAACAAAGGTACCCAAGAAGTTTTGTGAAGATCGGTTCATAAATACAGCCTCTACCCTGAGCCGTATTGACATGTGTGCTTACATTGTGTAAGTAGCACTGAATAAATCAAAGTTCATCTAATTTGCATAATTTCTGCACGAAAAAAAACCCCTTACAATATGTGATGTATTCCATGTTACTAAACATTCATACAAAAATTTATTCAAATCAGAACTTTCATACAGAAGTTCTATACAAAAGACTGATTGCACTAATTTTGGTACAAAATGGCTGCTGGTGGCCATCTTGAATTTCGGACCACACCCAAAAACACTCGCTCTCATCCCACGGTGATAACAAAGG
Source organism: Pictodentalium vernedei (assembly GCA_031216915.1). Classification (NCBI taxonomy): domain Eukaryota; kingdom Metazoa; phylum Mollusca; class Scaphopoda; order Dentaliida; family Dentaliidae; genus Pictodentalium; species Pictodentalium vernedei. Next base: position 332,628,602 of record CM062294.1, read on the forward strand.
TACCCAAGAAGTTTCGTAAAGATTGGTTCATAAATATGGTCTCTAGTCTGAGCTGTATAGAAGATGTGTACAAAAAACTGATTAGACCTAATTTCGGTACAAAATGGCCACTGGCAGCCATCCTGAATTTTAGACCGCACCCAGAAACACTCGTTCTCGTCCCAAGGTGATAACAAAGGTACCCAAGACATTTCGTGAAGATCAGTTCATAAATACAGACTCTAGTCTGAGCCGTATTGACATGTGTACTTACTGTGTGTAAGTCGCACTGAAAAAATCAAAGTTCATCTAATTTGCATAATTTCTGCACGAGAAAAAAACCCGTATTATATGTGATGCATCCCATGGTACTAAACATTCACACACAAAAATTATTCAAATCAGGGCTTTCATATGGAAGTTCTGTGCAAAAATCTGATTGCACCTAATTTTGTACAAAATGGCTGCCATCGGCCATCTTGAATTTCGGACCGGACCCCAAAACACTCGTTCTCGTCCCACGGTGATACCAAAGGTACCCAAGAAGTTTCGTAAAGATCGGTTCATAAATACGTCCTCTAGCCCGAGCCGTATTGGCATTTGCACTTACAGTGCTGAAAGTAACCCCAAAAAACATCAAAATTAGTCTAATTTGCACAATTTACGTACGAGAAAAAAACCCGTATTATATGTGATGTATCCCATGGTACTAAACATTCATACAAAAAATTATTCAAATCAGAGCTTTCATATGGAAGTTTTGTACAAAAAACAGATTTCTGCATCGTCGGTACAAAATGGCGGCTGGCAGCCATCTTGAATTTCGGACTGCACCCAAAAACACTCGTTCTCGTCCCACGGTCATAACAAAGGTACCCAAGAAGTTTCGTAAAGATCGGTTCATAAATACGGCCTCTAGCCCGAGCCATAGCAGCTTGGCACTTACAGCTTTGAAAGTAACACTAAATAAATCAAAGTCAGTCTAATTTGCATAATTTACGCACGAGAAAAAAACCCGTATTATATGTGATGTATCCCATGGTACTAAACATTTATACAAAACTTTATTCAAATCAGAACTTTCATACAGAAGTTCTGTACAAAAAACTGATTTTTGCATCATCGGTACAAAATGGCCACTGGCAGCCATCTTGAATTTCGGACCACACCTAAAAACACTAGTTCCCATCCCAGGGTCATAACAAAGGTACACAAGAAGTTTCGTAAAGATCGGTTCATAAATACGACCTCTAGCCCGAGCCATAGCCAATTGTTGACGTACGGACAGACGGCCAGATGGCCAGACGGACGGACGGACGGATGGACGGACAGACGGACGACGGGCCATGACAATAGCTCAAATTTGACTTCGTCAAAGTTGAGCTAATAAAAATGAAATTAATTTAAATAACTCTCAAAAAAATGTATTGCGTAAAGTGTAAGAGAGTTACCGAGACAAGTAATTCTCGAGAAGTACGAACTAAAAACGACAGACAGATGCTTTGCGGAATTTGCGACGTGTGTGGTTCTATCAAGACTTGATTCGTCAAAAAAAAAGACCGCGAGCAAAGGTAAAGGCATCGTGAATAAAATGATCAATAATCTACCTTTCAAAATGCATCTGCCTGGTCAGTTTCACGAGACCCGGTACGAAATTGAACAAGAGACTCAACGCCGATCTGACTCCTAAATCTTGGAGCAGACCTGTAAATAGGGTGGACGCGGCCATGTATGATCACGATCTGTGCTACGCCAGACATCCCGACACCAAGACTCGCAACGATGTCTGCGATAAAAACATGTTGGCGAAATTGAGAGGCATATCAAATCCGACCAGGAGAGAGAAGATAGAACGTTCGCTGGTCAGCAATTTGATCGGAGCGAAACGTCGATTCGGATGGGTTGTTCAAATTAAAAAAGCGCATCTGTTCAAAAAAAAAAAGCACATCTGAAAAGAAGAAGAAACGATTATTGACGAGAGAATTGGCCGAGGAGTTACACAAACCCATCGTGCGTAAATTTCAAAAGAGAAGGGTGTTCGTGAAGGGTTTGGATGATATTTGGTCTGCCGACTTGGTCGACATGAGATTGTTTTCGAGGTGGAACGAGGGTGTCAAATATCTATGGACGGTCATCGACGTGTTTTCCAAATACGGTTGGATCAGAGCTTTGAAGAATAAATCGGGACCTTGCGTCGCCGAGGCTCTGAAGAGCGTGTTCGACTCGTCTTCTCGAAAACCGAATAAATTGTGGGTGGATAAGGGAAAGGAATTCTACAACAAGCACGTTCATAGATTGGTCGACCTCACTCCATCGAAAACGAAGAGAAAGCCAGCGTGGTGGAACGTTGGAATCGAACGATGAAGGAAAAGAGGCATAGATACTTCACGGCGAATTCGACCAAGAAATACATATACACTCTGAACGGTCTGGTCAAAGATTACAACAACACGCGGCACATATCGATCAAGATGACTCCCACGAAAGCTAGCGATCCTCGAAACGAAAAACGGGTCTACACGAATCTATATCCTGAGAGATCTAAGATTAGGAAGAAGTCTAGAACGCCGAAATTTGCGGTCGGCGATCGAGTGAGAATCTACGCTTATAAGAAGCAATTCGAAAAGGGTTATACTCCTCGATGGACCACGGAAATCTTCGTGATAATCAAAATATTTCACACCAATCCGGTGACTTACGAAATCGAAGCTTTGGATGGAGAAGAGATCATCGGAAAGTTTTACGAACAACAATTACAGAAGACAAAGTTTTGATAAAGAAAAACAAATTTCTTTTATTTACTCTCTTTAACATTTTCTTGTTTACACACATATATATATAGGAGAGAAAAATAATAATAAAAAATAATTAAAACTATTTTTAGATAAAAAAATCAAAAACAAGCTAATTAATAAACAAAAAAAAACAAAAACCCTTTAAAAATGGCAAATATACTAGATATATCACAAAGCATATTGAAAGATGAAAGTATTCAAGAATATGAGGTTCACGAATACGAACCGGTAACCGGAACGAGTTTGAACAATGCATGAGAGATAAGAATCAACGTCGAAACTCAAGATCTAGTCGTCCATCCTAGCGAGAGTTACATAGTGGTGCAGGGACGTCTCACCAAGGAAGATGGGAGCGACTACGCCGACGACGACACGGTTACTCTAGCCAATAATGGAATCATGCATCTATTCAGTAATATAAAATACATGCTATCCGGACAAGAGATAGAATCTGTGTTTCATCACGGTCAGGCCACCACGATGTTCGGACTCTTGACGTACCCTGATGATTTTTCGAAATCCAGAGGACTTAATCAGTTGTAGATGAAAGACACCGTCGGCCCTGCTAGCGCAGGCGCCGTTGCGATATTCGACTACGTCGTCAAGACGTCCAGACCTAAAGGAACATTTTCGTTCAGGATACCTTTGAAACACATCTTCGGATTCACGGATGATTACAACAAGATCATGTACGGATTCAAACACAATCTGACGTTGATTCGAAAAGGAAATGACGACGTAATAGTGAGACTCCCTGCGACCGATGCGGGTAAGTTAACTCTACAGAAGATATCATGTTTCGTTCCGCACGTGGATCCTTCGGTCGTGGAAAAAACGCGTCTCTACAAGATCATAGAATCCAACATTAAATTACCTGTGGGATTTAGAATCAGACAGTGCAACACAGCTAGCATTCCACCCTCCACGAATCACTTCGATTGGAGATTGACGGTGAAATCCGCTTCTGAGAGACCGCGTTTCATCGTGGTTGCGTTTCAGACTGATAAGGATGGGTCTCAGGAAAAGAATGCGTCGCTGTTCGATCACTGCCATTTGAGAAACATCCAAGTGTTTCTGAATGCCACGAGATATCCAGCAATCGATTACAGCGCGTCGTTCGACAAGAACGATTTCTGCAGACTGTACGGCGACGCCGCTGATTTTAGAAAGAAGTATCACGGTCTAGATGAATTGATGAGCAACCCTAACATACCTCCCGGCGAATACAAGTCGATGTATCCCATGTTCGTATTCGACGTTAGTAAACAGAGTGAACGACTCAAGAGTAGCGTCTTAGACATTCAGATCAAGATGCAATTCGATAGGAACGTGCCGAGAAAAACCGAAGCCTTCGACCTGGTCCTGTCGGACAGAGAATTACAATTCGAATCAGATGGAAATAAGATGTCGATCATTCGATGAGATACGTGTCTAAAAAAAAAAAAAAAATATAAATAAAAAAAATTAAAAAAATTATTATAAAAATGAATGATAAAGAAAGAGAATACTTAAGAAGAAACAGACGTGTTTTGATTAAAAATATTTCGCAAGATTCGTTGGCAATAATTCTAGACACTTTAGTCGAAACAGAACCTTTGATATTGACCAATTATATGAGACGTGAAATCGAAAGTAAAATCTTGATAGAAGATAAGACCAGAAAACTTTTAGACACTTCGACGTATAGAGGACCGACTGCTTTTCGAGAATTTATAAAAGCTCTTCGAAATGCTAAAATAGATGTCGACGCATGTTTCGAGATAGGTGATCCAATTTCACGAGATGAAACTTTATGAGAAATAACGTATTAAAACAAAACCAAAAAAAAAAAAATAAAAGTAATGAGATCTAGAGAGACTGAACATCTTTCTAAATCTCATTACTTTTTTTTTGTTTTTAATAATCACTCATTATTTTTTTTTCAATTAATTATTTCCACGCATTCACTGTTTGTTCAAAGGATCTAGTTCGATCAGTAGACTCACCACGGAACTGGCAGCTTCGGGATTATTGGTTTTCGTAACAAAATTAATCCTGTCTCCGGCGTTCACTTTGAGAGGCGTGCCGAACATGCTAACATTCGTGTTGATTCTGTCTTTTCGACGCTGTATTTCTTATCGCTCTCTACTCCATTCACCACGAGATTGACGACTGCTCTGTTATTCAAATCCGAGGAAGCCAGAGCCATTCGAATGATTTCACCTCCCAACGGCATGGGATATCCCACCTGACCATGTTTCAATCCGCTACCTCCGTTTCCGAAAGACCACTCAGTTTTTCCCTCCTCTAATGTGCCGGCCTCCTCGGCCCACACGGTGATCAATTTTCTAGCATATTTGAGTCTTTCCACCACCGAAATCAGGGTGCAAGCATCCGTCATGTTCACGGGATCCGGTAGATTCATGAGCACGTGTCCGCCCATGTCTAGTTTACCTTCCATGATGTCGCCCTTTCTCCAGACCGAGTTGTCATCCACGTACTTCCTGCTGACCGCGCTGGAATCGAATTCGGGATCGTGATGGAGTCCGAATAAATTCTCACCATTCATGTTGATACCACCCTCCATGGTTCCGCCAGATTGTTTGTTCAGGTAGAGATCGTCCACTTGCGATTCTACATATTCTTGTGATCGTATCACGGAAAAATCTACGTAGCCCTTGTTGACTGCGGTTGAGTCCGCATCCGTGTCGTCGACCTTCGACAGATTCAATATCTTGTTGAATCCCGCATTCAGATCCGATTTCATTTCTCGTCCATCAGACTTTCTCTGTTCCAGATCTACGTAGTGTTTGGTCGCCACGTCCTTGGGATTCGTGGGAGTGGCCACATTCGTTATCTTGTTAGAATTGGCGTTCAATTCCGAGTGCATCATTTTCTGAACGTATCTATTTCTCAGATGTTCGCTGAATCTCGCGTGAGAGTCGTCAGCGTATTTCTTGGTTGCAGCATCGGTGGGATCTATGGGATTTGCGACGTTCACCAAACGTTTAGATTTCAGATCGAGATCATCGGTCATGGCTTTATCCACGTAATTATTTAGCATGATTCGGTCGAAATCCGCATTCCCCCTGTCGACGTATTTTTTAGTCGCAGCATCTGCAAGATCTAATGGCTCGGGAGGATTGTAGAGCTTCTTATCGTTCATGTTCAAAGGTTCCTCTTGAGGTTTGTATCTCCGAACGTAACGTTCGTCCAAGTTGGCAACGTCGTAACCATCATCGACTTCGAGCGTTTTCCTCTTCTTTTTGGGTCGACTTTCGTTGGCATTTCTACCAAATTTATTGACTGGCATGTTGTTTTGAGATTTTTGTTTTTAAAAAATATATTTCAAACGCAGTTTATTAAAAAAAATGAATTATTTCATTTATTTTTATTTTTTCGTTTTTTATTCGATTAAATTTTTTTTAAATAATTTTTTACCTTTATATACTATAAAAAAAGAAATCTCTCTCTAATGTAAATCATTGAGAATGTCTTGAAACCGATCTCCTTCAGACCATCTCTTGAGAACGTAGAGACATAAGTGACCGCAAAACACTTGATCTGGTGATTGCACTCGTTCCGTGTTGTAATGAACCATCGATTTGTTGAATAGTTCTTTATTTCTTTCGGCGGTGAGATTCCGTAGCTGTCGAAATAATAATTCTTCTTCTTCCCGTTCTTGAACCACGCCACCCAGTGAGTGCCTTCACCCGATAAATCGTCTAGATTTAAAATTCCGCATTCCGATTGTCGAGGTCTTCTCTTCGGCAAGGCATCTCTGGAAAACACGCCTAGAAAATCTTTGATTTTCAAATCCTTCGCCGCATTCGACAGATCGATGTTGGATAGGGGTTCGTTAGGTAAGATGACACCTTCTACAGATATCTCTATTTTCTTATTCATAAATGTGTATATTTTTTTTTTTATTTATTTATTTTATTATAATTCACTAAAATGACATTTTTTTTTTTTTTTTTTTTCTTTTTCTTTTTAAACTAACTCTATCGACTTCCATAATCTTGAATCCATTTAATTCCTCTTGACTTTCTGGAATATTATCATCCTTAATCATATCTGGAATCCTATCATCCTCAATCATATCTGAAATCCTATCGTCTAAAATTAGATCCAAAATCCAATGTCCATGTGCCAAAGTGCTTATTTTATCGTCTAACACGAATCTCTTATCGTCGTCGGCCGTCAGCAAAATCTTGTTGACTATTTCAGTATACAAGTCGTGATTTTCGCTTCGAATCGATTTCATAGTCTTATACACTGGACCACTTCCTAACAGACAATCTTTATATTCTTGGAAAGAGATGTTTTTCTTCACCACGCACGCTTTAACTCCTTTGCACTTCTTGATCTCTTCATCTTCTAGACGATAAGCATACAGTTTGGGTCTCAAGCCCACGAATTCGAGGATTTGTTTACCACCACTCTCGTCCTTAAATTTACCTAACACCTTCTTGTTGTCGTTCGATTGAATGTTGGACGGGTGATCGACGGGATAATTGCTCGTGTCGAACCATGCGGCCACGTCTGGAGATATATCTCGGTAGACATCTTTCGTCTCTATCTCGTAAACTAAACTGTCTGTGTCGGTGAACAGTAGTTTGGCTTTACCAAATTTTCGTTTGACGTAATCATAGTGAAACTCGTACATCAATAGCTTGCTGATATCTAAGATGATCGGTCCGAGATAATACGGTTTGTCGAACTTCAGGTGCGTCTTTTGCATGTGAACAACCACTAGATTTTCGACGAATATGGTTCGTTTTTTGTAATTGAGTTTCGCAACAAATTTTTTAGCTCTTTTCTCAGACGTGACGAGTCGAACGTCCGTTCTCTTCCTGATGTTTTCCATCGATTTACCGTACACGCAGTTGTTCATGAGTTTGAAGTAATCTTTTTCGAAATCGTTCTTGGCTCGAATTCTGAGATTCGTGTTGAGATCGATGTATTTTTTCATCCAAGGCTCTTCGTCGAATCGAATGACGCGATGTATGTTGACTAATTTCATCCTGTAATCGACGTATTGTTTCAAATTCTCACTGTAGACGACGTAGTTACATTTGTTAGATTAATTGGGAATGAGTTTTTCCTCGTCTCCTTCGTTTGGTTCCATTCGTTCGGGAGCCAGCGGATAATCATGTAGATCGTGTAATTCTTCCAGATAGTTCAAATCAACTTCTAAAACGCAAGGATAATCTCTCCATTTTTGCATCTCTTCCTGTTCCGTTACCCATTTGAAATTTCCAATCGGTAAAGGATGACTCATAGCCCAACCGTACAGATTATTAGCGTCCCAATACTGTATGTATTTATTCAACCGTTTCGAATCGAAACCTTCTTTCATGTAGGGATTGTTAGCTTCAGAATATCTGCGGGAGATCATCGAGACTTCACCTCTCGTAGCTCTTTCGAACATGAGCAACATGTCCACGTCGGATAATAATTCCAAATGGACTTCGGTGGTCTTCAACAGAGCGTCCCACGCCAGACCGGTTGCGGTGAAATACCAAGTGGGATCCAGATCGTAATTTCGACAACAGGCATCTCAAAAATTTTCGAACACGTCTGCCAAGAGCAGAACGTCAGTCTTCAGATAGAGATCGTGATAATCTCTCATGGTTTTCACACACGTTTTTAGCGTGTTCGTAATTCTCGTCGAAAACATTCGAAATCGGCGTACACGACGAATGGTACTTTTAAACTTCTATTGCGATTTTCAAACTTCACGATGGTGTTAGGTTTAGGCATTTCGATGGCGACACCTTGATTTTCGTTGCAATATTCCTGATGTTTCGCTAACGATTTTTCGCTCTGAAACATGTTCATGCAGTTGCAACATAAACATATCTTATGTTCATGTTTATTATTTTGTCTCGACAGTAATCGGCTCGGATTTTTAACCCAACAATAATGACGATTGTCACCATTCGAAATCAATAATAAAATAATGGTCTTTTCTCTTTCGAGGTACGAAGTCTGTCTGAGAGGATAGATCGTTCGTTTTTCATTGTCGTATCCCAAGACATTTACCGCTATGGTGGGATTTTGAGCCTCGAAACGTTTGATGTGTTTTAACTGCATTGGAAAAGTCACTCCGGTCCAATCGAGATTTTTAGAAGTCTCCTCGTAACGAGAAACTCTCTCAGGATGGATTTTGACAGGGTATAAAGCGGAGGTGACTGCCCATTTAAAACAATGATCATCTTTATTTCTCACATTGACCACAGAGTGCTTTTTAGCTAAGAAATACGGTAATTCCACGTAGGAAGATCCTTTCAACGAATCGTTTTTAGTTATATGAATTTCGAGTTTCAACACCTCATCGAACGTCCAATTACTACCTTCATGTTGATAATTCGCGAGAGACGTCAACATCTTTTCTTTCATCTTTTCGAAAACATACGATAAATCTGAACCTCGAAGTACGGGTTCGACGTTAAGATCTGAAATATGCATTTTTCACGATGCTCTCGCCAGACTTCACATCGATTTTATTCATCACGCAATGGAGTATCACCTTAATTTTTAGTCCCACGTTCATGTGTTCGCGAACCAAATCCAATACTTTTTTCTTCACCCGTTCCATGAACAATTTCGGATCGATTTTCTTGAACAAGGGAACCACGTCGAAAGTTTTAAAAACGCCTTTGATCGCACTCTCCCGTTCTACAGGCTTCGATTGGAATAGTTCCGTGACGAGTCATGCTACATATTCTTCTCCTTTCCCTTTGTCGATTGCTCGTTGAATTTCACTCGATATATCACGTTTGTCTAGAATCTGAAGTACATCACTCGTTTTCGTTTTCGTTTTTCTTTTCTTTTCTTTTGAAACTTGAAGTTCTTCAACGGCTTTTCGTTTAGTCGTCTTCTCCTTTTTCACAATCGATGCATTTTTTGACTGTTTAAGTTTATCCACTTCCGATCTTTTGATTTTTTTCTTTCCATCGTTTCGCAAACAATATTCCTGGATGACTTCAATTTTTTTTTAATTAGTTCTATGATTTCTGAAATGTGGAATTTTTAATACTTTACAAATCTCGTTTAACTGAGGTACGGCTTTCTCATTCAAATTTTCCATTTTTTTATTTGTTTGCTCCATTTGTAAGAATATTTTTTTTCGAATTTTGTTTTTAAATAATAATTTGTTAAAAAAGTTTGGTTTTTTTTACTCTTTATATATATAAAAAAAGTTTTTTGTTAATTTTTATTTTTCTTTAATGAAAAAAAAAATTTTTTTTTGATGAAATTAATCTATTTTTATGTTCCTTAACGTGAAAAAAATTGAATTAATACGAGAAAAAAGGATGTTAAAATTAACTTTTTATTTATATATAAAGAGAAAAAAACTTTTACAAAAAAATTTTTACATTAAAGAAAATTAAAAATTAAAAAAAAACTTTTTTTTATATATATATAAAGAGCAAAAAAAAAAAACAAACTTTTTAACAAATTATTATTTAAATACAAAATTTAAAAATATATATTATTTGCAATAATTCATAAAACAAAAAAACAAATAATCGATCATGACGACAACACCTAAAAGATGCGAATTGAAATTGAAACAAGTCGAAACGTATAAGAAATTTGGTTATAAAATCTATAGATTACAATGACACGACTCCATCGAATTGAATGAGAATGAAATTGGACGAAGCCATGCTCGATTTGTTTTACGAGTACCAAAGCGATCTGCAGAATATCATCGTTGCCGAAGACAGAGAATTCGACAAGGACGATTTGTCGTTGTTCTATGGAAGTTACATATATCCAAAAATCTCACTCGAACTCGTGGACAAAACGGGTGGTGAGAGCGCGTTCACCGATGTAAAAAAAACTTAAAAAAGTAAAGATAAACATTCAACACATTTTCGAAAAAGAAGAAAACACGAGTGTCAACATGCTAATAACGGACTTGGAAATATAAACAATAGAGAGATTGATTTTTAGCGAAGAAAAAAGGAAAAAAAAAGTAATGAGATCATCTTTAGATCTCATTACTTTTTTTTTGTTTTTTTGTTTTCCTTCTTCACTATTGCCCATATATTATAATAACGTTTCCTTTTTTCTCAAATTTCAGCGTCGATTCTTCTTTTCTTTTTCTTTTTGTTTGTGATATGCTACGTTTTTATAAGAACACATTTGATTATCCGAATCATAATTATGAATGAATGTTGTGCATCTCTCGGTAACACTCGCATCATTACCATTCTCTTCAGAAGATAGTGGTAACGGTGGAAAACGTCTCATTCTTTTAAATTTCAACCGCATCTTTATTTAACTCTTTTATCAGTTCTTTCCTAAGATATCCATCATTAGCGTCTAATCGTTTTTCCACATCTTTTTCGCACTCTATCTCGTGATATTCATCATTATCGTCTAATTGTTTTTCCACCTTTTTATCCATTTTATATATTATTTTATACTTTCTATGATTTATATTTTATATTTATATAATTATATAATTTTTTTTACATTATAATAACATACTCAAAATCGGTATATTCTTAAATGGCGAATTCTCACCAAACAACGAACCCTTGCCGAGTCACTCAACGTTCCGTCCACTCTTCAGATAGAGACCGTTTCCACTCAAAGAGTTGTCACCTCTAACGGGTTCCAGATACAATCCTTTACCGCTGTCGTCTACATGGACGCGACACACGGTTCCTCCCTTCTTCAAAAACAGTCCGCTGCCACCCATTAAATTCTCAACTGCCGAACTCGCGAGTCCCGTGAGAGCTCCCACGCCGAGAGTCTTTCTGAGAAAGGGTAATGCTTTTGCAGCAAAGGGTAATGCTTTTGCGGCGATTCCTGCCAATAGCGGTAGGAAACCGCCTTTCATTCTCAAATTGTATCTCAATTGAGCGGGACTCAATCTCACCGTCAACCCTCTTCCATCACGAATCGCTTTCTCCATCCTTTTGATTTGACTTCTGGTCCAGGCGATCGAATCCTGACTGCCACTCGTCAGATCTTCGTGAGTGAATTTGAATCTCACCGCCTCGCCTCGAGTTGTTAACGCTCTCTTAAGTTTCTTCCTCTGTTCTGCGAATATGTTCGCGTTTTCAACCACGTATAGTGTCATAATTCTTTTTTTAAAATATATTTTCTTCAATTGTTTTTTTTTGTTTTAATGATAATTATATATATTAAATAATTTTTGTAAAATTAATATTGCGTTTATTTTATTTTTGTTATTTATATATATACACAATATTTTTTTTTTTTGCTTTTATATTTCTCTTATGTGAAATCGTATCGTCACCCTCTCTCCGCGAAGATCTAACAGTTCACCATTTTGATCCGCCAACGCGGTTTTGAGACTATACAACGTGTCTAAAATCACTGGTAGATAAACTAAATTTCGAGGTCGTTCCATGATCTTATAACCCCGCGACACATTTGGAAAGAAGGAATAGATCATCGGTTGAGCGCTACCATTCACGTAGCTTCCAGCAATCACATCCATGTTCACCAGAATGCTATTGACTGCGAGAATGTCAACCGTATTTTCAGATGCCGCATGACCTCGATACATCTTTCGATCGAATCCCAGCATCTTGTCTATAGAATCGTCCGTATTGAAATCCACTCGAAAATTATCTTCCAAATCCAACATCGTCTGTAAGGTATTAGGATTGGGAGCGAGTCTGATCTTGTTGCTTCCCTTTCCATCCGTCTTCATTTGTGTCTGAATGTAATTGTTCAAATCATCTATGTCGTAACTTCCTTTGGGAATTCGAATCTCCAACCAATCCACTCCGTCGGAATACTTGAACGAGTTATTCTTTTCGGTGACGTTGGGAAATGAATAAGTCTCCAGATTCACCAACGCCATCTCGTATCTTTTCTCTCTATTCAATTCGATGGAAGGTTCGAATTTCATCGCGAATCAAGTCGAATCGCCACTCACCACGATTTGAATGGATTGTTTTGCAGCCGTATTCTCGGCTATCCGTTCTAACAATTCTCCTTGTTCGAACATTATATTTAATTTTATTTTTATTTTTTAAAACACTAATTATTTGAAGATTTATTATTTTCTAATTTTTTTTATTTTCATGCTCTATCTTATTATCATCAGAAACATAAAACTTGTCGAATCCGCACCGATATTTTCCGCGATTAAATTCGCTAGTCAAATCGATCACGACGAAATTGTAAAGTCCTCCATCCCAAACCCTCTTACAGAATCTCCTGAATTCTGCCGCGCTCAAGTCATTTGCGACGTGATCGCTGTAGATGTGATTTAGATTCTTGAGATCTTGGAGAAAGAGACATAGAAAATTTAGCTTTCTCCCTTATCGTCTGTCTGGGCAATCGAAAATAATTCTGCGACAGGTAGAAACAGTCCACGTTGCTGTGACGGTCCCTAATGTAATACGATTTGCATCGGTTCTGTCTCTCCAAAAGCAGATCGTCGAAAATCATGAGATTCTTATCTTCCGATTTCAATTCTCTAGGATCCGGAACGTCGCTAGCATTCTCATAAAATCGACACTCGACGTTCGAAGATGCATTTCTCTTCATCAATTCCATCGCCGCACCGTCCAAAATGGTCGAGAGAGGAGTTTCACTTTTGTCGAATTCCTCCCTACTGTCAAAGATTCTGGCTATGACGTCCTTGGGCAATCTACGATCCATGCACTCTCGAAGCAATCTGTATTCGGGTTGAAACAAGCTCTTGCCAAACACAAACAATCTGTCAGAATCCAACCAGTCAGGTCGCGACAACAGATTCATCAACAGATTGGTCTTTCCACAATTCGATTTTCCCACTATCAAGCCTCTTATGCTTTTGGGAAAGAACTCATTATTCGACCTCTTGGTCGCGGCGGCGTTCCAAGACATATCTTTAATGTTCATCTTTGTTTTATTTTTTTTTTTTTTTGTTATTTTAGATTTTTTTCAAACACAATTTTTTATGTTTTTTCAAACTCAGTTTTTAATATTATTATTTATTTATATTACACCGTCGCGAGTTCTCTTCAATCCAGATCCACTCGTCATTTTGGCTAAATCTTGTATGGGTTCCACAGCATCCTTAAAATCTTTCCAACTTTTCGGCGTTCGCTCTAACGCAGCTCGCTTCGCCGGTGGACTGATCAACTTGTCGATCAACGCGTCGGCTGCCCTCTTGCCAGCCACAGAAGCTGTCCTAGCACTGGCTTCGGAAGCGGCTTTCTTATCAGCATCCAAAGCCGTCTTCTTACCGACCTCAAATGCGGCCGATGCGAGTTTTCTACCCGCATCACTCGTGAACGCTCGCATTATAGAATCGACGATGCCAGAACCGCCTTGAACGTAAGTTCTAACGTATCCCCTGTTCATTATCACCAACATATTTTATTTTATAATATATATTTTGTTTTCACTGGTAAATCGTTTGTTGTTTAAATACTTTTTATTATTCTAGTGTAAAATTTACTGTTTTTATTTTATATATTTTTGTTTGTTTGTTTGTTTCTCTCTACTTATTATATACATCAATCCTTCAATTTGTTCATCAGCCGTTTATAATGGTTTTTATTCAAAACCTTCTGTCTTAACAATTCGTCGCATATGCTAACTATCTCATTATCTAATCCTGTGTTACCAGCGCGTCTACTTGCCATCAACAATCTCAATCTCTGAAACAGAGCATTAGAATCGCTCGGAAGAAAAGTGGTTTCCACCCCTTTACCACTCACCGATTCGACAAACTTCTTATGCGAATTCCATATAGGTTTCACCACTTTCGTCCACTTGTAACCTCTGCCGGCTTTAGGTCTCGTCTCTCTGTCATCGTTATTTCTCTTCATGGCGTTGGTCTGAACCAGAATGTCACCGTAATTGTTGTAATCCTGTTCTGTGTAATCACTAGGCTTGTCGTAAAGGAGCAATTTGCGCAGTCCGGAAGTTAATTCGTACCTATTCGGGCCGACGGTTAATTCATCATCATCTATTTCCACTTCTGTGTCGCCCACAAAAGTTCTACCGTCCGAATCCTTATAAAATCCATACAACAGATCTCTCTTACCACCATCCTCGAACAACGGGACGCTATCAGTGGTGATAGTCGAAGCTCTATCATCGCTCTCACTCATGTCGGTTTCGATTCTCATGGGAACGTAATCCGGTGTAGATTGAAACAAATACCGGTTTGTAAAACTACCGGGCAACGAACACATTCTCAAAGAACTTTCTTTTAAGGGCCTCAATTCGTCAACGATCTCCTTCTTGCTTCGCTCTTGAACCTCCGTCACGGGTTTAAATATTTTTGTGGTCTCGTGTTTGAGTTCGATCTCTCCAAGACGTCTGTTTCTGTCAGCCGATTGAATGCCCTTTTTGGCACGTTCATATTCATTTAAAAGCTGATCTCGGCGTTTAGCATCCATCTGTAAAAACATTTTTTTTCGTTTTTAAATTATTAATATTTCCTTTGAGTAATCTAATGTGAGTTATTTATTATTTTCAAAATTAAATGTATAATTATTTTTTATGTTTTAAGTAAATAAAAATCTTCTGTCTTTAATATAATAACTAAAAACCAGTTGAGGAAAAAAACATTTTACATGATAAACCTCTATAAATGCATTTTGCCTCTGGATGCGTTAAAATCGCATCACAGATTATTCGCTCAATGGCGAACTGGAGAAATTTGAAAAGTTTGAAAGTTTTAGTACATGAGAAAGCGGTTTCTGATTTAACGCGTTTGAGAATAATTACATCTGATAATCACAATCACAAGTAAACATATCAGTAATGTAACGCTTTCAAAAAAACAAGTTTAAATCATATCAATTAATCTTTTGAACTGTTTCCGATTTCATCCATAGAATAGTTTTTCAGTTAAACTATTTAACTGACAATTGACGCTCATTTGAATAAAAACCTGTAATACATTTCGAGCGTGACAAATGGCGTTCTCAGTAAGTTTATACAGTAGAGATTTTCCAAAAAACTTAGTTTTTTTTTTCTGTTGAGTTTGGAAAATCCCACTATGGGTATTCCCCCACTTAAGTCAGAAATGGGAAACTCCCCGCCTCAAAAGCCGTTTGCCGATTCTGAGACACTGTCCCAGAATTGGCAAACCACCTTTCTGATGCTGTCTTAAAATTGGCAAAGTGTTTTTTTTCGCGTTCACCAATGATAGATTGAAGGTCTAATCCACGATGGGAACGTAAACAAAAATTTTTATGTAAAATAAAATGTACAATTTCATACATTTTTCACTTTTTTTACATTCGGCACGTTCGCCAACGGGTACTTGAACGTTAAAAGTGTGATCTTGGAGTCTCAAAATAACAGCCGATTCTGGGACACCATAAAAAAACGATATTTTTTGCGAAAAAGCATGTGATTTAACACTGAATCCTACGATGGTAAACGCACCATTTTCATGTACCGTACAGTACATGTACAATGTGTCCCAGAAACGGCCTTTATTACCTACTAGTAATCACTATCAGAAGTAACCGTTGTCAACATAAACAAAAAGTGTACACAAACCGGAAACATGACTCCAGGCACTGATAAACATGGCCCGAAATCAGTTACCAATTTAAACACTATCTGATGCAAAACAGAGACTTCCAGAGAAGAAACTGCAGAACATCAGATGGTAGATGCAGACCAAAACGCCTAAACACCCAAGGGTGAAAACATGGGGAAAAAACAGAACATTATTCTGTTACCAAGCCAAAACTCCTAAGAAATTTTAGTAATGAACATTACAAAAAATATGCCAAAAGCATGGGAGAATAGCTAGAGGGGAATAAAGGAAAGGGAGAGAAGAAACACTGATCAAACAATGGAACATTCATAGCAAGAATGACCACAACAGGGCCATGCCTCGAAAATAGGTAACATGAAATAATTTCGTAAAAAAATTATAAGTTACGGCCCTGAACATTTCCTTCCACTGTTTATTCCTCTCCTCCTTCTATTTCCTCCTTATATCCACCATTTCTCTCATAATTATGTGTCTGGCATCATTTAAACTGAGATTTACAAGCACAAATATCAGTGAGATATAACTGAATTGAGGGCCAAACAAAGAAGGATAATTGCGCCAATTTCGAGACCTACTTGACATTGCGTATGCGCAGTGGAGTAAAAGTATGGAGGACCATATAGGACATGTAATTTTCAGTTTTAGATGCAAATTTTGGGGATTGGGGGTAAAATTTGTGTTTGGCCTTAAATATTTAAGCGTTAGCACCAGCTAAGTCTGGGTCATTGGTACAGTATAAAATATAGAAATTTTGGGCTCTACACCTCAAAAGGAAGCTGCACACCAAATATCAAGTCTCTGCTACTGCTGGTTCATGAGAAGAAGATTTTTAAAGATTTAAGCACACTTTTTGGGCATGGCTCAACCGAGGGGCGGGTCAACTTGCTTTGAACAAACTTGAATTGACATATGATAGGGGACATGCATAGCAAATTTTGTTGAATTTGGTCCAGCTGTTCGTGAGAAGTCGATAATGTAAAGTTAACGACGGATGATGGATTACGGACGGAAAGTGATCAGTTAAGCTCCCCTTGAGCTTCGCTCAGGTGAGCTAAAATAATCAAAATAACTAACTGTGATATTGTATCCACTGGTTAAAGGGTTAAACCCTAATAAAGAAACTTGACATGTGAAAGAACTTGCTGTATTACATTCTGGGCAAGTGAACTTGACTTTAGGGTTCCAAGTACTACCAATGTTCCAATAAGAGTAAAATCCTCGCCCCCTGATTGGATGAAAGCTGGTGTAATTTCTTTCATGTTTATGGCTCCAGTAGCAAAATGTTACTGCCTGACGTCACCACGCGAAATATTTGAAATGACGTCTCCTGCTTCATAATTGCTCATCAACAGAGTGACAAGCAAGCCGCTTCATTTTTCTGGATGTTTCACAGTGTTTCACAGCAGACAGTGTTTTTAAAATACAAACCGATTTAGGATTTGAACTAAGAAGGCATGAGTTTATCTGGTTTATTGATTATTTATCCAGTGCCCCTCTGTGGGTACATAAGAGGTTTATTTACTAAACCTGTGATCATAAAAAGTTGCCCACAGGGTTTTTCTATAGTAACTATAAACTGCAATTGTGGGCATGTTTGCAACATGATCAACATTTAATGACGAACAATGGTAGAGGGTGACACAGTCATCAACCATGTAAAGTTTCAAAACATTTGGCCCTGTGGTTTCAGAGGAGAAGAGTTTTCAAAACTGACAAATCAGAATCAAAGAATGCTTCTGGCGGCCATGTTTTTCATCCAACAGGAATAAAATGAAAGTGTCAATGATACTGTAGCTCAACTTGTCAAGACAAAGATATGTACATGTATAGTATGTGACACAGCAATGACAAACATCTAGGTGATGACCTGATAACAAAGGTACATATAAAGTATTGTAACGGTCTGTACATAAATACTGACCGTTGCCTGTAACAAATGTATAGGTAAAGTATTGTAAAGGTAGGTGACAGTCAGATGCTAAACTAGAAAAAAATCTTTGAGTCCCAGAGTGGGTCTGACTGAACCCCAAATATTTGTTCTCATAGCACAGTGATAACAAAGGCACCCCAAAACACACTCGTTCCTGTCCCAAAGTGAAAACAAAGGTACCCAAGAAGTTTTGTGAAGATCAGTTCATAAATACGAGCTGTATAGAACTTGTGACAAAAAACTGATTAGACCTAATTTCGGTACAAAATGGCCACTGGCTGCCATCTTGAATTTGGACCGCACCCAGAAACAATCATTCTCGTCCCAAGGTGATAACAAAGTACCCAAGAAGTTTTGTGAAGATCGGTTCTAAATACAGCCTCTACCCTGAGCCAAATTGACATGTGTGCTTACACTGTGTAAGTAGCACTGAATAAATCAAAGTTCATCTAATTTGCATAATTTTTGCACGAAAAAAACCCCCCTTACAATATGTGATGTAGTCCATGTTACTAAACATTCATACAAAAATTTATTCAAATCAGAACTTTCATACAGAAGTTCTGTACAAAAGACTGATTGCACTAATTTTGGTACAAAATGGCTGCTGGTGGCCATCTTGAATTTCGGACCACACCCAAAAACACTCGCTCTAATCCCACGGTGATAACAAAGGTACCCAAGAAGTTTCGTAAAGATTGGTTCATAAATATGGCCTCTAGTCTGAGCCGTATAGAAGTTGTGCACAAAAAACTGATTAGACCTCATTTCAGTACAAAATGGCCACTGGCAGCCATCTTGAATTTTGGACCGCACCCAGAAACACTCGTTCTCATCCCAAGGTGATAACAAAGGTACCCAAGACATTTCGTGAAGATCAGTTCATAAATACAGACTCTAGCCCGAGCCATATTGACATGTGTACTTACTGTGTGTAAGTCGCACTGAAAAAATCAAAGTTTATCTAATTTGCATAATTTCTGCACGAGAAAAAAACCTGTATTATATGTGATGTATCCCATGGTACTAAACATTCACACAAAAAATTATACAAATCAGTGCTTTCATATGGAAGTTCTGTGCAAAAATCTGATTGCACCTAATTTTGTACAAAATGGCTGCCATCGGCCATCTTGAATTGCGGACCGGACCCAAAAACACTCGTTCTCATCCCACGGTGATACCAAAGGCACCCAAGAAGTTTCGTAAAGATCGGTTCATAAATACGGCCTCTAGCCCGAGCCGTATTGGCATTTGCACTTACAGTGCTGAAAGTAACACCAAAAAACATCAAAATTAGTCTAATTTGCACCAATTTATGCACGAGAAAAAAACCTGTATTATATGTGATGTATCCCATGGTACTAAACATTCATACAAAAAATTATTCAAATCAGAGCTTTCATATGGAAGTTCTGTACAAAAAACAGACTTCTGAATCGTCGGTACAAAATGGCAGCTGGCAGCCATCTTGAATTTCGGACCGCACCCAAAAACACTTGTTCTCGTCCCACGGTCATAACAAAGGTACCCAAGAAGTTTCGTAAAGATCGGTTCATAAATATGGCCTCTAGCCCGAGCCGTATCCAATTGTTGATGTACGGACAGACAGCAAGACGGACAAACGGACGACGGACAACGGGCCATGACAAAAGCTCAAATTTGGCTTCGACAAAGTTGAGCTAATGAGTAACAACACAATATACATTATTGTGGTGAGCTGGCGCTAATATGGTATGAGGTTTACAGCTCGGAGCGCATGTTCAACCGAGACGCGAAGCTCAGACCATGTTACCGTCAATTCATCACCATAATTTATAATGCTACAAGACCATAACTCTTGGTTCTGCCCATAGTAGCAAGTTATGCTCACATGTGTTTGGCACTTTTTCATTTCTGATAGCCACGTTGAGCAAAAAAGGCTTTTTTAACCACTGCTAAATCTCCCCAGTGTCACATTTAGCACCACAGAGTTTGTTAGAGGAAGTTTTAGTCACCTATTGTTAGTGCAGCACTAAAATATTTCCAGACAGAACCCCACACAAGTGTCAAAGAATCAGTTCAAGTACCATGACATTTAGGAACATGGGCCTGTGATCCTCACAATATCTTCAATTATCTGTAGACGTACCCAAACTAATTTCCAGTATTACACCAATGAAAGATAACACAGTGGACCTGTGTTAATCGAAAAGTCACCTGCAAGTGAGAATTATTTAATTAAGAGGAGTACTCAAATAACAGTGATTTGGTGCCTTTCTTGAATACTAGAGATATACTGAGCTTTTATTCTATAATATCTTGTTTAACAGAGCTGAGAGAGCTCTGTCAAACAAGATATAATAGATTAAATACATATATTGGATCCACTTGTGGAATTTGGTAATTGTCAGGGTAACTTCTCTTAACGTATTACAAGATTTTTTTATTCAATTAACAGGAATATTTTATCACAAATATGCAATTAACCCGTCAAATTTGTACTGAAGGAAAGGTCAATGATTTTGTGTTTGCAAGTTATATTCAGTTGACAGGGTTATTCAATTAATAGATATCCATTTTCGTGGTCTCCACTTTGCATCTGATAACACTGATGGGAACATCAAAAGCTAAAATTTCTCATGATCATTATCCTTTTCTCTTAAAACTAAACATTTTAGTTGATTGAGTTCCAACACAATATGGAACTTGCTGCTGCCAGTGTCAGCAAACCCTAATGTAAGCATAAACTGGCTAAATGCCGATAGTCAATATTAGGGCACAATTGAAATGTGCTGGTACTACAATATAAAGTCATCATATTCTGTGGTTGTACTCCATATTCAGTTTAACCCTCTGCACACTGATCTCAAAATATTGGAAATTTCACAATGCAAATTTTTCCCGTATACAACTAAGAATTTAACCAATTCAACCTTGTTTGACAGAGCTCATTGAGCTCTGTCAAACAAGGTTGAATCGGTCACATTACTTGTTGTATTACGGAAAAATGTGCTGTTTGTAATTTTGGTATTTTGACAGTGTAAAGAGGGTTAGAGTGAAAAATTTGTTTTAACAGTTTATTTATTACAATTTAGTGCTGAGTGGGTACTCTCCAATGAACTGTAACAAAACAACTCCATATTATGAAATTCAGATAACAACTGGGCCAAGCTATTACCTAAATAAATTTGACATCTGTCAGTATGGAAGCCATGACCTGTCTGCCTGAAGTTTAATGTACTAACTAATGAGCCACTAAGTACGCATTTCTCAAGGTACTTACCTCCTTCTCTCTACTCCTTAATTCCATCATCTGTTCTTTTAAAATCTGTCTGAATTTTTTCTCTTCCATTAGTCTTTCTTCCTCTTTATCAATCTGTAACTGTAGTGCTGCTTGTCTTTCTTCCTCCAGTCTTCTATCCGCTTCTGCCTTCTCTCTTCTGGCAGACATGATTTTCTGCGAAAAACAAAACAAAAAGTATGGGTACACTCACAAATAACCTGACTCTTCTGTGGCTAATTGAAGTATCAAGCCAAGAAGCACATTTGAACAATCATAGAAAATCTCTTTGAGAGTATTATTTATTTACTTCAACTGTTTAAATGCAGAACAAGAGTGGTGGCTACTTTCTTCATGCACTCTCAATTGAAAATCAGAAATGTCATCGCCTTAAGCTCATAACTCGTAAAAATTGATGAAAAAATGGACTAAGGCCCATAATTCTGTAACAAAGAATGTGACCAGGCCAGTTTTTGAACTCACTTGAGATATTATTGCATGAGACCAGTATAGCAAATATTAGTCAATCGGATAACGTCTGTTCAAGTTATTGTGCTGGGAGCGCGGTGGCTCAGTAGGTAGAGGTGCAGGCTGCAAGCCGAGAGGTCCTCGGTTCGAATACCACCTGCGGCAACCGCGTTGTGTCCTTGGGCGAGACACTTCATCTCCATTGCCCGCGTGGGGGCACGATGACGCCGTGTACTAAGGCGTACTGCACGTCGATGGTACGCATGTCTTCAACCAATCTAACCCTGCCTGTGCTGCTGTGCGGAGTTACGATGTTGGGGAGCTGGCAGCTGCTCGTCGTTGCTCGGTGGTTCTCTCCGGGTACTCCGGCTTCCTCCACCCGTAAAACTGTCATGGTCATGATTAGCCATTGTGCATAAATATGTGACCTTAAACATCAATAAATAAATAAATAAGTTATTGTGCTAAAGAGCTCAAAAATCAAAAAAATTGACAAATTAAGGCCCATAACTCTGTAACGAAAGATTGGGTAGAGGCAGTTTTCGAACTTGTTCGAGATATTATTGCATAAGACCAGTATGGCAAATATTAGACAAATCGGAGAACGTCTGTTCAAGTTATTGTGTTGACAAGCATAAAATTTGAAAATAATGACTGATTAAGGGCCGGCCATAACTCTGTAATGAATGAAAGTGTCAATAACACTGTAGCTTAACTTGACTATGTGTTGTGTTTGATGAAAAGGATAATGTTCAATGCTTATGAAAGGATTATGAAATAAGACAAGAATTGTTATAATTGGGAATATGTTAATTTCTGTTCCCTGTATGATCTGTTTGTAATAAAAATAGTATGAGGTGTAGACTGCACTAAAGAACTGAGGGGTGGGTTAATGTGGCTTTCACAGTTAATGTATGTGGCCCTCACAGTTAATGTATGTCAACAAAATTTACCAAGTTACAGGGAAATTATTCCAAAACGAGTCATCCCATCAAGTTACAATGAAATCCCTTCATAAATATGGCCTGTAGACTGTGCTAAAGGTTTTCGGGCTTCAGGCCTGTGTAGCCATCACGGTTGACCGATTGCAACTAAATGGGACGTCATTATCTCGACATTGTACGGAGTCATTCTACCAAGTTACAATGAAATCCCTTCACAAATACGACCTGTAGTCTGTACTAAAGTTTTTCGGGTTTTGGGCTCGGGCAGCATCATGGCTGAATGATCACGACCAAAAGGGGACATTCTCCAAAAGGGGACATTCTCATCTGGGCATTATCTGGAGTGATCCTATGAAGTTACAATGAAATCCCTTTAAAAATATGACCTATAGACTGTGCTAAAGGTTTTCGAGCTTCGGGCCCCTGTAGCCGTCACGGTTGACCAATCACGACCAAAAGGGGATGTCATCATCTAGGCATCATATGGAGTCAACCTAACAAGTTCCTTCCATAAATACGACCTATAGACTATGCTAAAGGTTTTCGGGTTTTGGAATCGAGCAGCCACCGTGGCTGAATGATCGTGACCAAAAGGGGACCTTCTCATCTAGACATTATTTGGAGTCACCCTACTAAGTTGCAATGAAATCCCTTTCATAAATATGACCTGTAGACTGTGCTAAAGGTTTTTGGGCTTCGGGCCCCTGTAGCCGTCACAGTTGACCAATCGCATCCAAAAGGGGACGTTTTCATCTAGACATTATACGAAGTCAACCTACCAAGTTACAATGAAATGCCTCCATAAATATGACCTGTAGACTGTGCTAAAGGTTTTCAGGTTTTGGGCTCGGACAGTCGTCACAGTTGACAGATCGCGACCAAATGGGGAAGTTCTCATCTAGACATCATACGGAGTCATCCTAACAAGTTACAATGAAATCCCTCCATATTATATATGACCTGCAGACTGTGCTAAAAGTTTTTTGGTTTCGGGCTTGGGCAGCCATCACGGTTGACAGATCATGACCAAAAGGGAACGTTTTCATCTAGACAATATACAGAGGCGTCCTACCAAATTACAATGAAATCCCTTCATAAATACGACCTGTAGACTGTGCTAATGGTTTTCAGGTTTTGGGCTCGGGCAGTCATACCGGTTGACAGATCGTGACCAAAAGGGGATGTTCTTATCTAGACATGACCCCAAACCTGCATATGAAATTTCGTGATGATCATACAAGAACTATGGGGTGTAGCCTGTGCTAAAGGAAAATGTGAACAGACTCACAGACTAGCTTGACACATCCAATATCCATGATTTGCATTGTGTCTACGTCCATGGATCATTTGACATTTTGAAATTCACTGTAGTCATGGACGTTGTTACAATTTCTATCACATTCCAAATTTCATTTCATTCAATAATGATTTACTCAACTTATGACAACTTATATTCTTGGATGGACACAAGGACGGGGACACTCGGACGGATGCATGCATGTAATCCAGTATACTCCGAATTTCTTCGAAAGTGGGGGTATAATTAAATTGGAATACAATGAAGTACACTCTAATCATGCCAAGTTTCATTTCATCCAATAATGATTTACTTAAGTTATGAATATTCTCGTACAGATGGATGGACGGATGCACAGACGGACGGATGCAATCCAGTATACCCCCCCCCCCCCCCCCCATTTTCTTTGAAAGTTTTCAACAATTTCCAACAATTTCTAAGTCAAAAAGTATGGTAAATTGTTTGGTGTTTGGAAGTTTTATGCAATGAGGCAGAAGCCTTTGTCATAGGCAAACTGCATGCCATATTTCACTGAAATCCGATAACTCATACCTGAGATACAGGCTGAACAGACAAATAATGTCTATTTCCAACAATTTCAAATAAAAAAATAGGCCGATTAAATCGTCAGATGTGTACCCATACGCGCAACTAGTAGAAAGCTGTATGACGGAGGGCCACCATGGATGCTGACATTATGTACACCTTACAAGGTATGGGTACATATAGAAATGGATTGAAGGAGTGTCTAATTTGAAGGATAAAGGGTTAATATCTCCAGATCAAATTATCAGATTTACATAAAAAACTATACAGCACAGCACATCAGTAACCTGAATAAATATATAAAGAAACATGACAATCAGATTGATCTTTTTTGAGTTATCTCATGCCAAAGGGATTGGAGGAATTTTCAATTTGAAGGATAAAGGGTTAATATCTCCGGATCAAATTATCAGATTAACACCAAAAACTATACAGCTCAGCACACCAGCAACCTGAACACAATTATAAAGTAACTTAACAATCCAAGCAATATTTTTCAAGTTATCGAATGCCAAAGGGATTGGCGGAATTTTCAATTTGAAGGATAAAGGGTTAATATCTCAGGATCAAAATAACAGATTTACACCAAAAACTATACAGCTCGGCACATCAGTAACCTGAACACAAATATAAAGTAACTTGACAATCCAAGTAATATTTTTCAAGTTATCGAATGCCAAAGGGATTGGAGGAATTTTCAATTTGAAGGATAAAAGGTTAATATCTCGGGATCAAATCATCAGATTTACACCAAAAACTATACAGCTCGGCACATCAGTAACCTGAACACAAATATAAAGAAATAACTAGACAATCCAAGCAATATTTTTCAAGTTATCGAATGCCAAAGGGATTGGAGGAATTTTCAATTTGAAGGATAAAGGGTTAATATCTCAGGATTAAATTATCAGATTTACACCAAAAATTATACAGCTCAGCACATCAGTAACCTGAACACAAATATAAAGTAACTTGACAATCTAAGCAATATTTTTCAAGTTATCGAATGCCAAAGGGATTGGAGGAATTTTCAATTTGAAGGATAAAGGGTTAATATCTCGGGATCAAATCATCAGATTTACACCAAAAACTATACAGCTCGGCACATCAGTAACCTGAACACAAATATAAAGTAACTTGACAATCCAAGTAATATTTTTCAAGTTATCGAATGCCAAAGGGATTGGAGGAATTTTCAATTTGAAGGATAAAGGGTTAATATCTCGGGATCAAATCATCAGATTTACACCAAAAACTATACAGCTCGGCACATCAGTAACCTGAACACAAATATAAAGTAACTAGACAATCCAAGCAATATTTTTCAAGTTATCAAATGCCAAAGGGATTGGAGGAATTTTCAATTTGAAGGATAAAGGGTTAATATCTCAGGATCAAATTATCCGATTTACACCAAAAACTATACAGCTCGGCACATCAGTAACCTGAACATAAATATAAAGTAACTTGACAATCCAAGCAATATTTTTCAAGTTATCGAATGCCAAAGAAATCTAAATTTTATAGTAAATTTCCTTTCTTATTATACCTACCACAATTGTTTACTACAGGCTTGCACTACAGTGGAAGTCCCTAACTCGGATAAAATACTCTCTATTTTTGTCTTTCCCAAGCAAGTTGGGAAAGAAAAGTGGTGCAAAAGCACCAATAAAAATAAGCCAAAACTGGGTCGAGTGCAACCGGCGCAGACCCAGTACGGGATGCTCTCTCCCAAGTACAACTCCACGACTTCCGTTGCCAGTGCGCATATACCGTCTCTAAAGACTCATTCTTTTTGAATCCGTAAACGTTAGAGTTATGTGATCAGCGGGGAGGAAAGATTCTTTACCCATAAAGAAGACGGGAGGGCCTCCATGTAAACAATTGTGGTAGGTATAATAAGAAAGGAAATTTACTATAAAATTTAGATTTCTTATCAACCTACTCACAATTGTTTACTACAGGCTGAATAGACAAAAGGCTGGAGGGAATCGCATAACCAACCCCCACATAACCCTAGTGCACTGGAACCGTGAAGTAGAAGGAAGAGGTCCCGAGGCTTATCAACCATAATGTCGCAATCATTGGTAAAGGACAATGAAAAGAGACATATGAGCCTGTGTGACACACAGACAGAAAAAGGACAGTAACAGCACAAGGCTGAAACTGACCTTCAAGAAGCCTAATGGCTATGGCAGACAACAGCCTGAGCAGAAGAAAGAGGACCCAGGGCAAAAAGGTCCTCCGACTGCTCCTGCAACTGGCGTAAATAAAAGGTGGAGAAAGTAGAAGCATTTCTCCAGTAGGCTGCCTGCATAACATCCGACAACTTGATGGAGTTAGAATAAGCCCAAGAGGTAGACAGTGCCCACACCTCGTGGGCAGAAATACGATTGGTAATACAATCGCCAGCTGCTAAACGACTATAAGCCGTACGAATAGCAAGACAAATCCATCGAGAAATGGATTGAGGAGAGATCTTCTGTCGACCCGGAATGAGAGACAGAAAAAAAAAACGTTTTCTGCCCTTCCGTATGAAGCGTGTCCGATCAAGATAAATGCGAATAGCACGGACCGGAGAGAGCAAAGGGCGAGTACCCTCAACAGAGGGAAGAGCCCTGATACAGATAGGAGGAGGAGTAGTATCTGGTAACTGATTCTTAGCCAAAAAGGAGCAATCAGTGGTAAAAGTAACACTGTTGGGAGAGCTCCTAAAAAAGGCCGGGTCAACCGAGAGGGCGTGAAGCTCACTAACCCGTCTGGCCGAAGCAAATGCCATCAGAAAAGCCGTCTTATATGTGAGAAAATGCATATCCACCTGGGATAAAGGTTCGAACGGTGCCCCCCCCCCCCAAGCAAAGCAGCACCCACGAAAGATTCCATCGTGGAGTAAGCTGCAAAGTCCGAGGCCTTTTCAAAGAAAAGTGCCGAACAAGCTTGGAGAGGTAAGGATTAGTGCCGATGCGACGCTTCCCCACATAAGAAAAAGTCTCTGAAAGCACAGACCTGTAACCCTTGATGGTAACAGGCTGGAGACCCCGAGAATCAAACAGATATACCAGAAACTCCGCAATCTGTGAAATCGAAGGATTGGCATAATCAACAGAGTGATCAGCACACCATCGACAGAAGACCTTCCATTTAGCTGCATAAGCTAAACCAGTGGAGTGCCTCCTTGAAGAAGAAATGCACTCCACTGCTCGTCTCGAAAAACCTCTACGGAGGAGACAGGACCTGACAAAAGATATGCGTGAAGGCACAATGAAGTCGGGTCGACGTGAAACCTCCTCGGGCAACCTTGACAAAGAAGGTCGCAACGTAGCGGGAGACGTGCCGGAACCGCCACCATCAGCGAGCGGAGCTGATTGATCCACACCCGCTGAGGCGACAGGGGAGCGATCAGAATGATTCGACAACTGCAGGTTCGAATTTTGGCTAGAACCTGAGGAAGAATCGGAACCGACGGGAAGGCGTAGCCGACTAGACCGTTCCAATCGAGTGACAGAGCGTCCACAGCAAAAGCCAGAGGATCTGGACACGGGGGACACGAAAGTGTCCACCTGATGGTTCCAACGAGTCGCAAAGAGGTCGATGTGGGGACGTCCCCAGAGATCGCAAAGCGACTGGAACACTGCCCTGTGAAGCATCCACTCGGTGGAAATAACCCTGCCCTGTCGGGACAGGGAGTCGGCTAGGACGTTCAGACGACCGGGAATGTGACGAACAACCACTCCGGCGTGAACATCCTGAGCGAGCAGTAAAAGATCCCGAGCTAACTCGTACATCGGAAGCGAGTGCGTGCCGCCCTGGTTCCGAATGTAAGCAACCACTGTCGAATTGTAGGATAGTAGAAGGACCTGGCGATTCGACAGGTGAGGGATCCACTGCCTGAAACTCAGAAGAAGAGCAAGAAGCTCCTTCTGGTTGATGTGTAGAGCTGCTTGATCCTGGTCCCACATCCCGTGTAGGGAAAGACCGAGAGGATCCAACATCGCACCCCATCCGAGATCGCTGGCATCTGCCGTCAGAACGCGATCGGACGTGGGTAAGTCCAGCGGAACACCCTGCGTAATCCACTGAACATCTGTCCAGGGAAGAAGGTGAGGATACAGAGAGTCCGGAAACGGAAGCACCTGATCCAGAGAATCTACATTCGGTCTCCAACGACTGAGCAGAAAGTGTTGGAGAGGTCTGACACGCAGCCGACCTAGAGGAATGAGATCCGTCACCGAACCGCAGAGACCGATCAGCCGGAGAAAACTCCGAGCGGTCGCGGACCTGGACTGGGACACCGTCAGAGCAAAAGCTGAGAGAATCACAGCCTTGGCCTGGGGAACAGCCACCAAATTGAATTTGGTTTGGAAAGACATCCCCAGATGACAAAACGACTGAGAAGGGACCAGGTCCGACTTCTCCTCGTTGACTCTGAATCCTAGCGACGTGAGCAAGCTCAACAGAGTGTCGACATCCAACTCCAGTAAGGCAGCACTGGAATGCCTCTGGAGGATATCGTCCAGATATGCCGAAGTAGTCACCCTGGACTGTGTGCGATGGAACGCTATCACATGCGACATCAGTCTGGTGAACGCCCAAGGAGCCAGGTTGAGGCCGAAAGGCATGGCCTTGAACTGGTAAACTCGCCCCAGAAAAGCGAACCTGAGATACTTCCGTGAGGCCCGATGCATCGGAACGTGGAAGTAAGCGTCTCGCAGGTCGATGCTGGCTGCGAAATCTCCCTGGTGAATTGATTGGCGGACCGACCTGAAAGTCTCCATGCTGAACTTGGAAGCAATGATAGACTGGTTCAGGATACTCAGATCGATAACCGGTCGGAGTCGGCCGTCCTTCTTCGGCACCAAGAACAGGCGGGAATAGAAACCCACTGACTGAACGTTCTTGACGACCTCGATCGCCCCCTTTGCCAGGAGATTGGCAATCTCCGTGGACAAAAGTTCCCGACGTAAAACGTCTGAAGGAACTGTGGTTGGAAGAGGCACCCTTGACATAGTGGGGTGCCGTCGGAAGGATATGCGCAGCCCGGACCGAACAACATCTAACACCCATGGATCAGATGTGATGGTGGTCCAATGGTCTGCGAACTCTGCTATCCTTCCTCCAACCTGGGACGAGTCGAGGTGAGGACCTTCATTTCGAGCCCCGACGAGGCCCGCGAGAGGAGAAACCACCTCCTCTGCTAAATGAAGAATCCTGAGACTTCCCTCGATTCTGCCGACCCCTACCTTTACCCCGTGAGTAAGAAGTAGAGGCGGCGGCAGAAGGACCAGCCTTTTGCTTCACAGAGGAAGCAGAAGGGTACTTGTTAGGCTTGGAACGGCCCTTGCCTCCCCGAGAAGGCTGATCAAGCTGACGAAACAGCAGCTGATCTTTGGAATGACGTAGGACGTCATCCCGGACCGTCGACACGGAACCATGGAAAAGTTGCGGACCTGCCAAAGAAGCAGATCGAAGAGTAGCACGCTGCTCCTCGGGAAGGGATCGTCCTGTGTCCAGCACAGCGTCCCTTCGAACTAATTCCAAATTGGCCGTGTTACAGGCATGCGTGTGAGTAAGGTGCATAAGCGCCTTGGACAGCACACGCAAAGGAGCCTGTACCTCGTCAAACTTATCTGGAGGCAGATAAGCAGCCAAAGCTGAGACGACGTGATCTGAGAGAGAAAGCATGCCAAGCATCTCTCTAGATAAGCCCAACGTGGACTCCAGAGTCGTCATTGGAATGACGGCAGACTTGGGCTTGGAAAGCCGAGGGAAGTGGAGTCCTGATCCAGAACCGTCAAAGTCTGGCAGAATGACGGATTGGCGGAATCGTAGGAACGATAACGCACAGGAGGCAAAAAGGTGTCAACCCTGGTGAAGAACGAAGTCTTCAAAGCCTTGGAATTCAGCTTGGCATCCAATGCTGGAAAAGCCTCAACCACCTGTACCGACTGGCACAGTCGAAGGCGCCCAGAAGCAGGTTGCTCCATAGGCTGTTGGCGCGCGATCGATGATCGCGGCCAGGCTGACACTGTCGGCTGTTTAGCAGGTTTGAGCTCAGGCAGAAACCCAAACACAAAGTCAAGAGCCGCCCCCAAGTCCGAAGACTGCTGGCCCTCGACCTCAAGCATGTCGGACTCCTCCCCAGAGTCGGAAGACATATAGCCCATCGTGGGCAAACCAGCCGACGCCTCCCATGGTGTCGGGACACCAGAGGAATCGGAAACCGGCCTGTTTCCAATCCCGGGAGGCGGCGCCATAGGAGGCGCCTGGAAACCACCCATAGCCTCGCTGGAAGCAACAGGAAGGCTCTTAGAAAGAACCTGAGTGAGTAAGGAGAGGGCCTCCCTAAGCTCACTGCCTGTACCGACCGGTTCGACAGGGGAGCGAACCGGCAAAGTGGCTTCACCTCTGACCCTCTTAACCAGCGAAGGGTCACGATCCTCCAAAACACCCGACGCGGGACGACGGGCGGCAGCCGAAACATCTAAAGGCAGACGTGTATAGGGGTACGATGCACCCCGAGGATCAATATTGCGAGAACTCATGAGAGTCACCGCGGACCTCTGCGGGGCAGAAGGTCCAGGCTGCACAAAAGGCGTTGGTCCCCCAAAACTGGTCGTGTGACCAGAGTGAGTAGACGGAAACGCCACGGAGTTCATAGTGTTTCCACTACGAACATCCGAATCCAAAGACACAACTGTGGTGCTCGACGGCGAAGAGACCACAGCGATGGGCTCGGCCGGCAGCCCCTTCCGACTTCGCCGAGTTGAAGTCAGGGAAGGCTGAGGCCGATATCTCACGTCTACAGTATCGGACAGTCCTGCAGTCCCCTGCAGCGAAAAGCCGAGGCCGGCTGAAACAGATAACGAAGCAGACGGGCCAGCAGCAGTAGTAGATACGTCGAGAGTCGTTTAGGCTGGTGAAATAGTGGAGAGAGCACACCGGCTCGGCTCCGAAGGAGGAGTCACAACCCTAGTGACAACCTCAGATGTCGACTGGAGGGGGACCGTAGTCCCGGAACCAGGCATCTCTACACCAGAACACTCAACGGCTCCCGCAGTATCCACCACAGGAAAAGACTGCACATCCCCCACGGAGGAGGAATAACTCTCACCAGACAAAGTCGACTCGGGAGGCCCCGAACGACCACGTTCTCCTTTCCCGCGGGAGCGGGAGGCGCGGCCACGAGAACGAACGACACGGTTTACTGACGCCCAGAAGGTGGAAGACCATGTTCCACAGACACCACACAGCCGCTCGGCCGAACACCCATTACAGGAGGAACAAGACGAATGTACATCGTCCACATGCTTTGGCAGCAGACATTGCCCACAAGGAATTGTCCTGGGCATGATAGAGGTGAGAGGAGCAGAGAAGGTGAGATGAGAAAACAGAACACCCCCAAAGAAGAGAGAAAGGTGACAGAAACAAAGACCCCAGAAGGTCGACCGGGAACCACCCAACAGGAAGACTACTCTCAAAAGAAAGAAGAAACACTGCAGGAGTGGTACCCCCGCTGACACCTAACTCTAACACAATTAGAAAATTTTGCAAAAAAAGCATTAACAATAATTGTGAAAAAATCTAAGTCCGAACCGCATGGCACGCGAAATTCGCGCGCGACTCGAGAGAGAGCAAATAAATATACATTATGGACATATAATAGAAAAGAGAATATATAAAACACTGTTCCTGAGAATACAAAGGATACACTGTGGTATAATGAATCAGGAATCATCAAACATCGAGCTGGTGGAACACTGATAAGCGTGCAAAAACATCTCGACACGAAGCGGATTTTAAAAAGAATGAGTCTTTAGAGACGGTATATGCGCACTGGCAACGGAAGTCGTGGAGTTGTACTTGGGAGAGAGCGTCCCGTACTGGGTCTGTGCCAGTTGCACTCGACCCAGTTTTGGCTTATTTTTATTGGTGCTTTTGCACCACTTTTCTTTCCCAACTTGCTTGGGAAAGACAAAAATAGAGAGTATTTTATCTGAGTTAGGGACTTCCACTGTAGTGCAAGCCTGTAGTAAACAATTGTGAGTAGGTTGATAAGAAATGGATACGGATGCCGGACGGACAGACGGACGGACGGACAGACAGACGGACAGACGGACGGACAGACAGACGGACAAAGGATGGACGAACGACGGATGGTCACCCCAGATGCCGGCATTATGTGTACCATACATAGTATGGGTACACATAAAAAGGGGGATAACTCTAAAAAGGAGAATGTGAGAAATATAGTTGAATCCTTTTTTGAAAGCCTATACCATAAGTAGTGTTCACGGCAAATTTCGTTGCAATAGAACATTCGATACCCGAGATACAAGCTGAACAGACAAAATTTGGCTCGGACGGACACAATTTCTAAGTGAACAAGTAATAAAAAAAAAAAAAAAAGAAATAATCTGACACCGAAAATCATTCTAGTCTTGGGAAATGTTACAATTTAATTACATAGCAAGTTCTATAATAATTTACTTAAGTTATGAATATTCTCAGACACATGGATGCACAGACGGATGGATGCCAGTGGTGTAGATAAGGGGTGGGGGGGGGGGGGGGAGGCCCATCCCACAAGAAGTTTTGTCGGAAATTTTTTTGGACCATTTTTAGGCGAATTTATGCCTAATAACATTAAAATGCTGGCTTTGGGGATAAAAACATGCCATTTTGGGTGAATTTTGGGTAAAAAAGACCAATTTTCAGTACATTTCCAGTAAACAACAGATTCTTTCTGTTTGTTTGGGTTTTTGTTGTTGTTACACTGTCGGAAAATTTTTGGTCTGTCGGAAAATTTTGGGCTTGCCCCTCCGCCAGCGAAAAGCTATCTACGCCACTGACGGATGCATGTAATCCAGTATATCCCCCCATTTTCTTCGAAAAGTGGGGGTATAAAAATGATATCTACCTAGAAGATACCAGATCAGTTCTCAGGTTTCTTTCCTTAAACAGGCAATATGCTGTTTATATGACACACTGTTGGAAAGGGCTCTGCAAGCCCTTTCCAACAGTATATCATATAACAGTATTTCAATAGACAAAGTGGTTCAAAGACCTATTTTGGATCACATTCAGTTAGTCATGGTTCATCAACAGTACAGAGGAATGAAGTCATGAAATTATTCATAACTCAAGTGTCCATGTCAGAGAATCGTTATCCTGACCACTTCCAATTCTATCAGCAGTGGACTAGCACAGCCAAACATCCAAGGCAAATATCAAAAGATTCTAACTGATGGTTCTAGAAAAGATTTTTAAAGAAATTCCTTCATATTGCTTTTTTTTTCTCCGCTTAATTGACCCCCAGGGGTGGGGAGTGGGGTTGGTGGTCATAGGGGTATTTAGGGGTGGGGGTGGGGGTAGCATAAAATCACTCTAAATCTTTCAAACTATATTTTGCAGCCAAACATTTTATTACATCTAACTGCCCTCACTGCCCCCCCCCCCCCTCCCCCACAAGGAAGGGAGGGGAGGACATAGGGTAAAACATTTTCGCATAAATCTAGGAACTTGATTTTGAAAAGAATCGAAAAAAAAATTTCAGGCTATAAAAAAAAATTTCGGCTCAAAATTTAAAATGCATAAAAAAAGGAAAAAAAATTTCCAAATTTTTGGTCCAAAATTTCCAAGTCGCAACCGGACTCAAAATTTTCAGGCTAAAATTTTTTCTTTCCTCTCAAAATTGAACAAAACAGCATAAAATATCGAGAACATTTTTTTTTCAAATTTTGGTCCAAAATTATTAAGTCCAAACCATACCCAAAATTTTTAACCCAGGGATCCGATTTGAACAAACTTGAATCTGACCCCCTAGAGATGATGTATACCAAATGTTAAAGGATTCTGACTGTTGGATCTGAAGAAGATTTTTAAAGAAATTTCCTCATATTGCACTAAGTTAAAATTAGGGGTCCCATAGGGAGCCAAAATATAAACCGAGGAACTCGATTTGAACAAACTTGAATCTGGCCCCCCTAGAGATGATGTATACCAAGTATGAGAGGATTCTGACTGGAGGATCTGAAGAAGATTTTTAAAGAAATTTCCTCATATTGCACTAAGTTAAAATTAGGGGCCCTATAGGGAGCCAAAATATTAACCAAGGAACTTGATGTGAACAAACTTGAATCTGCCCCCCTCCTTAAAGATGATGTATACCAAATATGAGAGGATTCTGACTAGTAAATCAAAAGAAGAAAAGAATATTCCACGTATTGCACAAAATTAAAAATTAGGGCTCCAAATATTAACCCCGCAACTCAATTTGAACAAACTTGAATCTGCAAAATTAAAAATTAGGGCTCCAAATATTAACCCCGCAACTCAATTTGAACAAACTTG
This sequence comes from Pictodentalium vernedei, assembly GCA_031216915.1. Taxonomy (NCBI): domain Eukaryota; kingdom Metazoa; phylum Mollusca; class Scaphopoda; order Dentaliida; family Dentaliidae; genus Pictodentalium; species Pictodentalium vernedei. Next base: position 332,663,668 of record CM062294.1, read on the forward strand.
AATCTGCCCTGCCCCCCCCCCCCCCCTCCTGGAAGATCTGGAGAAGAAGATTTTTAAAGAAATTTCCTCAAATTGCACCACGTTAAATTCTGGGCTCCAATAGAGAGCCCAAATACTAACTCAGGGACCCACTTTGAACAAACTTAAACCTGCCCCCACCCCCACCCCCCCCCCCCCCACCCCAGAGATGTTGTATACCAAATATGAAAGCATTCTGACTGGTGGAACTGAAGAAGAATATTTTTAAAGAAATTTCCTCAATTTTGCACCAAGATAAACTTTGGGCGCCAATAGTGAGCCCAAGTACTAACTCAGGGACCCGATTTGAACAAACTTGAATATGCACCCCCCCCCCCCCCCCCCCCCCCCCCCCCCCCCCCCAGAGATGTTGTATACCACCAAATATCAAAAGATTTCAACTGGTGGATCTAAAGAAGAAGATTTTTAAAGAATATTCCACATATTGCACTAAGTTAAAATTTGGGCTCAAACAAACTTGAATCTGCACCCCCCCCCCCCCCCCCCCCCCCCTCCCGAGATGTTGTATAACAAATATGAAAAGATTCTGACTGGTGGATCTGAAGAAGATTTTTTTGAATTTTGGAAAAAATTTATGGGTGCTATCAGAGTTATGCCCCTTGTGGTGCCCCCTGTGGGCGTGGCATGTTTATTTGAACAAATTTGAATTCACACATGATAAGGAACATGCACACCAAATTTGGTTCAATTTGGTCCAGTAGTTTGTGAGGAGAAGTTGATAATGTTAAGTTCACAACAGACGATGACGATGGACGACAGACGGAGAGTAATAAGTTGAGCTCCCTTCGATGTGCTAAAAACCCACATCTCTGCAACAAATTAACAATGAAAGTGTCAATGACACTGCAGCTTAACTTGGCTGTGTGCAGTGTTTGATGAAAAGGATAATGTTCAATGTTTATGAAAGGATTATGAAACAAGAGGCCCCATAGGGGCCTTAATCGCTCACCTGATAAAATGGTTCAAAGAAGATCACATTCAGCTGGTCATGGTTCATCAACACTACAGAGTCAACACTACAGAGGAATGAAGTCATGAAATTATTTATAACTCCAGTGCCTATGTCAGATGATTATTATCATAGGTCTTCCTGACTGCTTCCAATTCTATCAGCTGTAGACCAGCACTGCCAAACTTCCAAGGGTTATAATGTCATTGCAGTTTGAAAAGCAAGTTTTATGGAAAAAACCCTTAGGAATAGATTTGAACAAACCTGGACAAACATCCCTCCACCCCTGACTATCCCCCTCCCCTCCTCCCAAAGAGAGCCCAAATTTTAAGGCAGTGACTGAATCTGATCTTCCCAGAGATGTTATATACCAAATATGAAGAGATTCTGATTGGTGGTTCTGGAGAAAAAGAGTTTTAAAGAAAATCCCTCATATTGCCCAAATATTATCCCAGGGACTGGATTTGAACAAACTGAATCGGCCACCACCCCCCCCCCCCCCCCCCCCTCCTTATATACCAAATATGAAAGGATTCTGACAGGTGGATCTGAAAAAGTTTTTAAGAAATTTTCTCACATTGCGCTAAGTTAAATTTTGGGCACCAATAGAGAGCCCAAATATGAACCCAGGGACACGATTTGAACAAATTTGAATCTGAGCCACTGAAAGATGTTGCATACCAAATATGAAAGCATTCTGACAGGTGGAGCTGAAAAAAAAGATTATCTCAAGAAATTTCCTCATATTGCAACAAGGTAACCCAGCGACTCGATTTGAACAAATGTGAATCTGACCCCCCTAGAGATGCTTGTATACCCAAACATCGAAAGATTCTAATTGTTGGTTCGGAGAAGATTTATAAAGAAATTCCCTCATATTGCACTAAATATTAACTGAGAGACTTGATTTGCACAAACATGAATCTGACCCTTGTTGCAATGATGTTTACTGAACCATTCTGTACAACAACTAGTGGATTAAATGCATTTTCTGTTCACCTCACTGTTTAACTGAAATGGCGTGAAATTACCAGAAGTACGTTAGACTTTTACCCAACATAATGGTTAGAACTGACCAGCACCAATAATGCAAAAGACAATCTGGAGTTTCATTATTTATTCAAATACTTCCCTCCCAAAACACAGTCCATAACCCATCACTGGGGCGAGCTCATCGCGGTCGCTCTACCGACGGGACAGAGGCTGCAGCCTGGAAGAAAAATTTAAAAAATAATTCGTTTTGTGCAGACAACAACATATTATCAAAACGTTGTGTTAGGTTAAAGGGTCAATGCGACTCAACCTAAGAAAAGCACAGTGCTCTCATCCAGACTGTGTAACGTCGCAACAAGTAACATATAAACATTTCAGGGTGCTATAAATGCTGATCGCAATCTGTGTTGTCACTACATTATCGTGACAAAACAGTATATACAAAATGCAAAAGAGGTTAAACCAGTTAGTAGTGAACTGATTATATCCCACCTTAAATTTATTTCCTTTGTACATTTATTCATTTATTTATAGGTTGGTAGGTTATTTTTACACTTTGCAGGAATAAACAAACTTTCTGTAGATCAACATATAGAAGTCTGTTGCGTTATTGGGAGGGGCATGGGTATTTCTGTAGCCTAAAATAATATATTCTGGGGTGAAGGGAAACTCAACATCACACTTGTCCTTCAAATGTTCCCAAAAATTCAGAAAACCTGTTTTCACAACAGAACATTCAAAGAACAAGTGAAGTATTGACTCCTTTGTATTGCAACAGAAAGTACATAGTTCCGTTTCAGAGAGTTTGCATTTATAAAGTTTTGATTCGTATACAAAATTTGGTGGACAATTTTGAAAGGCAAACTTTGTAAATATGTATCGTCTGTGATTGTAAATGGGATTATATATATAAAATTCCAGTCATCTGAGTGCAGATTTATATCCAAATCCTCATACCATTTATTCTGCATATGAATGGGGGGTGTGGTGTGCAGTTCTAAAAATTTAAAATAAAAGGCTCGGGAGACTTTATTAGTAGATTTTAACATCTCAACTTTTCTGTGCAGTATATTATTCAGAGGTTTATTGGATCTGGTTGCCGTTTTCCAAGCTTTGGGTAATGCATTTATAATACCCTGAAAAACTGTAAATGGGATATTGATGTTATACTTGTTGGAGAAGTCAGAGAAGGTTAGGAGGCCGTTTTTGTCAGATACTAGGTCATTTACAAAGTAAATACTTTTATTACACCAAGTTTTATTGAAAAAAAGTTGTCCGTAATTTTTATTTGATTATTTAAGAAAATAGTTTCGCCTAATATGTCTGCTGGGGATTGTGTTGCTGTTATTGTCTAAAAGAGCCCAGGCCAAAAGAACATCCTTCCAGAAAGTGTTCACATGTTTTCCAACTACTTTTACACCTTCTTTATGTAAGTGCCAAAGTTTGTAAGTTCCAAACAATTCTAACTCGTCAATTACAAGGGTTTTCCATGCAGCCAAAGAGGTGGGGTCCAATAATTTCTTAATCCAAATCATTTTTAAAGCATGACTAAAAGTTTCAACGTGGGGAAATTTAATTCCACCATTTTCGAAAATGCCAATAATTGTTGAATGTTTAATTTTTTCAACTTTTCCGGGCCATAAAAAATTGTTTGAATTTTGTTAAATAACTCCTTTGGTGGGTCTGGTAAAACCATAAAACAATGTGTCAGAATTGGTAAAGCCAAAGTTTTTATAATGGTATTTTTTCTGATTATTGTTAAGTGACGAAATGACCAATCACTTAAAAATTAATCAATTTTCTGCTTTTGTTAGTGTAATTATTAGTATATAATTGTCGCTAAATAGATAAAATTCAATCCCCAAAATACTGAATGATCTGGAATGATTCCAAATGACTTGTTCGCTTGTTGAAAATGTTTCACAACAACCCCACTTGGAACCTTTCCATATAACTTCCGTTTTATCAAAATTAACCCTTAAGCCAGAGATTAGTGACAATTGTTTAACCATATTCAGGGCATTGTCTAAAGTGTATCAATCATCACTTAACAGGGTGGAGTCATCAGCAAATTGACTTATTAGGTATTCAGAATTTTTTATCTTTATTCCATTTACATTGGGGGTAAATTTTAGAGACGCTAAGAATTTCCACATTAAGAATAAAAAGATACAGCGATAAAGGATGACCTTGCCTTATGCCTCGTACTATATTGAATCTTTCAGAACAATGGCCATTATTAAGTATGCAACTGGAAATGTTGCTATAGAAGGTTTAGGTTTAAACTACCTTATCACAGAGGGTCCAAAATTAAAAAATTCCATCGTCTTTTGGATAAAGATCCATTCTAGGGAATCAAAGGCCTTTTCGAAATCTATCAGAACAAGGATGCCTGGAATGTCTAGTGTCCCACATTTAGCTATTAAATTGAAAGTTAATCCAGTACACTCCCCGATATAACGACCCTTTCATAAAACCACGCTGGGTGTCTGAAATTAAATTGGGAAGAACTGTTTTTACTCGGTTTGCAATTGCTGCGGATCCTATTTTTGTATCTACATTAATTAGGGACACTGGGCACCAATTTTTTATGTATTGTTTAGGTTTGTTTTGTTTTGGTATACAATTAATAATTCCGAGTCTCTGTGTAGTTGAAAGTTGCTCCAATTCATAGCCACAATTCAACGAGCTTATTAGATAATTGCCAATGTCTTTCCAAAATATTGTATAGAACTTGGCAGTACAGCCATCAGAACCAGGTGTTTTACTGTTTTGCATTGCTTTAATAGCATTCAAGTCTTCCGAAGGTGATAATGGCCCTTCGAGCGAAATTTTTTCGTCACTGCTTAAGAAGTTAAACTAGAGTGATGTCACGCATGCAGCCCGACTGTCCCAGGAATGGCAATGCTTAGACGCAAAATAGTCGGAGCCATTTTTTGTTAACAGTTTACCTAACGAATCTGCCATATCTGCACTCATGATATACAAAATTTGCTATTCAAATTTTATTTTTTCATTTCTCTACTTCAAAACATACCTCATGACCTATTAATGGAACAAACTTGATGAGCTTGTTCCAATAAGGAGTAAATAAGCCATGGTTAGAAGTAAATAAAAAATGAAAAAATCTGCTGTTTCAGAAAAATAATTTGTACTGTTGGTTTCAACTTGTGTTACGTAAAGGATTAAAGATGCAGTACATAAAGCAATGTTAGGCTATATGAGTCAATTTTCTTTTTTGCATGTAATAACTCCCAATCCTTCAAAATGCAGTTTGGGAATAATTGCCTAAGTGACACGTTTGTGTGTGTGAGTGTGTGTGTGTGTGTGTGTGTGTGTGTGTGTGTGTGTGTGTGTGTGTGTGTGTGTGTGTGGGTTTGTCTTACCAACTTGACGAGGTAACTAGACAAAAGAGTTTGCGTGTTTCGCCTTACCGAGGTACAAAAGACAAAAGAAACCCTTTACCTTGGTTGTTTTCCCAGAACTGTACCGGCAAAACGAGGTTGAAACCGTTAGTCCACACAAAGGACAGACAATGGGGTACCTCGGTATGTAGGGAAAACAAGACTATGTGTGTGTGTGTGTGTGTGTGTGTGTGTGTGTGTGTGTGTGTGTGTGTGTGTGTGTGTGTGTGTGTGTGTGTGTGTGTGTGTGTGTGTGTGCGTTTGTCTTACCAACTTGACGAGGTAACTAGACAAAAGAGTTTGCGTGTTTCGCCTTACCGAGGTACAAAAGACAAAAGAAACCCTTTACCTCGGTTGTTTTCCCAGAACTGTACCGGCAAAACGAGGTTGAAACCGTTAGTCCACACAAAGGACAAAGGACAGACAATGGGGTACCTCGGTATGTAGGGAAAACAAGACTGTGTGTGTGTGTGTGTGTGTGTGTGTGTGTGTGTGTGTGTGTGTGTGTGTGTGTGTGTGTGTGTGTGTGTGTGTGTGTGTGTGTGTGTGTGTGTGGGTTTGTCTTACCAACTTGACGAGGTAACTGGACAAAAGAGTTTGCGTGTTTCGCCTTACCGAGGTACAAAAGACAAAAGAAACCCTTTACCTCGGTTGTTTTCCCAGAACTGTACCGGCAAAACGAGGTAGAAACCGTTAGTCCACACAAAGGACAAACAATGGGGTACCTCGGTATGTAGGGTAAACAAGACTCTGTGTGTGTGTGTGTGTGTTTGAGGTTAAAAAATCGCACTGGCACAGACATTTCATACTGAAACGTTTTTTTCTTTTTAATATGCCGTCGAAAAATTGTTTTCATTTACTGAACCCTGATGGGTTTCAAACATGACACAAAATTGATTTAAACTAAGTGATGAGCTTAGGAACTGGTTAAACTGACTGGCAATAATTGATGTTATTCATTGATGGGCTCTAATTTAGTCCTTACAAGGATGTTACGCAAGCTTTTGTTTTTCTTATAGGCGATGACAGGTCGAAGATTCAAAGGTTCATTTAATTTAGCATTGGTAAAATTGAATTCATCTTTTAACATTTTTGCTATTTCGATATTCATTCTGTTGTACGTTAAAGTGAAAGGAATGATGGACCTCCTTTCGCATTCGCCCTCTGATATGTTCATACCAAATGGCCAGAGGGTTTGAAGCGTATTGATCCAAAAAGCTTCACGTTTTTTTCTAAATTCATCCGTTTCTTCTAATGTGTCTTTAATTGGTGGTTGTTCAATAGGATGGATTTCGAAATCGTCCAAAGAATGGCCAGGAAGGTTAAAATGTTGTGCTACTGGGGCATCAGCATTATGTTTTATATCCTGTTTGTGTCTAGTAGCACGCTCTCGAAAAGGATTTTGACTTTGACCAACATACTGTTTCCGACATCGCTTACAAGTGATAAGGTAAATAATGTTTGGTGAATCACAATGGAGGGGGTTACGGATCTGATAATGATTTTTCGTTTGTTCGGAGGAAAATTCCTCTTTCTGATCAGGCATAAAAGTATGCAGTCTACAACGAGGCTTTTTGCAATTAAATACCGCGCCACTACCATTCTGCAACGGTCTGTTGTGTTCAATCTTCAGTGGTTCGAAATCGGTAGTTTCAGCTGGACTTTCGAGCTTTTTCAGGGTTTGGGATTTCAGGCTACGCAAGAGGCGCAGCGAGTACCGTCTCGATCTGAGGGCGCCAAATAGAGTAGAACAAGCCTCATTGAAATTTACCTTATCACTTGAATTGCGGTGGAAACGAATGAGTTGTGATTTGATGATACCTTTAAATGTATGTTGAGGATGAAATGATTTTGTGTGCAACAATTGATGTGAATCAGTTGGTTTAAAATACACTTTATAATCTAAATGACCAGACGCCTGAAATTGCTTGCCTTTATACACAGTCACATCGAGAAAATCAACAGAAGTTTCACTGATAGTAGCTTTCAATTTAATATTTGGATCGTGATTGTTCAAAATTTCTAAAAATTCATCAAAATCTTCTTTTGAATGTTCCCAAATAATAAAAATGTCATCTAAATACCTGAGATATACGAGAGGATGCTTTGCACATTTGCTTAAGGCATTTTCCTCCCATTCCGCTACATAAATGCTTGCAAAATTAGGACTGAATCTTTTGCCCATAGGACAACCCATTATTTGTAGAAAATATTCTCCATTGAATTGAAAGTCATTACCTTTTAAGCTCAGCTCTAAAAGATCCAAAATTTGTTCATCCGGGCGTTTCGCATCCGGATATTTTTCAAATGCATTTTTAACTGATTTAACACCTTTATCAATATCAATGTTCGTATACATACTGTCGATATCCAAAGTAGCCAGAATTGCATTTTTCGATATTTTCAATTTCGAAATTTTTGACAGGAAATCCTGTGTATTTTTTAGATAGCTCGGATGTCTATTTGCTATAGGTTTCAGATGATAATCAATTAATTCCGAGATCGCATAAGATTCCGAATTACAATCTGATACAATTGGCCTCCCGGGTGGAGTTAAGTCATCCGTCCATGAAGAACGGTCCTTGTGGATCTTTGGTAGGATATAAAATTGTCTTGTTTGAGCACTGAGCTTAGCCGTTAAATATTTCAATTGTTTTTTGGTAATGTGACCTTCGTCGAGGAGAAATTTTAAGATCTTATTGAATTTTTCGATATTACTAGGCCAAATAAGTGAATCTATTTTCTTATAATGTTTAGTATTGCTGAGTTGTCTCATGGCTTCCTTTATATAATTACCCCGAGATAGAACAACTACCGACCCACCTTTGTCGGCTGGTTTAATTACTAATTTCTTATTTTTTCGAAGTTTCGTGAGGGCTCTCCGTTCACCAGCTGTTAAATTGTCTTTATCGGAGAGTATGTTCATGCTGAACACCTTTTTGATGATTCGTTTGCTAGCCTCAATAATTTCGGGATCTACTTCACTATCTGGAGGTGACCAACCAGATGATTCTGTAAAAGGAAGTTTCCGACCGCTGGAGTTTCTAAAGCGGTCTGCTAATTTCATTTGCCTCAGAAAATTACAGTTGTATGATGGTAAATTTGTTTGGTTATCAGTTTTAGGCTTTGGTGCAGGTACAAAAGTTAAACCGCGATCTAAAAGAGATTTCTCTTGGGTTGTTAGGTCATTGGTGCCAGACAGGTTAACCACATTAGTTCCTAATCCCACATCTGTTAGGCGGCTGTTACCTTTGCCTTTACTTAGTTTAAATTTAGGTGGTTCAACCAGTGATCGTACATAATATTGGCGGTTCTCGTGGTCCAATGGATTAAATCCTGAGCAACAACAAACCTCGCGTCATCAATTTTTGGTATCACGTTAACGTCCTTCACTTTCCGAATGGTTTCGTTGATGATGCTCAGGGTTCTCCTCTCAGCCTGAGGGAGTTTTTGCGAAAAGTTTAGTTCAGCGAAATAAATTTTTGCTGATCTAAACTTGACCCTGATATCGCTAAGCATATTCCGCAACTGCTTAACTACGAGATCAGAATTATCGTTTCGAGAATTCACGCCAATATTTAATAATATTTTTTGGGGACTGGACTGGCCCCTGTGCCCTTTAAACATAGAGCGTAGATGATTGAATTTGGCGCCGGGGTAACACTCCACCTGGATGTCCGGATGGGGATTTCGATCAATGCGTCCTAAATTTGAACTTCCAATCATAAGGATGTTTTTACAAATATCGGGGAGGCGCCAATTCCTTTTGTCAAAATTAACTCCGCTTTTATGCCGAAACTGGGAGAATTTAGAATCAAATGAGCGGCCCGAGTTGCGGCTCGGTGATTTGACTTTCTCTGAGTACGATATACCTGGTTGAACCACACTAGAGGCAGGAGAAGGGGGAGAGGGAACAGAAGCAGGAGAGGAAACAGAAGCAGGAGAGGAAACAAAAGCAGGAGAAGAAACAGAAAGAGGAGTTCTAGTAAGAGCACTAGGAGAACCAGAGAAGAAAGGCTGAGGAGGAGTAGGAGGTAGAGGAGCAAGACGAGGCGAGACAGCGTTACTCAATTTGCGAGCATCTTCAGTCACAATATGGACCGGAGATGTTTGCAAATTGAGGCGCTTACTCTGAGAGAAAGAAGAAGTAGAAGGAAAAGAAGAGGGTGAAGTGCTTTGCCTTGATCTTTTCTTATTTTGCTTTTCGCGTTGGGGTAGAGGGACAACACGGGCCGGAGTTTGCTTGCTCCCTCCCGTATTGTTCCTTACTCCAGACGCTGGGCGAAGTTCCGAAATGTAAGACTCATAGGCCGAAATCGTCTTATCTGTCAACTTATTTTTAAAGTTCTTTTTAGCCCAGATCAAGGCACGCGCCGAAGCGCTGTTGAAGTCTATTTTTTCGAGTCCAGGAGGTGGTCGCATAGCCAAAGTTATCTTAGACTTCAACTGGTTTAAATTTACCTTATAATGCTCAACTAAAGCATTTAACGTTTGATTGGCCCATCCCACACTAATCTGTCGAAAAACAGAAAAAATGTGTGGGGTGGGAAGAGCTGGCTTTAGAAAGCCACCTAACTCATCCACTTTCTTCTCCAGCTGTTTCGGGAAATCCCGATTTGCCAAATGGTGCTCTAATAGCCCAATGTGGTGCAAACATTGAAGCACCTGAAACAAAGCCTTAACCAGCCTAGAATAAGCCTGGAACGATTGTTCCTGGCCAGTTCCGGACTGGGCAACTCTCTGCCTCTGATGCCTCTGCCCTTTTCTTGCCATTGTTAAAGAAAGTAGTTGAATTAAGTATAAATAAAATATGAAAGTGATGAAATAAATAAAATTGGAAAATTAGATATTACCTATTAAAGAAGATACCTGGATTGGTTGCAGTCTTCAGCAAAGGTAGAAATAATCCGTCTGTCTCGACGCGTTTCGCTTGGTTTGGCTTTTTCAAAGAGACTTTGAGGAAAATGATTCCAACTTTGGGAGGGCATGCATGGTATATATCCATATGTGGGCTGGGGGTGTTTTTCACAGCTCAGTACATAATTAAACTCTTTAATAAGCTGACAAATGTCACTCATCTAATTAATTCTTTTCAATCTGAGATGTCCCAAGTTTGTTTTTCACAACTCAGTTTGTGTCGTCCAAACAAATTAGATGAAGCCCTATTGATTGGCTTCCATTGAATTTTAATCAGTCAGTGAGTGGTTTGCTTTACTGACCCCATGAAGCCCTATTGGTTGGCTTTGATTTAAGTAAAACCAATCGGGAGCGGTTTGCTTTACTGGCTTCAGAAGTATGTGAAAATAATATGAAAAAATGGTTTGATAAAATATATTGAGACTAAAGAAATAAATGAAAAAATAACGCCAAAGATCATGATGCCTCACGAATGTTATCAGTTGGAATGAATATCCCCCGACGGAGGTTTATGACGGAAAATATTTTACACCACGTAGAAATTGTGTGTTTTACCTTCTGAACCTCTACATTGTGTGAAAGGTATGAAAAATTAAAAATAAAAATAAAAATAATAATTTAAATAAATGAATCAACCAAATAAATAAATAAATAAATAAATAAATAAATAAATAAATAAATAAATAATACAAAATTAAAAATAATCAATAAATAAATATATAAATGAATAAATAATAATTTTATTTAGGAAATACATACACATGATTGAAATTAGAACCTATTTTGTTTTTGGGCATATATGAACTCTGGCACTCGCCTGTGTGTGTTTGAGGTTAAAAAATCGCACTGGCACAGACATTTCATACTGAAACGTTTTTTTCTTTTTAATATGCCGTCGAAAAATTGTTTTCATTTACTGAACCCTGATGGGTTTCAAACATGACACAAAATTGATTTAAACTAAGTGATGAGCTTAGGAACTGGTTAAACTGACTGGCAATAATTGATGTTATTCATTGATGGGCTCTAATTTAGTCCTTACAAGGATGTTACGCAAGCTTTTGTTTTTCTTATAGGCGATGACAGGTCGAAGATTCAAAGGTTCATTTAATTTAGCATTGGTAAAATTGAATTCATCTTTTAACATTTTTGCTATTTCGATATTCATTCTGTTGTACGTTAAAGTGAAAGGAATGATGGACCTCCTTTCGCATTCGCCCTCTGATATGTTCATACCAAATGGCCAGAGGGTTTGAAGCGTATTGATCCAAAAAGCTTCACGTTTTTTTCTAAATTCATCCGTTTCTTCTAATGTGTCTTTAATTGGTGGTTGTTCAATAGGATGGATTTCGAAATCGTCCAAAGAATGGCCAGGAAGGTTAAAATGTTGTGCTACTGGGGCATCAGCATTATGTTTTATATCCTGTTTGTGTCTAGTAGCACGCTCTCGAAAAGGATTTTGACTTTGACCAACATACTGTTTCCGACATCGCTTACAAGTGATAAGGTAAATAATGTTTGGTGAATCACAATGGAGGGGGTTACGGATCTGATAATGATTTTTCGTTTGTTCGGAGGAAAATTCCTCTTTCTGATCAGGCATAAAAGTATGCAGTCTACAACGAGGCTTTTTGCAATTAAATACCGCGCCACTACCATTCTGCAACGGTCTGTTGTGTTCAATCTTCAGTGGTTCGAAATCGGTAGTTTCAGCTGGACTTTCGAGCTTTTTCAGGGTTTGGGATTTCAGGCTACGCAAGAGGCGCAGCGAGTACCGTCTCGATCTGAGGGCGCCAAATAGAGTAGAACAAGCCTCATTGAAATTTACCTTATCACTTGAATTGCGGTGGAAACGAATGAGTTGTGATTTGATGATACCTTTAAATGTATGTTGAGGATGAAATGATTTTGTGTGCAACAATTGATGTGAATCAGTTGGTTTAAAATACACTTTATAATCTAAATGACCAGACGCCTGAAATTGCTTGCCTTTATACACGGTCACATCGAGAAAATCAACAGAAGTTTCACTGATAGTAGCTTTCAATTTAATATTTGGATCGTGATTGTTCAAAATTTCTAAAAATTCATCAAAATCTTCTTTTGAATGTTCCCAAATAATAAAAATGTCATCTAAATACCTGAGATATACGAGAGGATGCTTTGCACATTTGCTTAAGGCATTTTCCTCCCATTCCGCTACATAAATGCTTGCAAAATTAGGACTGAATCTTTTGCCCATAGGACAACCCATTATTTGTAGAAAATATTCTCCATTGAATTGAAAGTCATTACCTTTTAAGCTCAGCTCTAAAAGATCCAAAATTTGTTCATCCGGGCGTTTCGCATCCGGATATTTTTCAAATGCATTTTTAACTGATTTAACACCTTTATCAATATCAATGTTCGTATACATACTGTCGATATCCAAAGTAGCCAGAATTGCATTTTTCGATATTTTCAATTTCGAAATTTTTGACAGGAAATCCTGTGTATTTTTTAGATAGCTCGGATGTCTATTTGCTATAGGTTTCAGATGATAATCAATTAATTCCGAGATCGCATAAGATTCCGAATTACAATCTGATACAATTGGCCTCCCGGGTGGAGTTAAGTCATCCGTCCATGAAGAACGGTCCTTGTGGATCTTTGGTAGGATATAAAATTGTCTTGTTTGAGCACTGAGCTTAGCCGTTAAATATTTCAATTGTTTTTTGGTAATGTGACCTTCGTCGAGGAGAAATTTTAAGATCTTATTGAATTTTTCGATATTACTAGGCCAAATAAGTGAATCTATTTTCTTATAATGTTTAGTATTGCTGAGTTGTCTCATGGCTTCCTTTATATAATTACCCCGAGATAGAACAACTACCGACCCACCTTTGTCGGCTGGTTTAATTACTAATTTCTTATTTTTTCGAAGTTTCGTGAGGGCTCTCCGTTCACCAGCTGTTAAATTGTCTTTATCGGAGAGTATGTTCATGCTGAACACCTTTTTGATGATTCGTTTGCTAGCCTCAATAATTTCGGGATCTACTTCACTATCTGGAGGTGACCAACCAGATGATTCTGTAAAAGGAAGTTTCCGACCGCTGGAGTTTCTAAAGCGGTCTGCTAATTTCATTTGCCTCAGAAAATTACAGTTGTATGATGGTAAATTTGTTTGGTTATCAGTTTTAGGCTTTGGTGCAGGTACAAAAGTTAAACCGCGATCTAAAAGAGATTTCTCTTGGGTTGTTAGGTCATTGGTGCCAGACAGGTTAACCACATTAGTTCCTAATCCCACATCTGTTAGGCGGCTGTTACCTTTGCCTTTACTTAGTTTAAATTTAGGTGGTTCAACCAGTGATCGTACATAATATTGGCGGTTCTCGTGGTCCAATGGATTAAATCCTGAGCAACAACAAACCTCGCGTCATCAATTTTTGGTATCACGTTAACGTCCTTCACTTTCCGAATGGTTTCGTTGATGATGCTCAGGGTTCTCCTCTCAGCCTGAGGGAGTTTTTGCGAAAAGTTTAGTTCAGCGAAATAAATTTTTGCTGATCTAAACTTGACCCTGATATCGCTAAGCATATTCCGCAACTGCTTAACTACGAGATCAGAATTATCGTTTCGAGAATTCACGCCAATATTTAATAATATTTTTTGGGGACTGGACTGGCCCCTGTGCCCTTTAAACATAGAGCGTAGATGATTGAATTTGGCGCCGGGGTAACACTCCACCTGGATGTCCGGATGGGGATTTCGATCAATGCGTCCTAAATTTGAACTTCCAATCATAAGGATGTTTTTACAAATATCGGGGAGGCGCCAATTCCTTTTGTCAAAATTAACTCCGCTTTTATGCCGAAACTGGGAGAATTTAGAATCAAATGAGCGGCCCGAGTTGCGGCTCGGTGATTTGACTTTCTCTGAGTACGATATACCTGGTTGAACCACACTAGAGGCAGGAGAAGGGGGAGAGGGAACAGAAGCAGGAGAGGAAACAGAAGCAGGAGAGGAAACAAAAGCAGGAGAAGAAACAGAAAGAGGAGTTCTAGTAAGAGCACTAGGAGAACCAGAGAAGAAAGGCTGAGGAGGAGTAGGAGGTAGAGGAGCAAGACGAGGCGAGACAGCGTTACTCAATTTGCGAGCATCTTCAGTCACAATATGGACCGGAGATGTTTGCAAATTGAGGCGCTTACTCTGAGAGAAAGAAGAAGTAGAAGGAAAAGAAGAGGGTGAAGTGCTTTGCCTTGATCTTTTCTTATTTTGCTTTTCGCGTTGGGGTAGAGGGACAACACGGGCCGGAGTTTGCTTGCTCCCTCCCGTATTGTTCCTTACTCCAGACGCTGGGCGAAGTTCCGAAATGTAAGACTCATAGGCCGAAATCGTCTTATCTGTCAACTTATTTTTAAAGTTCTTTTTAGCCCAGATCAAGGCACGCGCCGAAGCGCTGTTGAAGTCTATTTTTTCGAGTCCAGGAGGTGGTCGCATAGCCAAAGTTATCTTAGACTTCAACTGGTTTAAATTTACCTTATAATGCTCAACTAAAGCATTTAACGTTTGATTGGCCCATCCCACACTAATCTGTCGAAAAACAGAAAAAATGTGTGGGGTGGGAAGAGCTGGCTTTAGAAAGCCACCTAACTCATCCACTTTCTTCTCCAGCTGTTTCGGGAAATCCCGATTTGCCAAATGGTGCTCTAATAGCCCAATGTGGTGCAAACATTGAAGCACCTGAAACAAAGCCTTAACCAGCCTAGAATAAGCCTGGAACGATTGTTCCTGGCCAGTTCCGGACTGGGCAACTCTCTGCCTCTGATGCCTCTGCCCTTTTCTTGCCATTGTTAAAGAAAGTAGTTGAATTAAGTATAAATAAAATATGAAAGTGATGAAATAAATAAAATTGGAAAATTAGATATTACCTATTAAAGAAGATACCTGGATTGGTTGCAGTCTTCAGCAAAGGTAGAAATAATCCGTCTGTCTCGACGCGTTTCGCTTGGTTTGGCTTTTTCAAAGAGACTTTGAGGAAAATGATTCCAACTTTGGGAGGGCATGCATGGTATATATCCATATGTGGGCTGGGGGTGTTTTTCACAGCTCAGTACATAATTAAACTCTTTAATAAGCTGACAAATGTCACTCATCTAATTAATTCTTTTCAATCTGAGATGTCCCAAGTTTGTTTTTCACAACTCAGTTTGTGTCGTCCAAACAAATTAGATGAAGCCCTATTGATTGGCTTCCATTGAATTTTAATCAGTCAGTGAGTGGTTTGCTTTACTGACCCCATGAAGCCCTATTGGTTGGCTTTGATTTAAGTAAAACCAATCGGGAGCGGTTTGCTTTACTGGCTTCAGAAGTATGTGAAAATAATATGAAAAAATGGTTTGATAAAATATATTGAGACTAAAGAAATAAATGAAAAAATAACGCCAAAGATCATGATGCCTCACGAATGTTATCAGTTGGAATGAATATCCCCCGACGGAGGTTTATGACGGAAAATATTTTACACCACGTAGAAATTGTGTGTTTTACCTTCTGAACCTCTACATTGTGTGAAAGGTATGAAAAATTAAAAATAAAAATAAAAATAATAATTTAAATAAATGAATCAACCAAATAAATAAATAAATAAATAAATAAATAAATAAATAAATAAATAAATAATACAAAATTAAAAATAATCAATAAATAAATATATAAATGAATAAATAATAATTTTATTTAGGAAATACATACACATGATTGAAATTAGAACCTATTTTGTTTTTGGGCATATATGAACTCTGGCACTCGCCTGTGTGTGTTTGAGGTTAAAAAATCGCACTGGCACAGACATTTCATACTGAAACGTTTTTTTCTTTTTAATATGCCGTCGAAAAATTGTTTTCATTTACTGAACCCTGATGGGTTTCAAACATGACACAAAATTGATTTAAACTAAGTGATGAGCTTAGGAACTGGTTAAACTGACTGGCAATAATTGATGTTATTCATTGATGGGCTCTAATTTAGTCCTTACAAGGATGTTACGCAAGCTTTTGTTTTTCTTATAGGCGATGACAGGTCGAAGATTCAAAGGTTCATTTAATTTAGCATTGGTAAAATTGAATTCATCTTTTAACATTTTTGCTATTTCGATATTCATTCTGTTGTACGTTAAAGTGAAAGGAATGATGGACCTCCTTTCGCATTCGCCCTCTGATATGTTCATACCAAATGGCCAGAGGGTTTGAAGCGTATTGATCCAAAAAGCTTCACGTTTTTTTCTAAATTCATCCGTTTCTTCTAATGTGTCTTTAATTGGTGGTTGTTCAATAGGATGGATTTCGAAATCGTCCAAAGAATGGCCAGGAAGGTTAAAATGTTGTGCTACTGGGGCATCAGCATTATGTTTTATATCCTGTTTGTGTCTAGTAGCACGCTCTCGAAAAGGATTTTGACTTTGACCAACATACTGTTTCCGACATCGCTTACAAGTGATAAGGTAAATAATGTTTGGTGAATCACAATGGAGGGGGTTACGGATCTGATAATGATTTTTCGTTTGTTCGGAGGAAAATTCCTCTTTCTGATCAGGCATAAAAGTATGCAGTCTACAACGAGGCTTTTTGCAATTAAATACCGCGCCACTACCATTCTGCAACGGTCTGTTGTGTTCAATCTTCAGTGGTTCGAAATCGGTAGTTTCAGCTGGACTTTCGAGCTTTTTCAGGGTTTGGGATTTCAGGCTACGCAAGAGGCGCAGCGAGTACCGTCTCGATCTGAGGGCGCCAAATAGAGTAGAACAAGCCTCATTGAAATTTACCTTATCACTTGAATTGCGGTGGAAACGAATGAGTTGTGATTTGATGATACCTTTAAATGTATGTTGAGGATGAAATGATTTTGTGTGCAACAATTGATGTGAATCAGTTGGTTTAAAATACACTTTATAATCTAAATGACCAGACGCCTGAAATTGCTTGCCTTTATACACGGTCACATCGAGAAAATCAACAGAAGTTTCACTGATAGTAGCTTTCAATTTAATATTTGGATCGTGATTGTTCAAAATTTCTAAAAATTCATCAAAATCTTCTTTTGAATGTTCCCAAATAATAAAAATGTCATCTAAATACCTGAGATATACGAGAGGATGCTTTGCACATTTGCTTAAGGCATTTTCCTCCCATTCCGCTACATAAATGCTTGCAAAATTAGGACTGAATCTTTTGCCCATAGGACAACCCATTATTTGTAGAAAATATTCTCCATTGAATTGAAAGTCATTACCTTTTAAGCTCAGCTCTAAAAGATCCAAAATTTGTTCATCCGGGCGTTTCGCATCCGGATATTTTTCAAATGCATTTTTAACTGATTTAACACCTTTATCAATATCAATGTTCGTATACATACTGTCGATATCCAAAGTAGCCAGAATTGCATTTTTCGATATTTTCAATTTCGAAATTTTTGACAGGAAATCCTGTGTATTTTTTAGATAGCTCGGATGTCTATTTGCTATAGGTTTCAGATGATAATCAATTAATTCCGAGATCGCATAAGATTCCGAATTACAATCTGATACAATTGGCCTCCCGGGTGGAGTTAAGTCATCCGTCCATGAAGAACGGTCCTTGTGGATCTTTGGTAGGATATAAAATTGTCTTGTTTGAGCACTGAGCTTAGCCGTTAAATATTTCAATTGTTTTTTGGTAATGTGACCTTCGTCGAGGAGAAATTTTAAGATCTTATTGAATTTTTCGATATTACTAGGCCAAATAAGTGAATCTATTTTCTTATAATGTTTAGTATTGCTGAGTTGTCTCATGGCTTCCTTTATATAATTACCCCGAGATAGAACAACTACCGACCCACCTTTGTCGGCTGGTTTAATTACTAATTTCTTATTTTTTCGAAGTTTCGTGAGGGCTCTCCGTTCACCAGCTGTTAAATTGTCTTTATCGGAGAGTATGTTCATGCTGAACACCTTTTTGATGATTCGTTTGCTAGCCTCAATAATTTCGGGATCTACTTCACTATCTGGAGGTGACCAACCAGATGATTCTGTAAAAGGAAGTTTCCGACCGCTGGAGTTTCTAAAGCGGTCTGCTAATTCATTTGCCTCAGAAAATTACAGTTGTATGATGGTAAATTTGTTTGGTTATCAGTTTTTAGGCTTTGGTGCAGGTACAAAAGTTAAACCGCGATCTAAAAGAGATTTCTCTTGGGTTGTTAGGTCATTGGTGCCAGACAGGTTAACCACATTAGTTCCTAATCCCACATCTGTTAGGCGGCTGTTACCTTTGCCTTTACTTAGTTTAAATTTAGGTGGTTCAACCAGTGATCGTACATAATATTGGCGGTTCTCGTGGTCCAATGGATTAAATCCTGAGCAACATCAAACCTCGCGTCATCAATTTTTGGTATCACGTTAACGTCCTTCACTTTCCGAATGGTTTCGTTGATGATGCTCAGGGTTCTCCTCTCAGCCTGAGGGAGTTTTTGCGAAAAGTTTAGTTCAGCGAAATAAATTTTTGCTGATCTAAACTTGACCCTGATATCGCTAAGCATATTCCGCAACTGCTTAACTACGAGATCAGAATTATCGTTTCGAGAATTCACGCCAATATTTAATAATATTTTTTGGGGACTGGACCACGAGAACCGCCAATATTATGTACGCATGATAGCATGGACTACACCCCGCAGTTCTTGTCTGATTGTCATGAAATTTCATGCAGGTTTGGGGTCATGTCTAGATGAGAATGTCCCCTTTTGGTCGCGATCCGTCAACCGGTATGGCTGCCCGAGCCCAAAACCCGAAAACCATTAGCACAGTCTACAGGTTGTATTTATGAAGGGATTTCATTGTAACTTGGTAGGATGCCTCTGTATAATGCCTAGATGAGAACGTCCCCTTTTGGGCGTGATCTGTCAACCGTGATGGCTGCCCAAGCCCGAAACCCAAAAACTTTTAGCACAGTCTGCAGGTCATGTTTAATATGGAGGGATTTCATTGTAACTTGGTAGGATGACTCTTTATGTCTAGATGAAAATTTCTTCATTTGGGTGTGATCTGCCAACTGTGACGACTGCCCGAGCCCAAAACCTTAAAACCTTTAGCACAGTCTACAGGTCATACTTATTGAGGAATTTCATTGTAACTTGGTGGGTTGACTTCATATAACGTCTAGAAAGGAAAGTCCCCTTTTGGACATTACAGGGGCCTGAAGCCAAAAAACCTTTAGCACAGTCTACAGGTCATATTTATGAAGGGATTTCATTGTAACTTGGTAGGATGACTCCAAATAATGTCTAGATGAGAACGTCCCATTTTGATCACGATCATTCAGCCTTGATGGGTGCCCGAGCCCAAAAATCTTTAGCATAGGCAAAAGGTCATATTTATGGAAGGATTTCATTGTAACCTGTTAGGTTGACTCCATATAATGCCTAGATGATGACATCCCCTTTTGGTCATGATTGGTCAACTGTGATGGCTACAGGTGCCCAAAGCCCAAAAACCTTGAGCACAGTCTACAGGTCACATTTATGAAGGGATTTCATTGTAACTTCGTAGGATCACTCCAGATGATGCCCAGATGAGAATGTCTCGTTTTGGTTGCGATCATTCAACCATGATGGCTGCCCGAGCCAGAAGCCTGAATACCTCTAGCACAGTCTATTTATGAAGGGATTTCATTGTAACTTGGTAGGTTTGACTTCATATAAGTCTAGATGAAAACGTCCCCTTTTGGACATGATTGGGCAACTGTGACAGCTACAGGAGCCCGAAGCCCGAAAACCTTTAGAACAGTCTACAGGTCATAATTATGAAGGGATTTCATTGTAGCGTAGTAGGACGACTACAAATAATGTCTAGATGAGAACATCCCCTTTTGGTCGCGATCATTCAGCCTTGATGGCTGCCCGAGCCCAAAAAACTTGAGCATAACCTATAGGTCATATTTATGGAAGGATTTCATTGTAACTTGTTAGGTTGACTCCATATAATGCCTAGATGATGGCATCCCCTTTTGGTTGTGATTGGTTGGTCAACTGTGATGGCTACAGGTGCCCAAAGCCCGAAAATCTTGAGCACAGTCTACAGGTTATATTTATAAAGGGATTTCATTGTAACTTCGTAGGATCACTCCAGATGATGCCCAGATGAGAATGTCCCCTTTTGGTTGCGATCATTCAACCATGATTGCTGCCCGAGCCCAAAGCCCAAAAATCTTTAGCACAGTCTACAGGTCATATTTATGAAGGGATTTCATTGTAACTTGGTAGGTTGACTTCATATAATGTCAAGATGAGAAACTGACGGCTACAGGGGCCCGAAGCCTGAAAACCTTTAGCACAGTCTACAGGCCATATTTATGAAGGGATTTTAATGTAACTTGACAGGATGACTCGTTTTGGAATAATTTCACTGTAATTTGGTAACTTTCGTTGATATACGTTAACTGTGAGGGCCATTTCCATCAACTGTGAGGTAATATTAACCCACCCCCTCAGCTCTTTAGTACAGTGTACACCTCATATTATTAGCTTAACTTGACAAAGTCAAGATAAGCTATTGCTATCATGCATGCAGAAGTCTGTTAGTCTGTGAGTCTGTTCACATTTTCCTTTAGCACGGGCTACACCCCGCAGTTCTTGTCCAATTGTCACAAAATTTCATATGCAGGTTTGGGGTCATGTCTAGATGAGAACGTCCCCTTTTGGTCGTGATCGGTTAACCGGTATGGCTGCCCAAGCCCAAAACCCGAAAACAATTAGCACAGTCTACAGGTTGTATTTATGAAGGGATTTCATTGTAACTTGGTAGGATGCCTCTGTATAATGCCTAGATGAGAACGTCCCCTTTTGGGCATGATCTGTCAACCATGATGGCTGCCCAAGCCTGAAACCCCAAAACTTTTAGCACAGTCTGCAGGTCATGTTTAATATGGAGGGATTTCATTGTAACTTGGTAGGATGACTCCTTATGATGTCTAGATGAGAATTTTCCCATTTGGGCATGATCTGCCAACCGTGACGACTGCCCGAGCCCAAAACCCAAAAACCTTTAGCACAGTCTACAGGTCATATTTATTGAGGAATTTCATTGTAACTTGGTGGGTTGACTTCATATAACGTCTAGAAGGGAAAGTCCCCTTTTGGACGTTACAGAGGTCGGAAGCCCAAAAACCTTTAGCACAGTCTTCAGGTCATATTTATGAATGGATTTCATTGTAACTTGGTAGGATAACTCCAAATAATGTCTAGATGGGAACGTCCCATTTTGATCACGATCATTCAGCCTTGATGGGTGCCCAAGCCCTAAAACCTTTAGCATAGGCAAAAGTTCATATTTATGGAAGGATTTTATTGTAACCTGTTAGGTTGACTCCATATAATGCCTAGATGATGACAGCCCCTTTTGGTTGCGATCATTCGACCATGATGGCTGCCCGAGCCCGAAGCCCGAAAACCTTTAGCACAGTCTACAGGTCATATTTATGAAGGGATTTCATTGTAACTTGGTAGGTTGACTTCATACAATGTCTAGATGAGAACGTCCCCTTTTGGACACAATTGGGCAACTGTGACAGCTACAGTGGCCCGAAGCCCTAAAACCCTTAGAACAGTCTACAGCTCATAATTATGAAGGGATTTCATTGTAGCTTGGTAGGATGACTACAAATATTGTCTAGATGAGTACGGCCCCTTTTGGTTGCGATCATTCAGCCTTGATGGCTGCCCGAGCCCAAATAACTTGAGCATAGTCTATAGGTCATATTTATGGAAGGATTTCATTGTAACTTGTTAGGTTGACTCCATAAAATGCCTAGATGAAGGCATCCCCTTTGGTCGTGATTGGTTGGTCAACTGTGATGGCTACAGGTGCCCGAAGCCCAAAAATCTTGAGCACAGTCTACAGGTCATATTTATAAAGGGATTTCATTGTAACTTCGTAGGATCACTCCAGTTTTACTGTTTTGCATTGCTTTAATAGCATTCAAGTCTTCCGAAGGTGATAATGGCCCTTCGAGCGAAATTTTTTCGTCACTGCTTAAGAAGTTAAACTAGAGTGATGTCACGCATGCAGCCCGACTGTCCCAGGAATGGCAATGCTTAGACGCAAAATAGTCGGAGCCATTTTTTGTTAACAGTTTACCTAACGAATCTGCCATATCTGCACTCATGATATACAAAATTTGCTATTC